>JAOTOL010001524.1:737500-1062500 GCA_034440575.1 Imbricaverruca yamaguchii
GGCAAACATCGCGCGAAAGTGCGGAGCAGAACTGACTGGACGGCATAGAGCACCCCAGTACTATCTTTCATGGAACTCACAGTTGTTTTAGCATATTCTCCACGTCCCTCTTAGTTGCTAGCACGGGCAAAAGCTGCCGGTGCATGTACCTACACTGTACGTATCAGATCATGACCTGGAAGACACTGCATGCAAATACCTCCGGCGCATCGTTGAATTCATCGTGGGGCTTTATTGTCTGATGTGGTTTCGCGCGAAGGTGCAGCACAACTGCTTGGATGGGCCACGGCATGTGCTGCGCCAGCTGCAGCTCACTCGGCTGCAGCATATGGAAGTCGTGAGCATCGTGATGCCGTACCTCCACTCCAGTGCCTGGTATGCTCACAGCGAAATGGTGCTCCAGGCACTTCTCTATAGCGATGACAGAGCAGAGCGCCAGTTCGCTGTTGAACGTATCAGGTGCATCCGCGGCAAAAATGAGCGTGGAGACCCCAGCGTCCGTCCCAGGGGAACTCCGAGACTAAATGAGACAGCGGAGAGTCTGCAGGAGTTGATATCCTGGAACGGCTCCTTCGAACCGGCCCTCACGTGCCACACCCCAAGTTCCGAACTTGATGGCTATGTGGACATGCCAATGTCAGCTCCACAGTGACTGACTATGACTATGACTATGACTATGACTATGACTATGACAGTTTCCTGTGCACGGCCAGTCAGTTGAACGATGCGTGAAACAGTTGTCGCTAGCTGCCCAAAAAAAAACTGCGGGAAGAAGAGGAGGGAAGGAGAGGAGGGAAGGAGAGGAGGGAAGGAGAGGAGGGAAGGAGAGGAGGGAAGGAGAGGAGGGAAGGAGAGGAGGGAAGAGAGGGGAGAAAGGAGAAGGAGAGAAGAGGAAAGGAGAAGAGGAGAGAGGGAGAGAGAGGAAGAAGGGAAGGAGAGAGGAAGGAGAGGAGGAAGAAGAGGAAGAAGAGAGAAAGGGAAGGAAGAAGGAGGAAGAGAGGGGAGAGAGAGGAAAAGAGGGAGAGAAAAAGGAGGGGGAGGAGAGAGAAAAGGAAGGAGAGGAGGGAAGGAGAGGAGGGAAGGAGAGGAGGGAAGGAGAGGAGGGACGGCTACATCCGGGCTGGCTACATGCACCGGCATCTTTTACCCGTGCTAACAACTAAGAGGGACACGGAGAATATGCTAAAACGACTGTGAGTTCCATGAATGATAGAATTGGGTCCTCTATGCTTCCAGTCAGTTGTGCTCCACACCTTCGCGCGATGTTTGCCTTGGATATACCAGTGTTTATTGATTGATGTCTGACATGTGTCCCTTTGGGAAAAATAGGCATGGATTGTCCCATGGTGATCACGGAGAATTTCAATAATCACGGACAATTTTAATCATTTTTGTCACCAACGTATCTGATTTTCGTCTGAACGTGATGTGGAAAGGCTATCTGGACGTCTCAACATGCAACAATTAGGTAGGTATTTGGTATGTGATGCAGATGCGTACAAAGTAGCCTCCCTCAATCATGCTGCTATGTAGTTCAAACAGCGGATAAATATGAAGCTTTCTCGATAGTTCTATGCCAAATGAGTGACGCTGAAGTCTTTATATGAGTAAATGCAGAAACCCCCGCTGTATCATGATTTTTATCTGCTTAAACCTCAGAGTTCCTTGTATGCCACGAAATGGACATTTGCTGTTGTATTAGAAGACATAAGATAGCCGATATTTTCTTAACTATCGATTTTTTCGACAATACTGCGTGGTTTCAATCGACTCAGCTCATCGAGACGATCAAAGAGAGATGCTATTTGACCCACTTATCTGGATTGGTTCTCACAGCCAATATGGCGCCAAATACCAAAAAGTGTCTTTTTGAAACGCATTTTGAGAAAAAATGTCGATGACCCTGCGATCTAATTTATGCCAAATTGTTAGGCACATATTATGGCAAAGTAAAAACAGTAGCCGTTTTTGATAACACCACTTTGAAAATTATCGACACAGGCGCATGCAACATCATCATATTATTGAAAATTATTGCGCATGCAACATCATCGTTGGCTGAAATCTGATTTTGGACAAACCACCCGACGCCACGCGCGACACGTTCGGGTGTCTTGCAGGCAAAACAAACAACAACAACGAACAGTGGCTCAGAAAATGTGGCAGAGAACCCCATTCCAGGCTCATCTGAGCAGCATCGAATGGCAAAGCAAGTCTCATATCATGTACTCTGACCAACGGAATAAAACGCTTTAAAAGATTCATTTCTATTTTAAGTCAGGAGAGCCTAAGCAAAGCTTGGATGTCCATAATTCCGTTCTCGCATATGGCTTGCAACCTGCTATAAACATTGGTAAGAAATAACTCTTATCTCTCGTATTGATAGAAAAAAAAAAAAAAGGGGAACGCCCCCCAATCAAATAACTAACTAACAGAAGAAACAAGAACATGGCGTCGATGTCAGCTCGAAACCGTGAATTGTTTACCATTTCTATCGTTATTTCTAAAGGCATCCTGAAATAATGAATTAAATCTCTTGACTAGTTAGCTGATGTTTTCAAATGGTTGCCACCAATTATTTTACAAGATGCAAACACTCGCTCCACGACATGCTATTTCCATTACATCCCGCCTTCGTCTAAAGTTGTATTTTGGTACAAGGCCGAAGGCTGTCAGCTGAGCTGAGCTTTTGTTTGACGTTTAAGCGAACCAATCTGGAAGCACGATGGGAATATTAGAATTAGAATATGTCTGCTTCTTCAACACGACTGGTTACTATATAGGAAGCGCTTTCCAGGTCAGTTTAACAGTCAATAATAATAAGCTTTCGCTTACAAACAATTCCCAAAGAATCGAATTAATGATGCTACAATTACGACTCGCTCAATTGTAATGTTCCGATGTAAGTGGAGTCACAGGAACCTGGTGGGTACATTGTCTTCCTCGTTTTGGAAGTTGAGCGACTTTTTTGTTTTATGCACATTCATCAGCAAAACGGCATATACAAATTATATAAATCATGTTTCTAATGGAAAATTTGTCCTTGCAAGATGAAATCTACAACGTAGCTTAGGGTAAGTTGGATTGCAACACAGGTAGCATCAAATTATCCTCACGTGAAGTTTTCTAAGGACATTCTTCGCTACATGCTGCCACTATTTAGTTCTCGCACCATCCTGTAATTCACGCAAGCGGTCCCGCCAGTTCAACGAAACATGAAGCCACCTACACACATATACAACCGTGTGTTTGCAGTGTTTTCTTTTCTCAACCCTGATGACAGCGACTTTGTCCCTTTTCACCTAAGCCATGCACATCTCTGAAGCAGTCATGACTTTTGCAACTGGATTTCCGCATCCTGGAATCTCGAAAACCAACAGCCTGATTTTATGACGGAAAGTGGAGCTGCATCCCACCAGTCCTGGCCGACTCCGCCACTCCGCCTGACCTCACCAGTCCGCCCTGACACCAGGTCACCGGCCCTGGCGACGAGCGGCGACCGGAGGAGTTGGGGACGTCTGGTGGTGCCCCCATCACAGCTGCCGATGTCTCTTCCATGGCCAGAGCAGATGTCTCATAAACTCATAAGTCAAACAAATACCTTCCGCATTGTGCTGTCATGACCAATCTGTTTAGCATCACATTCCGGAAGGCCAATTTTGAATTGACCGTCAAGTACATCTGATATTAGATCAGTTCTCTATTTCCGAACGATGTCTAGGTCATCTGGTTGCAGGACTTATAACACAAAATACGATTGTTAGACCTAATGTATATATCCAGCCTCCTGCAGCATGCATGCAGTGAGGGATACTGCGCTGCATCATCAGGCTAAAATAATGTGTCCACCCTATTGTCGCATGCAAATAGTGAGGGATAAAGCGCTGCATCATCAGGTTAAAGAATATATCCATCCTATTGTAGCATACATGCAATAAGTAGCATTGCCTTACATCGTCAGGCAGCCTATTCCAGTGATAGATTAATCAGTTTTAAAGAGGAAATTTGAACATAATTTGATGACCCCCGGCCAGCATGATGTGTACCTGAGTGTCATTCAGATTGACAGTATCTAATGATTTTGCTATCATAAGAGTCGCAATCACATCACGCCGTAATCTCCTGTACTTCAGTGAGTGGTCCATATGTGGTCCATATCTAGTCCATCTAGCCCAGTCCATTCAGCACCCTGGACCGCTATTCCTCCCACTCCATCAACGTCAGAAATATCGCTTTCGAATCTTGCTCTCACCAACTGTTTCTGAACACAAAACCATCTTTTCTCAAACTAAAGACCAGCTAACAAAAATTCCGACGAGCTTTGCCCATTCCGGTCATTAATAATTCATGGTACCCCTCCGGCTATCACCCAGCCTTTCTTTTTCACCGAGAAATCTGGCGGTTCCATATGTCCCCCTATTTTGCTGATCGGTTTATCAAAGTTTATGTTTCTTCGTATTTGACTTCAAATATTATTTTTATCACAATACATGCGAGCAGTTTCACTGCATGAATATCGTCGAAAATAAAATCGGAACAGGTGGAGCAAAAGCCTATTGCGCCACAGCTCCAACGTCCACAGATTAGAAAGTGACGGAGAGAAATGTGTTTTCTCATTTTTGTGCATGGTGAAAGCGTCATAATTCGTTATTTAAAAGCAGCGTTTCGCAGATTACTCTTTTCCCATATTGAGTATCCCGCAAGACTGAAAACATGATTATGCTTCTGATGGTTCAGCATATTCCCTGTAGAAAATTATTGCTCAACTGAATCAGCACAACTGGATTGATCACATATTGACGATGCCATCGTCTTGTTTGTCAGTCGTCAAGGTCGTGCGAAATAGCCTTGAATCAATTATTTAACTATTTGGTTTTGGTAAAATGTAGCATGCCGGTGAGGCCGAAAAGGATGTGCAGTCAAAATGGAGGCAACAGGCCAGTGGTGATATTTCAACACAACGCAATGGTGTGTTCCTTGGTGATTCATTCCTCAACGGAAATCCCTCGCACATGTGTTAACGTGAAGCCAGCGCTGCATCAGTTTTTACCGGTAGCATTGCGCCGTTTCTGGCGAACCGGAGACCGACCAGAAGGCCAGATGTGAGGGTTTCGCCGTCCGCAGTTCCGCCGCCACGTGCACGCATGATCGCAGACAGCCAGCCAGCAGGGCCAGCTTATGCGCAGGAAGTCGTGGCTCGGTGATAATCTCGCAGTCCTCTGTTCCACTGGAGGAGCAGGGTCGTCTCCAGTGTCATCTGAAAGGGGGTAGCTTGCGGTCAGCGGAAGTGATGTCGGCGCCTTCGACTCGCGCCAGATGTGGTCGAACCAGCCGTGGCGCCGGCCCACGAAACCGAGCGCGCCTCCCGCACACCGACCGCGACCGACCTGACACGCTCCACTCGGCGCGGGCCCTCCAGCAAATGCGCGCTCCTGATCGCAACACGTACAAAACACGCCGGCCTGTGTAAACAAACAGCGAGGCCGACCCTCTGTTCGGGTCGGTCGACAGGCGGCGGTCGCCAGCTGGTGCCGGGACACCCGAGCAGGCCTGGCCGGCTCCCGCCGCCGCTGCGGCACCGCCGGGCACTCCCGCGGCGGCCGTGAGGTCAGAGTCTGGCAGACGGCGGGCGGAGGTGGGCGACGCGCTGCCGCTCTAGCTGGTGGCTCTGGTGAGGTGGCGGCTGCCGGCGACTGGTGATCATCGCTCGCTGCTCCAGGTGGGTGGACCCGCTGCGACGATACTGGGTGTGCGCCGTGGCCTTGGCTGCCATCAGCCCACTGTGCGGTGTGGTTGACTTGGTGTGGAATTAAGCGGCTTCATGTGGTGATATGCTGATTGGTGTTTAATGGTGCGGCGTGGTGTGGTATGGTGCGGTTGGTGTAGGTATGGTGCGGCTTAGTGTGGTGTGGTGCGTCTTGGTGTGGTCTGGTGAGGCTTCATGTGAGTATAGTGAGGCTGGGTGTGGTGTGATGCGGCTTGGTGTGGTGTGGTGAGGCTTGGTGTGAGTATGGTGAGGCTGGGTGTGGTGTGGTATGGTGAGGCTGGGTGTGGTGTGGGCTTGGTGTGTGGGGAGGCTTGGTGTGAGTATGGTGAGGCTGGGTGTGATGTGATGCGGCTTGGTGTGGTGTGGGGAGGCTTGGTGTAGTATGGTGAGGCTGGTGTGGTGTGGTGCTTGTGTGGTGTGGTGAGGCTTGGTGTGGTATGGTGAGGCTGGTTGGTGTGGTGGGGGGCTTGTGTATGGTGAGGCTGGTGTGGGATGGGCTTGGTGTGGTGTGGTGGCTGTGTGGTTGTAGGTTGTGTATGGTAGGTTTTGGGGCTTTTGTGGTGAGGCTGGTGTGGTGTGATGCGGCTTGGTGTGGTGTGGTGAGGCTTGGTGTGAGTATGGTGAGGCTGGGTGTGGTGTGATGCGGCTTGGTGTGGTGTGGTGAGGCTTGGTGTGAGTATGGTGAGGCTGGGTGTGGTGTGATGCGGCTTGGTGTGAGTATGGTGAGGCTGGGTGTGATGTGATGCGGTTGGTGTGGTGAGGCTTGGTGTGAGTATGGTGAGGCTGGGTGTGGTGTGGCCCCCATGCAGCAACAGTGTATCCAAAGCCTCTCCCTTACAGTCGAAGCCGTGTTAGTAGAATGGTAATGGCCGCAGCTTGTTTCTATTTGAGATAATGCGCCTGTTGCGGCTGACTTCTGCCATTCTTCTGCCTCATAGTAGGCATGCTGTTCCAGTTAGTAGTACTTGATTTCGCGCGTGTTTAATTACTACGGACGTTTCGGAGCAATTTGAGGTAGATACCGGTTCCATAACTGGCAGCATCAGAGTGCACATGAGGGTAAAATAATTACTTCTACAGGCGGTTGGAAGGTGTCTTATGTCCTGATACAATATCATTTTTACAATCCCATTCAAGCTCAAAACCATGGAATCGCGGTGCTATAAACACGATGCAGTAAACGGTCGTTCTTGCAGAAGCGCGGTCGGCGGGGCGAGCCGGGCGAGGAGGGGTGACTCTCTTCCTTATGGGTCATAGTAGCTCATTTTCACTAACACCATCCAGTGGCAGGACAATAAACTACGCGCTTTGACCCGACTAGCGCTGATAGCGGGTAGCGTCAGGCGTGAAAGAGCAAAAACCAATTATCAAATTAAAGAAAAATAGAGGCATAGCTACACATTTGTGCACCCAGAGGGATATTCACAGTAACGAGTTATCTACTGTGTTACGAGATAGTTCATTTGGTTTTGAATTCGACCTTCCCGATGCCTTATATTCTCACATACATAAGCTCCCCATTGCTGCATAGTGGAAGATTCTGAAATAAAGTACTTGTTTGAAATCTGAACAACAAAACGGAGGACTAACTAAAAATGTGTACTCTGAGCGATGCTAGCCAGTGAGGACTCTGTCGAGCTACTAATTTACTACTTTGGGTTTTGAATTGTCTTTCAAAGGACTTTCATCTTCACATATAATCCTACCATTGCTTCATAATGGAGAGATCAGATATGAATATACAAGGCTTCGGGGAGGCCGAATTTGAAACCAAATGAGTTCAATAGTCGCCAAATAGAGGCATCGCTCCTGCTAACGTCGATCTAAGAGTGCGCTTTTTAATTAGGTCTCATTTTCTCAGGTAGCAAAACAGGTACTGTATTTATCTGGCCGGTCATTGCAATAGCGATGACCAAGAAGGCATCGCTTTCATATCTTCGCCGTTACAGTCATTATTTTCGCAGTTATTAATACGCCACGGCCGCTCTTTTTCTAACATTCAAAGCATATTTACTGGTGATGTTAATACAATTGTGGGGAATTAAATGCTATTCGGAAATTAATATTGCGTGCCAAGTACTGTTCCACGATATATTAACATTCTCCTTCGCTATGTCCCACCACTATCGAAAATGCGCCGCCACCAAAGGCGCAGCCACTTCCATCTGCCACTCAAAAATATACTAGGCCAAACAAGCTTTGAGATCGTCACGACGCGAATCTGTCAATTTTTGGCACTCTTTGTACGCCGGAAGCTCTCTCTCACTCTTTCACTCTCTCTCACTATCTCGCTCACTCACTCACTCTCTCACTCTCTCACTCTCTCACTCTCTCACTCACTCACTCACTTTCTCACTCATTCACTTTCTCACTCACTCTCTCACTCTCTCTCTCTCTCTCACTCTCTCACTCACTGCCTCTCACTATCTCACCATCTCACTCTTTCACCATTCCCTCTCTCACTATTTCACTATCTCACTCTCTCTCGCTCTCTCACTCTCTCACTCTCCTCTCTCACTCTCTCACTCTCTCACTCTCTCACTCTCTCACTCTCTCACTATCTCACTATCTCACTATCTCACCCTCTCACTATCTCACTTCTCACTTCTCACTATCTCACTATCTCACCCTCTCACCCTCTCTCACCCTCTCTCACTTCTCCTCTCTCCTCTCACTCTCTCACTCTCTCACTTCTCACTCTCTCACTCTCTCACTCTCTCACTCTCTCTCCTCTCTCTCTATCTACTCTCTCTCTATCTCTCTCTCACTCTATCTCTCTCACTCTCTCTCACTCTCTCTCACTCTCTCTCTCTCACTCTCTCCCTCTCTCTCTCTCTCACTCTCTCTCTCTCTCACTCTCACACTCTCTCACTCTCTCACTCATCACGTTTCTTTGGGTGGGGCCCCTTAAGAAAATCCTCGCTGCACCAATGACCGCCACCTATGAGTGGCGACCCTAATCTGTGAAATAACTACACGGTTTCTGTAGCGACCAAAGGTTCTTCGTGGCGGCCAGAGGCTCTGTGCTGACTGTGGGGTCAATGGGCAACCTGAGGGCGTCAATGGAAGTGTAGGAGGATCCTGCGCTGAGACCCCTTGCGCTTTGAGGCCCCTTGAAGTCTGCTGGATGAGCGTTCTGTTGGCACGTCAGTCAGACGGGCACGTATTGAGCTAGACGAATCAGTCAAAGCTACTGTTGTAACTAGCAGGCACTGGCGTCGTCACAGCCATCGCATGCACCCTGGTACAGCGATGTCTAGGTCGGAGTACGGCCATGGAGACTGGCTGAGGTGCCGTCGTAAGGATTCCTGATTTGGTAAGACGGACAAGAAACTGAGAAGGATTCGCCACGCCCGGAGCATTGCATAGAAACACTTGTGGGGCGGAGATGGCCGGGTGGTTGAGGCGCTGAGCTCTGGGTGCCGAAGGTACCGGGTTCAGTGCTCGCACCGCTCGGGATATTTCCGAATCCCGCGGTCCGCCAGCGAAGCAGTGTGGGCGACGCCAGTGGGCGTGAATGTGCATAAAGTGCATCGTGAATCACCCAATAAACGAACATCCGGGGCATTTGGTCCCAGTGGCGGATCGAACGAGGACCATTCTGACGATAACTATGTATTAAAATTCCCTAAATCATCCGGAAGCTTAATAATACCAGGGCTAAGTTCGGAAATCCCCTTCAACTCAGTTCCCTTCTTAGCAAGGATCCCTCCCGCCCCGACCCCTCCCGGTCCGACGAATGTGGATTTTCCGACTAGCCTGACGTAGGTGAACATTTTGAGTGATTTTCATGTAAAGGTGCTTTGTGAATAGAATGAGAGGCAAAATCGTGGACTGACAACGTTGACAATACAACTGAGTAGTTGTACCGTGTGGAATATGCTATTTCACGAATTATTCGCAAATTAAAATTGGGGCCGTACTGTTTTTGCTCGCCTTCGACTATCGCCGCGATGACAGCCGTATTCGATTTCCCATAAGCCTCGTGCTTAAAAATGACTCAATCATGCAAGGCACGCATGCAGGACCGGCAGTGTGCGGTCTCCCGGACACAGGTCCCACACAACACGCATGCAGGACCGGCAGTGTGCGGTCTCCCGGACACAGGTCCCACACAATACGCATGCAGGACCGGCAGTGTGCGGTCTCCCGGACACGGTCCCACAATACGCGTGCAGGACCGTCAGTGTGCGGTCTCCCGGACACAGGTCCCACACAATACGCATGCAGGACCGGCAGTGTGCGGTCTCCCGGACACAGGTCCCACACAACACGCATGCAGGACCGGCAGTGTGCGGTCTCCCGGACACAGGTCCCACACAATACGCATGCAGGACCGGCAGTGTGCGGTCTCCCGGACACAGGTCCCACACAATACGCATGCAGGACCGGCAGTGTGCGGTCTCCCGGACACAGGTCCCACACAATACGCATGCAGGACCGCAGTGTGCGGTCTCCCGGACACAGGTCCACACAAACGCATGGGACCGGCAGTGTGCGGTCTCCCGGACACAGGTCCACAAACGCATGCGGACCGCAGTGTGCGGTCTCCCGGACACAGGTCCCACACAACACGCATGTAGGACCGGCAGTGTGCGGTCTCCCGGACCAGGTCCCACAATACGCATGTAGACCGGTGTGCGGTCCCGGCACAGGTCCCCACAATACGCATGCAGGACCGGCAGTGTGCGGTCTCCCGGACACAGGTCCACACAATACGCATGCAGGACCGGCAGTGTGCGGTCTCCCGGACACAGGTCCCACACAATACGCATGCAGGACCGGCAGTGTGCGGTCTCCCGGACACAGGTCCCACACAATACGCATGCAGGACCGGCAGTGTGCGGTCTCCGGACACAGGTCCCACAATACGCATGCAGGACCGGCAGTGTGCGGTCTCCCGGACACAGGTCCCACACAATACGCATGCAGGACCGGCAGTGTGCGGTCTCCCGGACACAGGTCCCACACAACACGCATGCAGGACCGGCAGTGTGCGGTCTCCCGGACACAGGTCCCACACAATACGCATGCAGGACCGGCAGTGTGCGGTCTCCCGGACACAGGTCCCACACAATACGCATGCAGGACCGGCAGTGTGCGGTCTCCCGGACACAGGTCCCACACAATACGCATGCAGGACCGGCAGTGTGCGGTCTCCCGGACACAGGTCCCACAACACGCATGCAGGACCGCAGTGTGGTGCAGGACCGGCAGTGTGCGGTCTCCCGGACACAGGTCCCACACAATACGCATGCAGGACCGGCAGTGTGCGGTCTCCCGGACACAGGTCCCACACAATACGCATGCAGGACGGGCAGTGTGCGGTCTCCCGGACACAGGTCCCACACAATGCGCATGCAGGACCGTCAGAGTGCGGTCTCCCGGACACAGGTCCCACACAATACGCAGGCGTCCAAGTACATCCAAACCATGTGAAGTGCCCGATGCGGATTAATATTCAGCCCTATATCACCTTACCAGACGTGGAGACAAACCCACGTGATGATGCTGCTGTGAAGGTTGTTCCGGGAGTATGACGGCGGCTGTACTGACATAGGTTCTACCGGAGACTGACCTCAACTGCACTGGTGATTGACCCCGGCTGTGTTGGAGACTGACCCGGGCTGTACCGGATAGTGACTTCAGCTCCACTGCAAGCTGATCCGGATGCATTGTAGACTGACCGATGACTGAGTCCGATTCTACCGGGGACTGGCCCGAGCTGTGCTGGAGACTGACCTCAGCTGTATTGTGGACTGACCTCAGCTGTATTGTGGACTGACCCAAGCTGTGCTGCTGCAGCAGAAAGATGGGTCGACTCGGGTATCTGATGCTTCTTGCCGCCTTCGCTTCGTGCACCCTGGCCAGCTATAGAATTAATAACAAGCGTGAGTATGAGCACCATAACATTTCTGATGCAGGAATGTCTGGACAAAATGAGAGAACCGACCTCTCAACATGCATGTGCACTTTATATGCGAGTTTTGCGAAGGCATAAGTAGAGATGAGTCACTACGAAGCTTCACGCTGAAACTACCCGGTCTATAAGAGTTAGGCAAGCACACTTTCCACGGATTGAGCACAGATCCGTATTTCAGCATTCAAAGCTCAGTAACCACCCATTGCCATCGAATGGCTAGTTCGCAAGCCGATGCTTGGCATGTCGTTTGTCAGATTTCCAGTACGGTGGTTATTTTCATGGTTTTGTGATCATTTGTCGTGCATGAACAACAAAATGTATAAACTATGAACATAGGAATAAAGGCTTTCACTCTGGTTTCGATTACTCCAACAACCTATATTCATGTGTTACTGCTTGCTCTTCATTTACAAAATAGGGAAAGCAATGGAAGCGGGTACTGCTATATGTATGGCTGATATAGATATATATATATATATATAAGATATATACGCATGTACACATATGCATGATGTTGTGCATATGTGTGCTTCTATTTGTGTATATAGGCTGCACACATTCCAATACCAAATGCCGCCTAGTTTGACGTGTGCCCCCCCCCCCCTCCCATCTGCAGGGCTGAACCGGGTCAGTCTTCACGAGTTGCGTCAGGTGATCAGAGATGACCTGGTGGGGGTGGTGGAGAACGCACTGGTCTCCATGCAGATGGGCCGCACCTCCTCAGGAGGGATGATAGGTGAGATGGTGGTTCTGGCACCCAGCGCAACGTGCACTTCCTGGCAGACTTGTGCTCGACTCGAGTTGAATCGTGAATCGACTCATGAATCAACCGTTTTTGGATGAGTCGCGAGTTGAATCGCATCTTTCTAGAAAATGAGTTGAATCATTAGTCAATCATTCCAGTATCATGTGTGGGCAGTACACACTGAATCATATGGCTCATGAGTCTGATACCACTGAGTTGGATCTGAATTGGTTCGAATTTCTGTCAGTCTGTTTGAGTTGTGAGTCGAATCAGATCTCAAAATCTACGAGTCGCATGTGAGTCGACTCAAAACATTTGAGTCGAGCACAAGTCTGCCTCCTGATAGACTGCGGTGTGTCGGGCACCCATAGCTACCTAGATTCGATTTTGCACTGTAGCACTGTGCCAATGTAGAGACATGGACGTGTTCTCTTTGTGTGGGCACTCTCTAGAAGACCCGAAGGAGGAAGGTGAAGTCATGTCACTTGAAGTTTCCATTGTTCTGAAATTTTGTAAGAAGGCATGAAGTTTTTTTTCCACCAATTGGTCGATTTGGCTGCCGTCCCCCTAATTTTGCTCATGTCCTGCTAGTTGTGCATGGAAAGACAACTTCAGAGTTGTTTGCCACCCCCTCCCACACCCAACTGTGAGATAGATTCTACCATCCCTGAATGTGTGCTACGAGGCATGCATGTTGCAGGGCAGTTGGCTGATAACCTATACTAGGACTACCTCCGTTGTACATGGAAAATAGATGGAAGTAAGACGAAGATTTCATCGTGATCGACCTACTCATGCATTGCTTATCGTCACCTTGTTTTATTCTTATATTTACTCCACTATGCCTCCGACCCTACCTTCCCAAAACCTCCATCCTAACCATAGAGACTTCAGAGACTTCAACCATAGGCTTCAGAGCGCCTCACCCTGTGGTTGCAGTGACTCACCTGGATACACCACATTCCTTACCTCCTACAACACCAGCCCTTTATCATTCTGAGTCCTCGCTAGATAGTTATGCGTATAATGCGCGAGACTGACAATTCACCTGAAGCTGGCAATCCATCTGAGCCAGACATCCCGCCTGTGGATGCCACCACCCTGGCCCACCATCTTCGGCTTTCAGCCATCCGATGGTGACACGCCATTTGAGGTTGACCTCCCCCACGCGAGTCTCACGCACCACACCCGGGACCGACACCAGTGACCCGACGTGACCCGCAGAGGAGCGCATCACCAGCTCGGTGGCGGCGTCCGTGCGCACCATGACCAACTCGCTGCAGGACACGCTGCGCCGCTTCGAGACGCGCCTGATGAACGTCGAGACGCTGCTGGAGGCCGGCGACTCGCCGGCGGCCCGCTCGCGCTCGCAGCAGAACTTCCTGTGCAGCGAGGCGCACGAGCGCAGCCTGCAGCAGGGCGTGGAGCGGATCACGTCCATCCTGGGCTCTGTGACGGAGCGGGTGGGCGAGGCGCGTGACGCCGGCTCGGCCGCCGAGCGGGGCGTCGCTCGTCTGCAGGAAATGGTGCCAGCCGTCGAGAGCGGCATCAAGGACGAGCTGAAGCACTCGATCGGCGTCATCGAGAGCAGCTTCAGGAGGCAGCTGCAGGGCCTCGAGGTGGCCGTGGTGAGCTGTGCGCTTGTGTTGCCCGAATGTTGTTGTGCAAATGCCGCGTCACGGGCGGGTTCGGCGCTTGGGGAGGGATTTGGTCGTGTCACCATGTGAAACTCCCACTGCGTTAGCTTTTTGGGGCACCACGATTACGTGATCTTTCACTAGATCCGCGTCTGCCCAACATTTGTCGATATATTTCAGAAGTACCCTATGTTTAGCTGCACTGCTGCGAAAATTTGTCGATAAAGCCTTCATTAAAAGGTGTATGCTCTCCATGATTCGACAGTTTTGTTGGAGTTGGTTATTTCGCTGCTGCATTTTTCCGCACAATGGGTTCAAAATATCTCGCTATGGTCCGCTTATGAAATCTGCAAATTGACCCTTTGATATCTAGTATACTACAAGCAATTACTGGAGGGAGAAAACTGTCGAAAGTGTTGCTATGCGTGTTCGGTATGATGGCACGTGAATGGAACAGATTGATTAGCATGCAATCTTGTGGATGTGATGTCATCAGCCCTGGGTGTTGTATTTCTGTATCCACTATATCCAGGGAAGATTGTCAGCAGGCGGTGACCCTCGGGTACCTCCATGTGCAGACAGCAGCGAGGGGCGGGGTTGGCTCGCGCGCCACGCCGACGCCACCCACCTGCGACAACAACGGTGTGCTGGCCGCCCTCAAACGGATGGAGTCGTCACTGACGTGGCAGGTGAACAAGGTGGAGGACGTGGTGACGCGCCTGGAGGAGAGGGCCGGTGGCCAGCCCAGCAGGAGGGAGGTGGACCGCGAGGCGGCCCAGGAGGTCGAGCCTTACTCCAGTGAGTGGCGCATTGCCGAGACCTCTTTAATTTCACATTATTGCACCCCATATTGTGCCGTGCATGTTTTTAAGGTGTGCAAGATGTCCACTAGCGCATTGAGGTGGAAGACATAGTCAAATCCTGCTGTCTGCTTGTCTGTATGCCTCGTAAGTGGAATGTGCTCAAGACCTGTCAACCCTAAGGTAATATGATTATTATACTATGTTTCCTTGGCCAGTGGACAGCCGAGGGCACCTTAACAGTTGTGTGGTTTTGAACATTCTTTATGAGACTGCAAATGTATACAAACTATTTGTATTGCCTTCTGTATTTCCCACTGAGGGTGTCTATCAATATGCGCTATGAGCTCTGACTATTCAGTGCTTGCAACACCCAAACGATGGATGAAATCTTAGGACACTGTATATGCCAGGGACCGAGGAAGGAATGTTAGGACTCCATATATACCACAGGTGGAGATTCCCGCACTCCTTCATCGCAATACCAATCAAAATATTTGTGTTGCCACGCAACACCAATATTTTGATTTCCCCATAATGGTCACTCAGCGCTGCCATCCACTCTTTGAATTTGCGTTTAACTAGAAGCGCCTGGAATTTGCGGGTGACTAGAAGCGCCTGATGAAGAAAGAAGTCAGTGTGGCTCAATAGTTTAATGATACACCAGGTTCTATTCATTGGTGGGGATTCCTGTATGCTTTGTCCTGCCCATGTGGCACTATGAAAAAAAATCTTAGGATTTAGCATAAGGTGAACGCCGTTGCATGAATTAAATGTAGTTGACGCTGACGGCGGTAACACCAATGGCTCTGCACAGACCTCATCTGTGACAGTGTAATGGATGAGACTGCAACAGCCCACTCTGAGACCAGCACGGTGGTAAGCGCACCTGCCGGCATGCACACAGGAAGCCCGGAGCACATGAAGAGCTGCGCCGAGCTACACGCCAAGGGCTTCTCCGTCAGCGGCCTGTACGTCATCCGGCCCACCCCCAGCCTGCCCAAGGTGCGCGTCTTCTGCGAGATGACGGCCGAGGACGGCTGGACGGTGTTCCAGCGGCGCGGACCCAAGCTGCAGCGGCATGGTGAGTACTGGTACCGGCACCCCCGGCGTCGGCGGGTCCGGTACCACAAGACCTGCCGCCGTTCGGAGGGGAAGGAACAGAGACGGTGCGGTGGCATAGCTAACTCATCCGTCTCGTAACCGAAGGGTGCGGATTCGGTGTTGGCTGACAGCGCAATTCTCCTATTCCCCGTGGCTGTCGGGCATGGAAGAGGCGACGTTATGAGAAACCAGCTGGGTTTGTCGCAATTAGCCAGCCGGAAATCGGAACAGCCGGATAATTATTTATTTCAAACGTGGCCTCGCCAGTGATTTTCGATCCCACATACATCGTGTACACCACAGGCCTGATATAAGCCTTTCATATAGGATAGTTCCAGAGTTTTTCCGGGCTCTCCACGGCATGCTGTAGTCTGAAATCATTGAACAGAATGCAATTCGAGGAAACAAACTGGCATACCTTCCCAGGAAATCCTAAAATACTCGATCTTCCTCATTATGGATTGAGTCCCGTGATTTCGATTGGGGGCGTGAACTCAACTGGGTATGGCTTACCATCCTCCTCCCACGAAACCTTCCACTTCGGCGACTTTATTTTTAATGTCCAGATATTTTCCACTCCTTTCCATTTGTGCAGACATGCCAAGTAAATGACAAAATAACTTTAGGGATGAAGAGCAATGCTGTGATTTCAGTCGTCTGATAGGGTATGTGTGTACCCGACAAAACAAAACTCTGAAAAGCTTCAATCTGCTGTGGTTATTAATTTCCCTTATCCAAAGTTTATGCAAATGAGTTTTGTTGAAATACTTAATCAGCGTTATGAGCATAATCCTCACGGTGGGGTTGAAGAATGTGTGCTTCATTTGGCGAATAACGATTAATTGTTGTCCTTCGTAGCAAACCTGTAAAACAATTCCGTTTCACCACCGTGCAATTTAGTGAGGGTGAAAAATGTGACATACGAGGCCTCCTACATCCAGCAGCCCAGCACGGAACAGATAAAATTGTAATTCGACTATAGCCACTAGTAGTAGTAGTACCACGGCACTATAGTACAAGTAGTAGTACCACGGCACTGGGCTATAATCTATAGAATGTAGCCCCAGTGCTGCCTCACGATAGTCTGCGCTGCGGTTGACGAAAGACAGTACTGCGAACCTCTGCTCGCGATTGACAGTATATTTAAGACGGTCTCTTTCAGTGTCAACAAATGTGTAATAAATGATAATTTCCGAGGGATTTTATAGACATTACGAGATATTTTAGCGACATAGTGTGATATTATTTGCAAAAGCAGGAGCATCATGAGTGTCAACAATCCCTGAAGAATATTCAGGGTATAATCAATTCACTAGCATTTTGCAGCTCAGAATAAACCAATTTAACCAATGCAAAATAATTTGGTCGTAGCGACATCATCTCTTATCATGCATAAGGAGATGAATAATGCGGTGCACGTATTCAGAATCAATGTCAAGGCGAAAAATAACCTGTGCGAAGGCGTACGGTGTGATGTGACGTGTCGAAGCCTCTCCGCACCTTTATTCTGAATCCAGTGCAAAATATGAAAAGTGCAAAGTACGGAGATCCCTGCAAATTCAGCAGCTCTGAACGAAACTGAAATAGCCTGTGCGATGCTATGTGAGCCGTCGTGAAACACCAAGAGCACTCTGAATCTATGTCACGAATCCAGCACGAAGATGAAAATGTAGCGTCTAGGGATCCCTCTGCACTTACAAACTAAAAATCCGAGCGCCTTGCCTGCCCTCCCCCATACACGCATGATGCATGCCCGTTTGTGCCCCCGTGTCTCTGTGTCGTTCACTGTGTTGTTGCCGTCTGGTAGCGGCACGATGTCGCACACACTGGCACTGGCCACGCACAAGCGAACCAACACCTTCCGCTTCGGTGTGCGATTCGTAACCTCCGCCGCCAGCTCTTTTCTCTCCAGGGACAGCACTTCGGACGGATCCGTGGCGCAGATCGCAAGGTAGTTGAACCGCTCCTGTGTGGACTTGGTTATCAGGCATGTTTCTAGCCTCCGCCACAGGCTGAAGCTTCCTTCTGCAGTGTACATCGCGCCCAGCGCCGTGATGGCAATTCGGGGAGGTTGGTCATTTCGGATACCAGCCGATGGGAGCAGGCGTTGTTCTCCTTCAAAGAGTGCTGCGGGTTGTTCAGGCAATGTTTGTGTTAACATGCTAACTGGAGTAGGAGGTCCCCTATGGTGGACCGCGGAGGTGTTCATTTTATTTCCAAATGCACCGGCCCCGACCAAATGCTTCAATATTATGCGTATTTTGTCGCCGTCGTCCCTGTAGTCAAAGGTTGTTAAGCATATGCCCATGAGTCCAGGCAGTTGAGCTCCACTTATGGACGCAACCACGTCTGCCAACATCTCCGGCCCATGTGGAGGTGCTTAGTATCTAGACTGTAGAAGCCGGTCATCTTGTGTGCCACCTCTTTGTTGTTAGTCGGCAGCGTCCGCTCAAGTCCACCGGCGGGCCGTCGGCACCCGAAAGGTCCACCTGAGCTGCCGGGTGGTCGGTGGCTTCGTGGCAGACCGGCATATGCCCGTCGTTCGCCGTTGCCGCGGGGTGACTGGCGCTACCATCGTCGAAACGCTGTGATGGCCTCATCGATCACCTGAGTCGCTCATCCTCCGCGCCCGGATGCACGCGCTTGGCGCCCATCTGCTCTCAGAAACGGCCGAAGTTGTCCCTTTGGACCTAGATGATGGCGAAGTGGGATGCTGGTGGGGATACGTTGGCGGACACAGTCCGACAAGCTCTCTGCACTGGTTTCATGGCTAGTCCCGTCATGCGCAGGAGGTGGAGGCCCACTTAGAAGTAGAGCACAAAAGAACGAACTGTGCCACCCGGTGACAAAACCGCTGGCACTGGTTAGTGTGAGGGACCGATGGCGCTCATTGGGAGAGGGCTTCCTAAAGTTACCACGAAACGTCACCCCTGTTCCTCACTGTTGTCTATTTCATACGATGAGAGGGAAAGTAGCACACTATCCATATGTTACACCCTATCCATCTTGCCCCACCAAGAGTTTCCTTAGGAAACTGATCCAATAGATATATGGTCATCACGGGCATAAAGTAGAATAAATATATTAATGCTCTTCGCATTATCAATTGCATTCCCTCTGCATTCGTCACTGGATAACGAGGATGGTGGAACGGGTAAATACGCTTTATTCTGTGTCCTTCACCCTGCACAGAAATACTTCTGGCTCTATATTTACTGGAGATTTCCAGGTGATATGGTAGCAATTCCAGTACTTGGAAAATATTTGGACTATTCAACTCGAAAAAGAGGTCATGATTTTGTGAACGAATGCGGCTGTACTGAATACTAAAGGCAGACTAATTAATGTGGGTGCCCTAAGCTCCACGTGAAGCCGTTCCTAGTCGATGCATCCAATCACAATCACTCGTTCTATAATAGAATGGTGCGCCTGCATGAAGACGTACACCATTGCCTTAACGCAGGCGGTAAGTAGTGCCAGTAAAGTTTCGCCCAAGTCTCGTTTTTCAACCCAGATGCACCAAAATTGCATATGAAGATGCATGATGTGTTCGGTTTTCTGAACATGAACACTGAGCCCGTCGTTATGCTGTGCATGTTGAACTATTACTCATAGTGGGTTCATATTAACGCTATTCAGTAGCCAAGCTGTAGTTCCAGACGTCTCCGCTAGAGGCTCGTCAGTCGACATTTCGTTTCTGTTCCCTGCCACGTCTCAAAAGCGCCGTCGTGGCCGCGGCGCCATCGACTTCCTCTAGAACTGCTGCAGTGCAAGAAATTTATATAAATGTATGAGAACATTGTCATTGCAGTCATCAACATATCCCAGTTCGAAAAATTTACCATGTTTTTCCACCCCCATGCCCTCCCAGTGTCCCCTACCTGCATATATATACATATATATATATATATATATATATATGTGAATATATAATGTTTGTCTACCTGTCGTTCTCCTCTATCTATCTCTCTATCTGTCTATCTCTATCTCTCTCTTTCTATCTCTCTATCTCTCTATCTCTCTATCTCTCTATCTCTATCTCTCTATATATTTTTATATCTCTATCTCTCTATCTCTATCATTCCGTGTGTACCGCAAGCCCTTCTCCGACACCAGACACACAGGTCATCCGAGAGCAAACGCCGCCTCACTCCACCATCTTCTCTTGCAGACTTCAATCAGGACTGGGAGCAGTACAGGACCGGCTTCGGCACGGCCCAGGGCGAGTACTGGCTGGGTAACGCCTACCTGCACCACCTGACGGCGTCGGGCTCGCACGTGCTGCGTGTGGACATGCTGGACTGGGCGGGCGCCCGCACGTTCGCCCAATACGGCGACTTCAGGGTGTCAGACGAGGACGACAAATTCCGCATCCGACTCGGCACCTACACCGGTGACGCAGGTCGGTGTGCCGCCGGGGAACACTGGTGATACAGGTGGGTATGCCATCTGGGATCACTGGTGACGCAGGTGGGTATGCCATCGGGGAACACTGGTGACGCAGGTGCGTATGCCGCCGTGTAACGCTGGTAACACGGGTGGGTATGCCATTGAGGAACACCGGTGACGCAGGTGGGTATGTCATCGAGGGACAATGGTGACGCGGGTGGGCATGCTGTCGGGGAACACTTAGTGTACCGTTATCCTGCGCCATGCGCATCCCGTACCGGTGCTCTGTGTATGCTGTGGGGTTACTCTGTGTATGCTGTGAGGATACCCCAGGTATGCTATGGAATACAATGGGTGTGCTGTGACAATATCCTGGGTACAAACTGGGTATTGTGGTCGTAGCCCAGGCATATTGTACAGTGTTGGGTCACCCTGGGACTGTGGATGCTTCCCGGGTGGTGTGTAGGCCGTGGGGATGCCCTGGGATACTGTCTGCCTCTGGCGGTTGGGCCGCCGGTGCTGCCCGAGCTGTGAGCCGGCGCGAGGGCAGGATTGTGTAGACATGGTCGGATCTGCAGTGTGGGAGTGGATGCTCAGCGGAGGCCTGGTCAGTCGGTGGCGCTGTGGATCGCCAGTTCAGAGCGCGTCGACCAGCAGCAGGTGGCGTTTGGAGTGGGATGTGGGCGTGGCTATTGCGGAGGACGGGGTTCTGAGTGCAGGATCGAATTTACGGTGGCGAAGTGCCGAAGTCGTATTCTGAATGAAGAGAAGTGTCCGCAATTGTTTGGAATAATTTCAGTGAAGGGCGGCATCATCAGTGAAGTGCGGTATTCTCAGTTCTATGCAGTATCCTCGATGGCTGGTAGCGTCCGCAAAACAGAGCTGGGTCTTCATTGGGGGTCAGAGCTGGGTCTTCATTGGGGTTAGAGCTGGGTCTTCAGTGGAGGTCAGAGCTGGGTCTTCAGTGGAGGTCATAGTTGGGTTACCAGTGGAGGTCGGTGCTGGGTGGTCAGTGGAGGTCGGTGCTGGGTCGTCAGTGGAGGTCGGTGCTGGGTCGTCAGTGGAGGTCGGTGCTGGGTCGTCAGTGGAGGTCGGTGCTGGGTCGTCAGTGGAGGTCGGTGCTGGGTCGTCGGTGAAGGTCAGAGCTGGGTCGTGAATGGAGGTCAGAGCTGGATCGTCGGTGAGGTCAGAGCTGGATCGTCGGTGAGGTCAGAGCTGGGTCTTCAGTGGAGGTCAGAGCTGGGTCTTCAGTGGAGGTCAGAGCTGAGTTTTCAATGGAGGTCAGAGCTGGGTCGTCTGTGAAGGTCGGAGCTGGGTCGTCAGTGGAGGTCAGAGCTGAGTCGTCAGTGGGGGTCGGAGCTGGGTCTTCAGAAGTCTGAGCTGGATAGTCAGTGGAGGCCGGAGCTGGGTAGTCAGTTAAGGTCAGAGCTGGGTCATGAATGGAGGTCAGAGCTGGATCGTCAGTAAGGTCAGAGCGGGGTAGTCAGTGGAGGTCAGAAGTGGGTCGTCAGTGTAGGTCAGAGTTGGGTAGTCGCTGGAGGCCAGAGCTGGGTAGTCGCTGGAGGTCAGAGCTGGGCAGTCGCTGGAGGTCAGAGCTGGGTCGTCAGTGCAGGTCAGAGCTGGGTCGTCAGTGGAGGTCGGAGCTTGGTCGTCAGTAGAGGTCAAATCCGAGTCGTCGGTGGAGGCCAAATCTGAGTCGTCGGTGGAGGTCTGAGCTTGATCGTCTGTGGCGGTTAGAGACTGGTCCTCCAGTGGAGGTCAATTTGTGGTTGGTGCGTTGCCTGCTGCAGTGTGAGTCAGTGCGATGATGCCGCCGGGATCGGTCGTCTCCAGCAGAGTCCGGTGATGAATGGCGGGCTACCTGCCGCAGTCTGAGCCGGTACGACGACACCTCTTGCGTCAGCTGTTCACACTGAGAGGTTCAGTGCACGACTTTGCGGTGCAGCCAAAGCCCCCAGCCGAGACAGCCGAGTAGGATGAGGTCAGCGCACTGAACGTGTCGCCGGCAGACGTCAGAGCGGGGAGACCCCAGGACTATTGCAGCGACTGGCGGGCGGCTGCGCCTCCCCCGTCTGGGTACAGTAGAGGGGATCGGCGGCCAAACTGACCACTGGCAGATATCAAAGCTGGAAGAAGCCCAGGTATACTGTAGCGACTCACCGGTAGAAAGTCTGCTCAGTCCGGGGGGGGGATCAGCGGACAGACTGTGACTACTGGCAGCTGTCTGAGCGAGAAGCCCAGCACTACTGTAGCGACTCACCGGTGGCTTTGCCTCCCCGTCTGGGGGATGACAATGCATTTCCGGTTGAAAATATCTGGTACTGAGGCCCACTACTAAGATTGGTCGAGAGGGGCATCTGCCCCCCCCTCTCTCCCAATACCATCCGTGTAGCAGTGGGGACGGGAGAAGACTCCCTGGCAGTAGAAGTGATGATGAAAAGTCTAAGCTGACGGTAGCTGAGGGGATAGGGAGCACTGGCCGACTGAACAGTGGGAACCGGATGCCGCCGTAGGTGCAATATCTCATCACGACCCGGGGGTGAAACAGATGCCGGCACGCTTACTTATCGGGTTTTATTATTTTTTTAAAACTCCCACGCCCTGATCATTGGCATGCTTATCCTGACATAAGCCACCATCTCGCTGCAGTGGTCTGCCGCAAAAATGGCGTGTGGTCGCGGGCTGAGTGGCTCTCAGAGGTGAGGATGATCTTGATTCGTGCAGAACGCCAACGCCGACTAATCGCATTCGAACAGGCAAAATGGTGAAAGCGTGGATTATCCCGGTAAAATGCGGAACTGGAGACGGACCTGGTCGGCCCGCTCCTGACTGCAGCATTAGCCACACTGCACAGACGCTGCTCAACGCTCAAACGACTCGACGGTGCCCGCCGATCCCATTTTAATGCCATGTAATCGGCTAATCTGAGTGGGCTGGCTGCGGTCTGTGGCTTGTGGCAAGAGCTCACGTGCAATGGATCCGGATATTGGCCGGTGGTCCGACGTGCCTGCTGTGGCACAGGTACGGGGGAAGGGGCAGCTGTGCTGTCGGGCGACTTCACCCTGCGACCCTGCTACACTCACCCTGCCAATACAGGGGGAGGGGGCAGCTGTGCTGTCGGGCGACTTCACCCTGCGACCCTGCTACTCACCCTGCCAGTACAGGGGGGTCAGCGATGCTGTTTGGCGACTTCACCCTAAGAGCCTGCTATACTCACCCTGCCAGTACAGGGGGGTCAGCGATGCTGTTTGGCGACTTCACCCTAAGAGCCTGCTATGCTCACCCTGCCACCTTGCTCATTCTGACACACTAGCGGTGTGACCTTCGGCACTGGAGAATGCATGTGCTCACGGTTAGGAAGGGTGGGGCAGGGGGCAGGGTTTCTAATGCATGTGTCGGGGAGTGTAGGTTGCTGAAGCTGAATGAAGGAACAAGCAGTGAGTCGTGAAAACTGCGGTGTCTTTAAGGGTCCACAAACTTGGAGGGACTCTCCAGCCTTTGATGAGGGGGGGAGGGGAGTCTTTCATCAAGACAATATTTGGTGCATTCCAGATATTTTGAAACTATCAATTTAATGTCGTTCACTGGAAGATCTGCCGGTAGTTTTGTTCGACCTTCGGTGCTCGATGCAGAACATTGCATTCTCAATTACATACTACGTGGGCGTAGTATGTACGTATCATACGTTGTGAGCTCAATACCACACACTGCAGCCTCAATGTCACGCAGTGTGTGCCACATTGTCAATACCACATACAGTAAGTTGAATTTCGCACATTGCGAGCCAATTCTTACACATACCGTGAGCTCGATACCAAACATCGCGATTCAGTGTAATCATTCCCGTTCTAACAAAACGCTCTTTTAAATTGTTCATCCCGTCAGGATAAACTGTGATAAATTGGACACGATTTCCCGTTGCATGCGCTCAAGGAGGCGCAGAATAGCATCCACAGCCTCCATTATCGACGACCACAGCTCAATATATGCCATGCAATTTATGACACCATCTGCGCTAGCCGGTGTCTGCTTGAGCATTATCGGGCATGACTCGGGCATTACTTAGGATCCCTATGTGGGTGACCTGAAACCCGAGCTTCACAGGTCTGCCATAGTTTTGGCCGATGCTTATGGTACTAAGTTAGCATTTTCTATTGAGGACTAACATCGGAACACCGTGTGATCAGATGCCGTAGACAGCGAAACGCAATATAATCACTTTCAGGAAGCCACTTTTGCTTAGACTGTCGCTATGCTGACGAAAGACTGATGAACACTGGCTGTCATATGTGAGCCAAGAGAGATCATTCTCTATTCTCCACCATACGAGCCAAGAGTGATCAGTTTTATTTCCACGCCCGATGCGCCAGGAGTGATCGGCCTTCTTTGCCCATCCCATGAGCCAGGAGTGATCCCTTTCCCACCCTGAAATCCAGTCAGACACTGGGCAAGTTCGCACACGGGGGATGCTACCGGTGTGCCTTCACTATATTTCGATCGTGCATCACATGTGTTCTTGTTGTTTCTTCCGACATGCCAGCAATCGCTTCTCTCGATCTTGCAGCAATCGGGCCCTCCCACCACCTAACTCCGCCTCGTTCGACAGGTGACTCGATGACCATGGACAACAATCGACAGTTCTCCACGCGAGATCAGGACAATGACGTACTCCGCTATGGGAACTGCGCCCTCGCCCACAAGTCCGGCTGGTGGTTTGGAGCATGCCGCCGGGTCAGTATGCCACGCCAGGGGTTGGCGGTTCGGGGATTACCACCGGGTCAGTATGCCACACCAGGGGTTGGCGGTTCGGGGATTACCACCGGGTCAGTATGCCACACCAGGGGTTGGCGGTTCGGGGATTACCACCGGGTCAGTATGCCACGCCAGGGGTTGGCGGTTCGGGGATTACCACCGGGTCAGTGTGCCACACCAGGGGTTGGCGGTTCGGGGATTACCACCGGGTCAGTAAACGTGGCGGTTCGGGGATTACCACCGGGTCAGTATGCCACGCCAGGGGTTGGCGGTTCGGGGATTACCACCTGGTTAGTATTCCACGCCAGGTGTTGGCGGCTTGGAGAGCACCACTGCACATTGTGATAACTCGAGGGAAAGACTGGCCATAAATCATAGCGGACAAAGTATGCTAGTTACAGGGGCTACAGGTTAAACCTGCTAGAGGGAAGGGAGCATTCCGCTCCACTCATTTTGCTTCCGCGAAATATCTCGGGAACCAATTGAAATAGCTCAAATTGTGCACGCACCTACATGAGTATCAAGTGTACCTTTTAATAAAATATCGACGTCCGGTCGTCCATGATGACATCATGACATCATAAGTGAAGTCCGTTGGTGCTCATATATGGGATGATTATTAGTGGGCGTTTGTTATGCGAGTATTCTGCAGTGTAAATATGACCTTATAATTGCAAGATTTGTCCTAAGTGGCTGAAATTACGCCAAAATACATCACTAAGATATGCACTCGGGTTGGCTCACTTCAGAGCTTCTGAGAGCCCCGCGAATCTTGCTAGGCCGATTCGGTGATGACCCCACCTGTCGCAACCCGAAAGCTGCGTCCTTCATGCCCTCAGCACGAGCACTTTGCCCAGCAACCTCCACGAGCTACAGAGAACTGTACTGTTGAGTAACTCTTGAGGATGCCCGACTCTGAGAACGGGCGCTGAGGTGATCGTAGATTCTAGTTGCTCGCCCTCGCGCTCTCTTCACGGTCTCGTCATCAAGGCGGGTCTTGGCTTCACCATCATTCACGACGTGGTCACTACGCTTCAGGGCCACTGAGAACACCTCGTCTCTCGAAAGATTCGTCGCAAACTGACTTCTGAATTTGTTCTGGGCTCTTATGCCCTTAACCCACTTTCCTTTTAAGTGCTTGGCGATAAGTCGGTCGCCTTTCTCAAGTCCACAATCGACGACTCACTTCGGAGGCATCCCTGATGGATTTTCTGCATGATCAACTGCAAGTTTTAATTGAACACATGATCATAATAGTTCCCACACCCAGACGCTTTTGTACTGGTTAACAAGTTAACCAATTCCTCTGCTAACGCGCATCTCTATGTTCACTGTACGCAAAATCTAACCACAATGACCCAAAACTTACAAGCAAAGACAGCTTCCCTGCCGTGACCTATCTCGACTCAGTCGTCTCGTCAGTTGGGGGACTTTTTGGCATAGCAGCCACTGGATCAGGTTACCCGGTCAAGACACCCCGCCAGCCGACGCATGGCGGCGTCCGACTCGGGCTTCTCCGTGCCGCCCGGGTTTGCCATCGCACCGCACCGCGGCCTGTCGGGATACTATCGGTGTTAGAGCAGCTAGGTGCAGCTGAAACTTGCGGCACATATATTCAAAGGATCGCTGGTTTCATTGGGATTGGTCTCTGGCTGTGCGCTGTTGTGCGCTTTTTTAAAGCCTTACTTGAACTTCGAAGTACTAAAAAGTTGAACGACTATTGCAATTACTGATTGTTTGAAAACAAATAGCATGTTGTTAATTGGTGTATGCCTTTTTTAATTGCTTAACGCAATCAGAATGTTCTCAGCTATCATTTCATATCTCACTTGTCCAGGTTTTCAGAATGCAGCATACCTTTATCAATCGTCAAACTGCGACAACATTTGTGCACGCATGCGTCGTTTGTTTTTCCACACGTAATGTTGTCCATGTTCATTGACCTGTTTCTATGTCAAATCTTGCGAAAATTTTCGTAAGAACCGTGACTTCGTCTGCTTCAATCATCTGCTGATACAATGACACCAGAGATACGGCATTAAAAAAATAGTCGAGAAATGCATTAATGGCCAGTTTTTTTCCCTCGAAATATCACACTGCACCGGGTCAGTAGGTACACCACACCAGAGTTTGGCGGTTTGGGGATTGCCATCGGGTCAGTATGCCGCGCCAGGGATTTGGGGTTTGACATTGTAGCCAGGTCCGTATATCACGTCGTGAGCTTATTTCTTTTTAGGTTAATCGGAAGATAGTACACTGCCCATTAGCTGATGAATTAGTCGACATTCTGAGGAGACCTACAGGTTCTCGAATAATGATTTTGAACGCAAACCAAGAAACTTCGCAAAACTAAACGTCACCGAGCATCAGGTATCGGGCAATGCATTTCTATTGCTTTCCAAAGGGCCTCTTTAACTCGTTTAGTGGATTACTAGAAGTTGCGAAGGACTCGAAAGTTGTCATTCGTTATTGATCGAGTAATGGGAAGCGAGCTACGTAGCCTTGTAAAATAGCATTCCTTACTCGTTTTTGTGATGCATCTGTGCATGCTTAAACGTGTGCATATGGTTGTCTTGATATATATATATATATATATATATATATATATATATATATATATATATATATATATATATATATATATATAATATATATAATATGTATAATATGTATAATATATGCATGTGTGTATATGTGAGTACGTGTATATCTGTATGTGTATATATGTATATGTATATATATACATATATATATATATATATATATATATATATATATATATATATATATATATATATATATATGTGTGTGTGTGTATCTGTGTGTGTGTATATATGTGTATGTGTGTGTCTGTGGTATGTGTATATCTGTGTTATGTGTATATCTGTATGTGTATATCTGTATATGTATACATATGTGTAATGTGTTCGTGTGAATTAATTAATGTATACGTAACTTTATCGGTGTGATATCGTTCGTAAGTTTAAATTACTTACATTCCCAGTGAATTTCTATCTGATTGGAATAGACTGGGCAGCTTGTAGGTCGTGACCAAGAGTGCGAAGCTTTGCTGGCTCCCGAGCTACACTCGCACCTGTCGCCCTCCGCGTGCTACGCCTTCATGAGCATAACCTGGAGTAACTGTGCAGCGAGGCCGGAGTGTGTGGCGTCAAGAGTGTGAGAGTGTGTGATTTTGCAGGCGAACCTGAACGGCGTGGCGTACAACGGCAGCCACGACGGTCCGGACGGCATCAACTGGCTCGACTGGAAGGGGCCCAACTACTCCCTCAAGGCCACGCGCATGATGGTCCAGTAGCGGCGCTGGGCGGGCGGCCGGCGGCCGGGCGGTGGTCAGTCAGCATTTAGCCGGCGGGCTGGCAGGCCATAGACTGACGCAGGGCCTATGCCGTACCAGTGGTGTAAATAGTTATTTGATGCGAAGGACATACATTTACCATTTTTTAAACTTCAGTTGGGGTGGACGGGGTGTGGTGGCTGGATGTGTGAATGCATGTGTCGTCTGGCAACGATACCCTCGTTGACGATCAATTTGGCGGCTTTTATTTGTGGACAGCCTGTGAATCGTATTCGTTTCAGTGTTTGTCAGCGTCTCATATACCTACCATGTAATACATCGTTGACATTTGGTCGGCCAGTTAGCGCGTCAAACCGGCTTTGCACTGTAAAACAGGCAAGACGTCCAGCGTCCGACACGCATGTCACCCACTAAGAGCTTGGCCTCAATTGTGATTTGCACTCGGCTTTGAATCGGCTAAATTTCGCGATGCTCTCCAACCCGGATCTGGTCAAATCCAGCCACGACTTACGCCGCAGAATCCTGTGAATCCCGGTGTGATCTTGTCTTGCTGTAATCCGCAGCTCAGCCGGGTGTAATACATAATCCTGTTGATGGGCTTGATGATGTTGGCTGCGTTTTTTCTTCAGAGCATGAAGTCATAGGTAGTAGTCTTACGTCAACGTTAAGTTGGATAATACTGAGAACTCTCGGCATGGTTTAGCCGGAATCGAATCGCCTATCCTGTCTGGAATCTCGTCCCGGTTGTGAATGGAGCATTCTCTTGGAATGGTAGGTAGCCAGCGTTGATTTAAATATGACCAGTAATTTCTTTGTTGGTATAATTAACGTCGGGTCCATACACGAGCATTGCGTGATATCACGCCCCTCCGCTCACCTTCAATTCTGCTCTGACGCCTGCCCCAGCTCCTCGGCGCCGCTCTGCCTGCCCGGTGTCTGCGGTGGCCGCTTTGCGGCGTGCTTTATTAGCGTTCGCGGCACGCGGCCGGCGCCGGCTGGTTGATGGCGGCCGGGCGGCGGCGGCGGTGTACGGCTAATGAGTACGGTCATCACAGCCGCCACCTGCGCTAAGTCACCCAAACAGATCCGCATCCAAACGAGCTCGCTTAGGAGGCGGGCCCGTCCGAACGGCTGGTCGTTACAGCTCTGTAATTAGTCGTGATGAGGCGGCGGCGGCGGCGCCGCCCGGCCCTGTCGACGCGCACCAAATTGTGAACGCTGACGACACGCTATTTCGCTGCTGTCGCACCTCGTCCGCACCCTGCCCCTCCTCGCTCCCACCCATCCCCACCCCCATACGTCGCTGATCACGGCATGTGCACCGTGGATAAAGGAAGAACTGGTCAGCCAAGATTTTGCTTCATTCGACTGAGGCGCAGTGGTGCACGTTATGGACTCCACCGGAACGTCATCTAATGAAGCAATTGTTTTTGCTTTGTATCGGCAACCGCTGGCCGCCGCGGAGACATTGGCTCTTTCATCGAGGCCGTCGACCGGAACGGCAACTCCTCCACCATGGTCACCCAACGCCACGTACTGATACTCGCGCACAATGCGGCTTCGAGAGCATTGCGATAGATGACGTCGACCGTTTATGCACGGTGTCGTGGGAGGCATTCGGAGCACCCCGTCGACGAAGTGAAGCAAATAATCTTTGGTTGCTCCGAAGCTAAAGACATTTGGTAGGATAAAACGGTTTTAGAGCACCTCTCGGATAGACGACCCCACCAAGCGTTTTAAACTAGGCAGACTTCGAGAAAATATTTGTATATTTCTTACTTCAAGAGGTTAAATGAACGCTACCTCCAATTCAACTTCGTCATTGGCTTTAGTGACCTTGAAAATGCAATGGGGGCGATGACCTAAAGTGACCTTGCTGTCCATTGCCTTACCATGTTCAGCATTGACCATTTGAAAGCAATACGCCATATGAAATGCCGATAATGCACGATTTTTGTGGAAATTGCCCGGAGTTTTCGATGGTATGATGCCATATGTCGGTGGCCTTTTCAGGCCACCGACATGTGGCATTTTTTTTATATCGGATCGACGAGGGATTGTCCATAAACTACACGGGGTGGCGGGGCACTGACGTGCGCCGTGTTTCCGTGATCGCGAAAACATCTCGAGAGTTTCCCTCCCCCGCACGAGCGATCACAGACGATCGGATTAACATGTCCGTGCACCTGATGACAAATCGATGATCTCCCACAACAATGCTTAGATTCGTACCCACCACGTAGTGCTGAGGGCGCCGCGGAAACGTCGCAGCGGGCTTGCCAGGCTAGGAAGCCAACTATCCAGGGAGACGCCGGGATGAAAGGTGTCCTGTACGTCATGGTAGCTTGAACTGTTTTGGAATTAATCCTCATGGCGATTTCAGATATATTTATTTGGGCGACAGTATTGTCTATGCATCTGAACATAAAAACGTCACGCAATGCCTCACTCGCTTATATTTTCGCCGCATGGGAGATTCTTCGACAGTGGACGAGTAGTCTAGGGGTAAGTTGCCCGTCTCACCATTGAAAGATTGTGGGTTCGAGTCTTACCTGTCGCTACTCTCCGCCCGCGACCAATCGGCATGAGAAATTGGCGACGCTACATGACTCAACGGTCGACGTGTTGTAAAACCAATAACCACCACAGATACTTCAACAACGCCCGCGAATATTTCCCCACATTCACATGATCAGACATTCACGAGCTCTTACACTGTTTGACATTGCGTGCGTCACCGACCATCTGATTCTCCGAACCGAAGCAGCTGATTCTGCGAACGCTCTATCTTATGACTCTTTGATTCCCCGACCCTCTTGTTGAAAATTATGTGCGCGGGGTGCCTGGCCGGCTATTTCTGGCCTGCGGGCCGATGCGTACCACCATCTAGTTGTGGACCTTGTAACCACTGCTTTCTGCTGCGTTCTGTTGTGCGTGCGTGCGACGTGGCGCTCACAGCGCATGCGTAACATACGTGTCATTTGCCCGAGGGGTTCAAAGAGGAGCTTTGGGTCTGACACGGTAGGCTGCGGTTGGAACTGGGACCGTGCTGACGTGTGTTGAGCGATTTGAGCTGCGTGCTCCGGTGTGGCCTCCGGGAGACTGTGGCAAAGTGAGAATAGATTGTGAGCAAGAATTGCGTGAATTTGTGCGGACAAGTTTACGAACACCTCTGACTCCCTGATCAATCGATTCCCCATTCATCTGACTGTTCAATTCCCGATCCTCGGAACATCTTGGCTCTGATCCTCTGAATGACTTAATTCAGGTGTCTGAATATCTGAGTATGGTCTTGCCATCTCCTGGTATAGGCGATCTCGCCTCATTTAAAATGCACTAGACATTTCGTTATACTTAGATGGGTGCACCTAGTGCTGTCACTGCTCATCTTGCAATGTTATGTAATCTATATCGAGAAGCTATATATGTATATATATATATATATATAAAATAAATATAGAACAATATATACAGTGTTGGCGCTGCATGACCTCTGCAGTCGATGCGCCCTTAAACCCCAATAACCAACCAACAAACCAGTATGCACAGTGAGGTCGCTGCTCCCTTCATTGTTATTTTAGTAGTAAATATACAGTTGTCGAGGCTACAACACAAGTAAAGCTATCAGCTGGAGTGCGTCTCCAGCCAATGTATTCCGCCTAATTGGAGCCGGATGCTATTCTCGTTAGATGGTAGATTTTTCCATAGAATACTCGGAATCTGATGAGCTTTCGTCTGCGCAGATGATGGCGAGCGAATGCGAAGCCCGAGCGAGTCTAACCTCGCGTATATGGGACAAAATGTCACCTGATTGGCCCAGCTCGGCCTCGCCCGGTGATCATCACGATTTTGAAACTCTGATAACGTCCTTGTTGCAGCGTTGCACGTTCAAGTTTTTCGACTTATGATAAGATTTGCTTTCTTAGTGATGATTGTACTTATTCATATCCCATTATTATTGATAAAGTGGTCTTAATGTTTGCTCTAAGAAAAAGGTTTGTTATTACATCCCCGCTCTCCGGAAACTTAACACGCGCACGTCCGGGGGCAGATATCTGTCCCCCCTGCGGTTTTTCCGAATTTCCCGCCATACTAATCGGGTTAGCAATGCCAAACCTCGCATGGCTGCTCATTAGTCTTTTCCGCATATCCTCACACATTTTTAAGCTTGGGTCGTCTCAGGTCAGGTCACCAGGTCGGGCGAAGTGATCCAACAACCCTCGAGTTCTAGGTGGCATTACTTCCACAATAATTGGGCGATACTGATTTCAAACTTATAGCACGTCATGATCTCATGAGGGACCATAATATATATCTCGGGTTTTTCGTAGCATTGACCTGAGGTCAGGTCAGCGGCCATGGCTTCCCCCATTATAGGGCTATGGTAAAATATACAAATGTTTCCTGGTTACATATTCTCGGCAACACCCCACAACGGTTGTGGCGTGTAATTGGAAGCTATGCTCAATGTTACCGCTTACATTTTTGCTCAGTGACCTCACCAAGGTTATCTGAGGTCACCTGAGATCACTAGCACATTTCTGCGCATTATATCGCATTGTATTGAGCTAGGAGGCTGAAATTACCGTCATTGTGCTTGTATCGCCAAGACGTGTCGATTGATACATTACATGCCCTCCTTAGGCTACTTCATTACCTTGACCTGAGGTCATAGTTTCGGTTGATCTGACCTTAAATCACACCGCCTATTGTCGATAGCACATTTCAAGGACTGTCGAATAGCGTTCGCCGTTTGTTTCTATTTGTTACAGGTCCTGAGATATGTGTCAATATCTGAGAGTCCCACCCGATCTGGTCGAATTTGACCTATGATGACCCAGTGACTTGAATATTGACCTGAGCGAAAAAAATGACCGAAACACTTTCGATAGAGCCTGTCACCAGCTATCCAACGCCGTTTTCTGTTTGTCGCTAGCTAGCATATTTATAGAGATCTTGGGGGCAGACATCTGCCCCCCCCGGACATGCGAAGTTGGCGCGGACGTGCGAGTTGCAGCGACTCACGTGCAATTCGACGTTTCATGTTCTAAATGTCTCACTGAGAGCCAGATCTGCTCTTTTCTTTTTGAGCTTTACAAACTTTCATCACAATATCTCTCCAGAATTACTCTCAACCATTGTTCAAAGAAAGTGTCTTGCGGCGAAATGTCCGCGCGTGGCTGGAACTCGCACCTCAGCCGGCACTCGCCATCAGTCCCAGGTGGAAAATACCCAAGTATTTGGTTTGTATCATCACAGTGCTTGAGTTCGGCCCGAAGTGGAATTACAATTTTCTGCCCGCATTTAGTAACGCAATTTGGTAAATTAATCGCATCCGAAATGACTTCAGCTGTGCAAGTGCTTCAAGGCTATGGTTGTATTAGCACTCAAGGTCAGGTGCCTGTTCTGACTGGCACAGGAATCATTCTTACTCGCAATTTTAACACGCTTATTCGGAGACCCAATAGGTGCATTGTGATGCATTTTCACTCAGGTACGAAAATAAATGGAAATGTTAACAACATGAATGAGGAGCCTACGGAATCTGTTGTAAAAATGTCCTAACGAAAGGATATCAATGAGACGCGCATAGGAACTTACTAGTCCCTTGCTGGCAATGCTTCCATTTTAATGTTAAAATTATGAATGGGGAGGTAACTGAATGGAATGCCTCCCGATCTGCGTCACATCATAAGCATAGCTTTCCTTGTTTGCATGAAGCATGTGGAGCTCGGTGACGTGTTTTGCTGCAAGATTCCGCCCCCTGGACGTAGATAATTGCAGTGAAGCAATTGTTTAAATAGCAAATTATGGGTATAGTTGTGTCGACCTACGTTTGTCGTTATTCGGTCCTCCAGTCGCCGTTCGTTGCCGGTCGTAGCGGCGCGCGGCTCTCAGGTGACAGAATATGGCAGCGCGTGTCCCAAGTCGCGTGGTCTGTTTTGCCTTTTCCAGCTTGGGTGCCGTCGGTCGGTGGCAGGATGGCAGGATATGGCAGCGCGCGTCCCAAGTCGCGTGGTCTGTTTTGCCTTTTCCAGCTTGGGTGCCGTCGGTAGGTGGCAGGATGGCAGGATATGGCAGCGCGCGTCCCAAGTCGCGTGGTCTGTTTTGCCTTTTCCAGCTTGGGGGCCGTCGGTCGGCCGGCGTCAACCGTGGACATTTCCGCAATGTGAAAGCATGCTACCGTGTAAAGGCTGACACGTGCGAGAACCTCTCTAGCCGGGTGTCGCGTGCCGTGTCCCTTCCCCTGGAACATGGCTGATGTATGTGTCGGGAGCGTAATGGTGTGATGGAGGACGGCCACCGCCCTGGGGCGGATCACACAGTACGCATGCAAGAGGTCTGCTTGAAGAGCCTGGTCATCAGCGGTCCGGACTAGATTTATAAACTATACCGCCATGGCACAAGAAGATTGGAGCTGCCAAATCGGAGCCGCCTTCTCTACCTAATGACCCATCGGCGTGGCGGCAAGAGGTTCACACTTTGTGTTCCAGCTCAAAGGTGCATGGTACCTGGAGGGATTGTGAGGTAGAAAGTTGTGCCGCGCTCGGTAAGCTCCGTCATGCCGTCTGCATGAGGCAGCCACTGGTACGACCATGTACTCAGCCACCCACCACTCGTCACGAGAGCGCACACTAGGCGGTGAGGAACTGCATCATGTCACAGGCGACTAACACCAGGAGCACACACGTTAGCAAGCACATTAGAGGTGTGTACGCCCCTACAGTAGAGTCCGTCTGTTTGAACCAGCCTTGTGCCGGCGTAAGACGAACACCCAGACTATAGATGTACACCAGACTAGACTGGAGGCAAGAGTCCGCTCGTCCCAAACCAGCCTCGCACCGACGTACCCATGACCCGTCGATGTTGCAATCATTAATTAGCTTTACGTGAAAGCTTATTTCGCAAAAGGAACCAAGAACACGAGCATGCCTCGCATCGTGGGGATTTCCAGTTACCCGGACATGGCACACGCGTCGCTTTGATTTGCTGTTTTCATGCCCTGAGCTGGAGTTTCCTGGATCAGATTTGCCAAGAATCCGCCAGTTCGGTATGTAGGTAGGTACCAAGAATACAGTCCAAAATGCTGTTCATATCGTTTTGGGGAGAACTAGCACTTAGGAAGAGTAGCTGTAACCTTTTGCTGTTATGCTTTGTCATTAGGTTGGTGGTATTGAGTTAAAACTTGTTGGTAGGACACTTCATCTACGCGTATGTTACGCGGGATCGAGTGAGGTGGGATGGATAAATAGATATATTTGTATTGGCAGGTGCGTAGATGTTGGTGGACAGTTTCGTTGGAATTTGTGATGTGGTATTAGTTGGTGTGCTGAGTATCTTTTTGTCTAGTTTTTAAAAGTAATAATTAGTAGTGGATGTAGTGATATATATGTTAGTAGGTGTACCCTGTGCAGGCCCTTTAAGCAGGCAGGGACCGAGTTTAGGATTATTTATGAGGCACTCGATCCACGAGTGTGTGACGCAGAATCGAGTGAACAGGGCTGGATAGGTTGATGGATAAGTATTGGCCGGTGTGTAGGATGTTGGTGGATGTTTTCTTTGGAAATTAGGATGTGGCATTCATTGGGGCGCTGAATATCTTCTCGCCCAGGCTTATAGTAGCTTCCCTGTAGAGGCTTAACCCAGATGGGCTATATGGCTCTTATTATGCTTCTACGCTATCATGACTATATATATTCACGTGTGTGCGATCATGTGTGTGTGCTTCTATGTCTGTGTCTGCGTCTCCCTGTGTGTGTGTGGGGGGGGGGTATCAGACTGCATGGATGCGATGTTTAAACACTAAGCATGGCGTGCATTTGCCACAATACCTAAATGCATACAACTATTGCATGATTTACTTGTGTGCCGTATGCGCATACCGACCTCTGCAGGTACCCCTGAAAACGACGTCATAGTTCGAAAGAGCTTAAGAATCATAATAGCATTTTTGTAACTCTGGTTTGCGCAATGAACGTATTATCGGCTTTTGTGAATTTAATTGATGTACCTTGAATTTTTTTTATATCGTAAAAAGCGTTGTTTGGGGTGGCCATGCATCTTCAGATGGTGATGGTTAATGTCAGAAACCCTTTCGCCATAACGTCAGCCGCACCCCTTCGTAGGCTACTTCGGCGATCCATGGATACGGTCGAGGGCTGGACATCATAACCGGACTGTCATGTGAGCTCACGCTTCACACATCAGGCGAAGCCCCGCTACTCAGTCTTCCTTTTTAACACTCTATTTCGCACTGCACTATTGGCCATTTTTGCCAAGCCTCGCCCCGGCTTGCTCGTGGAGAGGGAGCCGCGTCCGCCTCACTTTACAGTCGACGCATCCACGACGACGCCAGCTCGGATTACGACCGGCTCTGCGCCTAATGAATGGAGGATCGCGCGGCGCGGTCGCGTTTTTACCGACAATTGAAAAATACGGGCGTGACGCGCTGCCCTGTCGCCTGCGCCGGCTTTGACGCGTCTGTGAGCGTCGCCTTCGCCGAAGCCGATGCGGCTTGGTGGGTGTGCGGTAAATCAGCGACAGACGGCCCAGCTCTGATGAGGCGAGGCGAGGAGGATTCGCACGTCGCACCGCCGCAAAATCGGAAGCATGGCCGTAAATTTGGCATCAGGCTGGCTTGGCGTGGTGGCGGTCGGTCGGACTCGGTCGTGATGAGAATCATGCTTTGGCTCCTCGATTACGACTGCTTGCATAGAGGTATGGTGTTGCTCGTCGCTTGGTCTGTTGAAAGCTGGGGTTGAAAACTCACTGATGCCTGATGAGTGTCTTCGTATCTAGTGTCTTTTTAGCGCAGGATGGGAAATACCAAACATCCGACCCAATCTTCTCGGTACGTGATTTTGTGTGTTGCATTAGCCCAATCGAACAGGTTTTCTGTGGTGTCTTTAGCACATTAGGCGCAATGCGAGAAACCACAGAGAGCATTGCTTCACTTCCTTCATACACTTGTGTTGTACCAGTGTGTGCCATACATGCACAAGCAGACTCGTGCTTTTACGCCATCGCAGACGCCATGAATGACCATCACCGAGATTAGCTGGCGGGTGGGCTGTAAAGTTCAAGGCCCGCCCGTTAGTTGCTACCGCCGCCGCTAGTGCAGGCCACGAATCGCAGGCTGCCCCCACCGCAGCGGAGCCACCGGGGAGAGGCCGACTGGGAGTGAGGATGCTGGCGTCGGCAATTGCTTCGTGATATGTATAATTACGGGCCGATTGTCTCCGTTCGAAATATTCCCTTGCTTGTTGATTTAGTTGGCGACAACTGAGAGCTTAGCAGAGGAAGGAGCTTAGCGGAGCTTGGGCTGAGTGGAGGATGAAGAAAGCCTAATTCACGGTTAATGCTAAATTTGTTCATTTCCCGGAAGCCTTATGCTCCCGTGACTACCTAGAATCGCTGACGAAAAGCCTATTTTGAAGGAGGACGCTGATGTGTGTCGTCGCATCCCCATGATAATTGCACAAGCGGAATGATCAGTTCATTTCAGAGGTGCGTGTTTGATTGCCAAACACTGTTCTAAGTGCACATTGCATTTAATGTGGTAACAAGAAGCGTCTTCATTGGTTCTCTCTGAGAGTATTTGTGAACAAGTGGGGAATCCAGCGTTTACATTGAATCTTGAATCTACTCCGGTGCGTTCACGAAAGATATTCACATAAGTGACACAATCCGACCCGGTTGTTGCACCTTTTATCATCTCAATAGCGTTTGTGAGGCCAGTGCAGGGCACGCAGGGGAGAACGGCAGGGCGTCTGAAGGCACCTGTAGGAACGCTGTACGATCGACGGCGTGTAATCCGCCTTGTGGCTCACCTGCTGCAGGATCAGGATCTCGTACCACGCAGCGACAGGAAACTTGTTGGTCTGCCGCAACTGCGCTCTCCTGGCCAGAGGCACAGAATGTTGACAAGCTCTCGCACACTCGATGAATGCCGTCGATATCTGTCATACGTGATTGTCGTGAGACACTCAAGGGGAATACTTACAGAACTCTGGATGATTCCACCTGTAGGCATAAAGGTACTCAACCTCCATATTTGTGAAACAAATGTCCGTGTGACACCGCTGGGTTGTTGAAAATAACTCTCGGTCCTCTCTTTCTCCTGTCGACTCGATGCCATTTCTTGATAACTCCACCAAATAACTTCCTTCCGCTACCTGTCTCTCCGCATAAATGGCTGGCGAAGTCTTCATGCTTTCCTCGGGTGTGCACTGCTAACGAACATCGCAGTCAGTATCGAGTCCAGTTGGAATATCGTGATCAACGTCATCTTAACTTTGTCACGTATGTAAATATATATAATCTGCAGTTCACAAGATACCTATAGCTCAAAATAAAGAGAGGTTGTATTCTCTAATTCAAAATTGTAAACAATTTTATTTATTTTAGTAGAAAACCTCTATTTAGTAGAAAGTATCGACTCATCGATATATTTAGCACCCATGACGTGAAGTATGGTCATGATGGTGTCGTAATTTAGAGATGAAAATGTTCCATCGTTTTCACTCAAATCAGTGCTTGTATAAGTTCAAATCGTGTTCAACAGTTCAAGTTTAAGGAGAGTGCCCGTTCCATCGGCAATAGTCAGTCACAAAGCAGCGACGATCAGAGTGCTGGTCTGTCGCGTATTTTGGCCGGCGAATATGCAGCTTTTTGTACCAATTCTTTTGATGGCCTATTAAGACCTAACCTAGCCTAAACTTGTTGTGTATTTCTCTCGCGGAAGTGCGTGCATTTCATGAACAAGTAAACTCTATTTTTACAGTTTTGCACAGTGCACTAAAATATTATATGCGTATTCGATATTCAGCAGATGAGCCCTATTACAGAAATGCCACTTCCAATTTGCGCTCATGCGCACTGAGAAGCATTCCTCTTGAACCGAGATTAGTTACAATGTTTTCGAAATCTTACTAACTTACCAAACACAAGAGCGCATCTCAAACTTAAACACAATATGTTGAGCTATTAAAATAGAATAGATGCACTCTGTATCACGGTTATTTGCCTCCCCAGACAGTTTATATCGCATAAAGCCACTCAGCGCGGCATTCTCCCTCGGACTGGTATTGTACACGAAGTCGCCCGGCCTTGGGGCGCACAGGTCACCAGGAATGCTGACATAGCCACGTGACCCGAGGCTGGCTTGCTGACCCTTATTCAGTGCAGCTGGACAGGCACCGAATACGTCCTGCCATAAAACGTCGTCCTTGAGCGAAAAAAAAGCGCGAGCTTGAAAGAAAATATGGTGATAGAAGCTGCCACATGACAAGATTAGAAGGCTTGGTCTAATTCTGAGTGCATGGATTTCGATTGAAACGCTGTAACAAACACTTTTTGAGATTTCAAAAACGTGGTGACAAGATCGGGCCGAGTCGTTCAGATGAACTGACGTACACATACGAGAATAGGCGCGCATGGGCTTCGCTCTCGCTCTTGCTTCCTCGCAGCTTATTAAGCCCTGCTCTCTTCATTCACAATGGGGGACAACGCGGGTTGGTGGCAGTACAGGCGATGGTGACGCCGGAGTCAGCAAACTGCGGCTCGCTATGGTTGGAAGTGTATGGTGGGAGGTTGTTGATGCCGGATTTCAATAGATTTGCGCGTCATATTCCAGTAATCATTAAGAGACCTGGGTGTTGACTGTGTTTCCAAGTTCAGGGCGTTGATTCCCAGACGAGGAATTCACAAAAAGAAACACATAAGGAGGCTAATGTCTCACGCACCCTGGAGGGGGGGCGAAATCCGTTCACACCTCCGATTTTTTGTACATAACTCTATATTGTACCGGCCGATATACGTCTTTTTGTTTTGCGTACTTGCTTATAGATGACCGGCGCATTGTTTAAAGCAAGAAAAAATCGGCCGAAACGATTTCAAGCTAGGGGCCGGGCCGTTGAAGTATCGGCGCTGATGCGCTTCCCGTATATTGGCAAAAGGGAAGTGTTCTTGACAACACTAGCAACTTGTTTGATGCATATTGTCATGTTATATAATTTAAAAGTCATGTTAGGTCGCCGAGGTCCAGCCAGGTCAGGTTCATGACAGGCTAATGGAACCAAACTTGGTCAACTGGAATATTGTCATAAATGCAAATGACTGTCATGCGATTGATGCCACTTTGCATGTTACTCCCTACACATCCGGAAATCTACTGTTTGTCATTGTGTGCCTAAGCGTTTCCATATATTCATGTATTTCACTCCTTTCTTTGCGAAGCCGATTGTGCCGAGCCGCCCAACGGAGCAGTCGGGTAGGCAGCCCGGTTCCGGTAACTGGAGCAGGTAATGACGTGATAAAGTGCTCTTATATAGGTGACCTGAGGTAAAATGGCGGATCTGGCATCTGCATTGCATCATTAGTAATGCCCAAAACATCATTAATGGCAATTTGAGCATTTAAACACAATTACAGCGATCCATAACAATGACAAGCCGAGCCACCCAAAACCAATTTTTGTTGCCATTTTGACCTCATTTGACCTTGAAGATATTGACCTAAAGTCACGAAATTTGCACACAATAGAGTTTACTATTGTGCCCACCCACTTTGCGAATTTCATTTATTTAGCCTTAATGAGCCGAGATCTTATGGGGCGGAATCCGCCCCCCCCTCCAGTGCGCGTAGTTGTCAGAGGCCCTCCAGGGCGCTTGTTAAAGATAAGCCTCCTTCATGCGATTTAAACACACCCGTGCATGTGCGACACCTTTCGATGAGAAGATAATGTTATTGAAACGCGGCATGATGAGTATTACTTGACCAATGCGGAGTATGCTAATGCTTGCTTACCGATGGGTAGCGATCTTTCCTCGTTGAGCTGTTTTTTATGGCTTGAGGTTAGGGCAATGCCTGTTGTATGGTTGAAGTTCAGATATGTTAGATATCAGCATGGATTCTAGGCAGGCACTAGATACTTTGTTGTACGTACTCTTATAGGGCACATTCCCCAGGAGCAGATAGATGCAGGAAGGACATTAGGAGCACCCTCCCCCATGAAAAGGTGGTGCCCGTCTTACATGGAAAAGGCGCCCTTCCTGGCAGGCTACAGTGAAACCCGTCTCGCTCAGAGGATATTTCAACCGAAGGGCTCCTCTGAGGGGAACGGCACCCTCTTGAAGGTAAAAGAAGTCAGTAAAACGAAAGACGTTCCGTGCGTCCGGGTGCACGTGCGCAATGAATTTTCAGCCGACAGCGTAACTCCGAGGACTTTCGCAGTCGCGCAATTCCAGTGAAATGGCGCCCCCATCTCCAGAAGAGTTCTCCCATGAGAATCCTGGATCCGCCCTTGGTCTTCCCCTATGGGCAATGCTGAGATCCTCCGGCAGAGGTAAGGTTCGGAAAGGTCGTAATCCGCGCACAGTATGGTAGTTTCTGTTCTGAAATTGCATAGTTTGGTTGAGAAATTACACTCAGATAGGGGCACAGCCAGCATCTTCTGAACGGAAGGAGTGACCACCAAACAATATAACGAAACAAAGACCACATTCGGCGCGCCAAGTGAGCCGGAAATTTCTGTGTTTTTTTGTGAAAATCTAAAAAAAACTTTTGTTTCATCTAGTGCATTTTTACATACTAAGGGGAGGGGCGAACCCCGATCCCCCCTTTGGATGAGTATCTTCACCCAGGTAAGAGTAATTTTACAAGATGTTACGCTCTGCTCTTTGGACAAATAATATTTATATCCTACCTTTATCCTAGACCATGAAGAAAATGCAAGTGTTCAGACAAACATAAACAAATAATTTCTGATATTAAATATGCAAGAAATTATGTTTGTTTTTATTATATATTAAATATTCTTGTATTAAATATTACATAGACATATTTTCTTATATTACATGACATAATTACACAAAAAAGCAGCAAGAAAAGAATGGCATGCATTATGTACGAAACATCACACCAACCGCCGGAGACACCAAGTGCACAATTCGGATCACATTACACTACAATGTACAGTAGGCTAGTCCGGTTTGCGTTTTTTCTCGAAAATGCACTAGGTCGCCCCCTAGTTCATGCATTTTTGGGCACTGAGCGCGATGCGCTCATCAAAATTCCAAATTTCGGAAAACTTTTGACCGCGACGCCCGCTCAAAGGTTTCGGCGATTTTGCAAATTCGCCTTTTTCGGCTCATTATTCCGAAAGTTGTGACAGGAAATAGGAAAAGCAGCATGGACAAGCTGAACCAGGTATATTTCTTAAGATATTCGCACAAATCAGCGGTTTTCACTCCATCTACATTATGCAAAAACACTGTGTCCGTAGTATTTCCCAATTTCACGACCTACTTCAGCACGCCACCCATAGATGGCGATCGCGTATGTTTCATCGCTGGAGGGTGCCTCTCCAGAAGGTCGCCACTTTTCATCGGGGTGGGTGTGAGGTGGGGCAGCTCCTCTCCGCCGTTGCCCCTCCCCCTGGATCTGCATCTGATAGAACAATTCCAGTGTTTACACTACATATTTCTAATTAATTAATCAACAAGCAATCATTACCACAGGTCTGAGGTCCATTGCTAATTACAAACACACAAGCCAATCGAACAAAACCCAACCACTACCGAAATGACGCCATCTCATCAGACTCGCCACATTCATCAGTCTGAAGCCACTGAAGACAGACGTTCTAGCCCTGCTTCGTCTGGTCTTCGAGCTGGTCTACTGGCCCCTGAAGCGGCGCCGGAAGGCCACCTTATTTAGGCTGTGACCGTCTTTTATCTCCGCGCTCACGACGGCCGCTGCGGCCTCGGTCGTCAGCTTGACGACGCGCTCGGTGGACTGGGTGTGGCAGGGCACCCCGTCCGGAGCGGCTCGTCCAGGAGCTGGCCTAGCTCGTCATCAGTGAGAGGACGGACACATGGTGGCTCGATGTCGGCCTCCCGAGCATACTGGTTAATGTTCACCAGCTCCGTGTACTGACGTGCAGTCACGTTGATCGTTGAGCCTTGCACCAGGAACTGACGGACTGGTCCGGGCTGCCGGCGCTCTCGAGCCTCGCGCACCATCTGCACGGCCCTCGCCCTGAGCTCCCGACGCTCGTCGCCCAGCATTGACAGCACCACGTTCTCTGGGTGGGCCACCGGGGCATTCCCGCACAGGCGTTCCTGCACGGTTTCCAGGTCGGCACCGCTCAAGTGCCGCTGCTGCCGTTGCAGCTGATCAAACAGGTGGCGGGGCGCTTCTACCAGGTCCGGCCTGGACTTAATGGCCATGACTGTGGGGACGTACACGGCCACGATGTACAGGGCCAGGGTCGTTAGCTGGTCACCGGGGCTCTGCTGGGACATATATACCCGCAGCAGCCGGCTCTGCGCCGTGTACCACCGTGCCAAGTTGAGCTGGCCGTGGATCCGGTGCGCCACTAGGCTGCCATCGCCGGACGCCGCGCACTTTGCACACTGGTAGAGCAGCCGTAGATCCGAGCTCAGCGACTGCTCTACATCAGCCGGCTCGGCGGAGGCCAGAGGCTGGAACTCCACCAATGGCAGCTCATGCACCGCGCCCGCCACCATCTGGCCGATTGGCCCTTCGAACGTACTTTTGGAAGTAGTGCGGCCATCCAGGGCGCGGAACAGGGCCCGGTACGGCAACTCGGCCTGGTGGCAGAGGCATACCGCTCTGGTGAGTGGCCGGTCCAGGAGTGCCTCCAGCTTGGCCATCCAGCCGCCGCTGTACCCCACCACCGAGTTGGTCCCATCCCCTCCCACAATGTGCACCTTGACCAGGTCGATGCCCTACTCCCCGAGGAAGCTGGCGAGCTGGTCCGCCAGCGCCTGACCTGTGTGTCGGCCACTGCAGCTGAAGTAGCCGATAAAGACATCACCAGGATGCATGTTGACAGAGATGTTGTGCATCTTCAGCGGAGCCCCGGGCCTCTGGCTGCGCGTCGGATCATTTCTGCCATCGCAGAACATTGCAGTACAGTATGATGCGCTAGCACTTATCTCCCGCATCTTCTCCCGCCTGCTCTTCTCTAAAGCTTTCTTCACTTTTGAACTCGGAATCTGTGCTCTCCTCCCCCCCCCCCTCCCGCTACACCATAGGCCGAAACGATTTTGGATACTTTCCGTGATCTCAGAGGCATTTCCGTGATATCAGAGGCATCGGCAGCCTCGGATATTAGCGATAAAGATGTCTCTACCCTCCTTTTTTGTGCCAGCGCGCGAGAACAAATTCCGGGTCGCTTTCACTGCCGCTCTCACTCCTGCTCTCAGAATCACTACAGTCTGGTAGACTAGTGGAGGCTGAGGCAGTGCGAGTGACGGCGATGCCGGAGGCGGAAGCACCAGAATTGACATCGCTGGAGGTATCAACGACAACGGCAGCGGTGCAGGAAGAATGATATGAGACAAGGAGCGAATAGGGTTTACCAGCATGGTGAGGAGAAGAAACGGTCACTTAGGACAGCTAATCAGTTACAGAAAACATTCCCCATTGCATTTGTACAGTTGGAATGATAAGTTATTGGGTATATTTCCAGGCAATACATTTATTTCTGGGGCATGCAAACAGGGAATCTGGTGCCACCTACCCAAGGTGCCGGCAGCTGTGGATGCGGGAACGGGAAGAGGAGCGCATTCAGCGGCGGCGCAAGACGACCCAGACCCAGCTGGTGCGGCAGCCACCGCGCCGGACGGGCGAGGAGCCGCCGAGGAGCCGGCAGCAGCGGCGGCGGCGTGGTAGGTTCCGGCTGAAGTGTGGACAGCTGCCACACGAACCGAAGGAAGAACGCCTGAAGCTCCGGCAGCGGCGACGGCAGCGGCACAGAGTGGGTGACCTGAGGAATCGAGCAAGGGGTCCTTACAACATTGGATAGGGTGGGTGACCTGAGGCATGGAGCAATGGGTGTTTACGAGATTGGATATCGTTCCAACAACATATTTCTTCCCGAGACATTAAATCTAGGGAGCATACAATGCAGTGATTATGTCTTTCACGTACCTGAGGTGCCGGCAGCTGCGGATACGGAGACGGGAAGAGGAGCGCCTTCAACGGCGGCAGCACGAGATGTCGAAGTTGCTGTACGGCTCGGGGGATGAGCCGCCGAGGGCCCAGCAGCGACGGCGATGGGCGTGCGGGCCGTGCGAGGAGCCGCTGATGGCCCATTAGCGGCAGCGGTGGCGGCGTGGGAAAGGCGACCTGAGGTGGGTTAGGGAGCATCAGTTGGTTTGAAGCAGTCAGGAGAGGTAATGTCGCCCTTATTAAATGCAATATAGCGACAGTCTCATGCATGCCAATGCCAATGAAGTAATCGGTGACGCGGACCTGAGGCGTGGGCAGCCGTTGGGACGTGGCGAGGCTCGTCGGACGGTCCGGCGACGGCGGCGGCGGCAGTGACGGTGGCAGCTCTGCTGGCTTGACGAGCCTGTCGCTCGGCCCGCTCATCTCTCCTGTGCCAGCGCCCCGTCGTCTGCTGGTCGACCCCACCAATGTGGCGTCTCCTGGGGCCACGCTGATCGGCCAGGAACTCTCTGTCATCGGCAAGCTCTGGCTGGCGGGCTGTGTTCGAAATGTCGAAGAGTTCACCGAAGTCGGAGACAGCAGCAGTTGTTAAACGGGCTGTAAGAGCAGAATGCTGTTTCTTCGACGTTTTTCGGACGCCCTCTTTTCTTTCCCACAGCTGCTTCACCGTTTCCAGAACACGTGGCCTCGGCATTTTCGGTAGTGAAACCCTGTCCCAGAGTAGCAATATCTCATCTGTCACTTGCTGTATGCACTCTTTCATTGGTACGTGCTTTTCATCTGTGGACCTCTCCTCCATCTTCTCCAATCTGACCATCATCAAGCGGCCGATGACATCGGCCATGGTGGGAAGATGGTTTCCAGGCAAGCGACGAGGCGTTATCCCAAACTGAGGATGAGGTTCCTTAATTTTCTTTCTAAATGCTTGTCCTTCCATCGTTGGCAACACCTTTCGGAGACGATTTAGACCGGAATGAAGACGTGCCGATACAGATAGCGAGATTTTCGACTGGCTAAGGTCACGATCACAGGAACAAACAATAATGCATTAGGTAAGTATCAAAAATAGCATTGGATGATAAATATATTTAATATTGAGCATAAAACGTAATTTGGTAGATAAGTACTCGCGTAAAATTCAACACTTTTCCACGATTCAACGTGAAAAATAATTACAAGTTGACATTTTTCCTCAGTTTAACTGATCGATAACTACCGTAGCTATAATAAGCTGCCATGAAATTTCAAACGGACCCAATGAACCTATAATGGTGATGGTTGTGGTGAGCCGATTATTTGATATATTATCACCTATAATGCATTGTGATCGTGCTATTTAAAATTGTTTAATAGTTGCAGCACTCTCAAGAGATGGTTCCTTGAAATCAGCGTCACTCCATCACTGGCAGATCTAGCCGGTTGTTTGGGGGGGGGTGGAAAACGGTAGTTTTTAGGGGGCAAACAGCTGCAAATAGCCATCTTGATCATTTTTCGGGGCGTTTGGGGGGGCAAATGGCTTTGGTGGTGGCACTGGCCCCTTGTCCCCCTTAAATTCGCCCCTGCACTCCACTGTCAATGTCCGTGCGATGGAACACACGGGATCGCCACCAACGCCATCTATGGGTGGCGTGCTGAAGTAGGCCGTGAAATTTGGAACTAGTACGGATACAGTGTTTTTGCAGATGTGTAAATGGAGTGAAAGCCGCTGGTTTGTGCGAATATCTTAAGAAATAGACCTGGTTCAGCTTGCCCATCCTGCTTTTCCCATTTCCTGTCACAACTTTCGGCATAATGAGCCGAAAAAGGCGAATTTGCGAAATCGACGATGTCTTTGAGCGGGCGTCGCGGTCAAAGATTTGTCCGAAATTTTGAATTTTGATGAGCGCATCGCGCTCAGCGCCCAAAAAGGCTGAAACTAAGGGGCGACCTAGTGCATTTTCGAGAAGAAAAAAACGCAAACCGGACCAGCCTAATGTACAGGTCTCATCAGTGGCAACTCCAGGGGACCACGGAAACCATGCCTCTCCCCCATGTAAGTAGAGGATAAGGCACTTTCCATTCAAAACACCACGAGGGGTCCAGTCCTTCAGCTGAGCCACCAGCGAGGCGGTATAATCTCCCATGAAGTGCGAATAAAGGAGGATAAATGTGTCCAGGTGCCCAGGGGATAAAGGAGGAGGACGTGGGGCGTGTGTCCCATGGAAAGGTGACCACCTTCACCAATGAATAGCATCGATGCGACCCGTCCCCCGTTCAACTGACTTTTCAGCCCAAGGTGCCCCTCTAAGAGGACAAGGCGCCCATTTGAAAAGAAACAAACCCCTTTACCCCTTCAATATTATCAAATGCACCCACAGCTCATGGAGCCCTTCCGAGAGGGCGGAGCGCTTTCAGACAAGTGCCGCGATGAAATTCCTAAATCAGCCCTTCATGTGCTTTACTCAGACGTTGACATTACCTATCGGCAACACCAGTAACTCAACTGGGAAGTCACCAACACGAACTAATCGATTTCACCAAGCTTCTACTATTCCAATCTCACGCTCTTCACAAGGCAGATGCATGGGGGCGCGGCCAATGAGGCGAGCAATTCATGTCCTACTCGCATGTGTCGCTGCTATGGCAGGAAGCTTTCGCACGGTGTCTCCCATTTGACCCGTGGTTTAAAATTGAATGCTTCGTACCAGCTTTCATCACAGTATTTCCTCTGAATTGCACAACATTTATCTTCAAATGAAAGGCTTTGTGGTACCGCGTTACATGTTCATACAACGTTCTGCGTCACGCACCTACATATGTAGTAACTCAGCGCTTACTTTCCACCAGTATTCACCGCGGGCTTATCAAAGATGAGTCAGATTGGCTGAGCTGTATTGAAACCGACGCGTGGTAAAAAAGGAACTAGATATCAATGATGATATCAGCTCAATTAAATAGGGGTGCGAGGATAATACTTTCTTAGGGATCGGTTTATACAAAATATGCAGCGTGTACAAAAAAAATCAAATAGCACCCAAAAATAGATTTCCTTTAATTACTGATGATTGTGCTTTACCTAATGAACCATCCTGTTTATTTGAGGTATTTATAAGCGATTGTGCGCCCAGGGAGGTGTAAAATAGCGTTTGTTTAAACTGGCTCGACCTTAGAGCGTGAATTTAAAAGCGCGCCGTACATTAAATTCACATCAATAAACGACGACTTATTCGGACATTCGAATCATATTCTGTACTCTGTGTAATCCGTCAAATATCAAGTTACCTACTACATTGTACCTACCTGAATAATTTACTTTCAAAACATATCATATACCAATTGCCATCCCATAAACTGTAGCGACAAGTTACAGAGGAAAGCAATTGCTTTGTCGAACCGGGAGCCAATTGGAATCAGACCGGCACTCTTTTGTCATGATATGTAGGGTTACCAGTTAATGTGAAGAGATCAGCCCTAGTACCGCTGTGACTACAACGAAACGGACTTCACGTTGGCATCTCTTTCGGCTTTGGCAGATGAACCTCTGACACTTTCGGATGAATGGCGAAAAACAAATCCCCTCTCCTCTCCATCCAATGGTGTTCAGAAAAATATCTCAATTTCTCACAGTTTATAGGTGCTACATCGACATCTGCAAATCATTATATGTCTTCACATGACATGATGACAATCCTAGTCCATCCTACTCCATGCAAGAGACTCTGACACTAGCATCTAGCTAAATTAACACGCCAAATAGAAGAGCCACCAGTCAGCTGCATTGAAAACACAATGACAACTACATCGCATTGCATCATTACTCTAAGGCCCTTCCTGAAAATAATCGTGGTGGCTAGATCTTTTTTAATGAATTTATTTACATCAACGGTCAGATGAATTGCTTGCTACTGATAAGTACCTCCTTCCTCTGGTGTGTGTACATTTCTCCTGAAGTTTCCGTTAATAGCCTGACACATGCTTTAACAGACTGAGTATGGCTTGGTCACCTGGGAACTTCCATAGGCGAGGATATGAATCGCTTTGCTTCAGTGGTGATCAGCGAACAGGTCAGGGTGACTTTGATGACACTTGAGTAGTTCAGTCAAGGCGCTCAGGGGTACTTTCCTCAGCGTCAACCACAGGAGTCCTGATTATGACCTCATCGTCTCCGGCTTGAATGTCCTGATCTCCTTCATCGCGGATCTCCAGGATCATGAAAACACCCAATCCGCCTCTGTCTCTCATGAGTTCTGAGCTGATCAGTGACTGGGCGACAGCCTCACTGTGGGGGAATTCCATGTGAACCGCTCTACCGTGAGCATGACGACGTTCATCTTTTTCCCTCTCCACAGAGACAAAGACAGAGTCAGAGGGAGAGCCCTCTGACTCTGTCTCTGTCTCTGTCTCTGTCTCTGTCTCGGTATCTGCCTCTGTCTCTGTCTCTGTCTCTGTCTTTGTCTCTGTCTCTGTCTTTGTCTCTGTCTCTGTCTCTGTCTCTGTTTCTGTCTCTGCCTCTGTGGTAGATGACGTGCTTTGAAACATCCACCCAACCGTTGTTTAGCTTGATGTTGAACCTGTTTGGATAGTACACAGCTCACACCCACAATAAATTAAATGATGAACTCGCGAGGTTTTTCAGATATCTCCCCTTCAAGTGATGCCGGACACCTAAAGCCTGTAGAGTCCGTTTGCTGTCCTCAACCATCTTGAGTGATTAACCGGTCTGATATCCAAGAATTCGAGGCTATCACGAAAAACTCTACACAACTATTCTGTAGTCAGTCGGACCTGTGACCTTGACCGCGGCGGGCCGCTTTCTCGATGTCGACAGTTCTGTCGAGATCTTTGTCGATGTCGGCAGTCGATGCCTGAGATGGCACCGACAGAAGTGGATGCCTGTCGATGTCGATCCACGGACTCAATGGCAGGTGATTGAATAATCAGCACATCACAGGCGACTGGATCAGCACGCCACGGGTGGGCAGATCTATAGGTCACGACACAAAAGGGTCGGTCTGACTCCCACTCGTTCCTGCGAGGCTACAACTTCAACCATTTCTACAAGTTCCAAAACATGGTCTTGTGATAAAAGTAAATCGAAGTGGTCGTCTTCGCCTGATTCAAGGGCAAACGTTATCTCGTAATATCTTCGAGGTCATATGTGGTAAATTGCATCATATAAGGTCATTGCCCTCCGGTGACATTGTACAGACCATTGACCCCTTTGATCTGAGTTATCTGGAAGAGATTATGGATAATAGGCCACAAGCTAAAATTGACCCAAAATATCCTTCGTCACTGAGCCAGTGGTATTTTAGTCGCTCCTTTGATGGAAATGTACTAAATTGTATGATCTCATAACACCAAGACCTTGGGTCTGTTCCCGCGCCATCAACTGGAATAGGTTGAGTGTCCATTTCCTCTGCCGGTCGTTCCCGTACCCCAACCGAAATTGGTTTACCCTCATCGAATCTCCACTGAATGAGAAAAGCTGCCCGCGGTCGGCGGACGAGAAAGCGCAAACTGAGAATACGACTAATGCGCCTGTAAGGGGATGTGGCGCGCCTACCTCCGCCCGTACCCGGCGGTATGCGCCATGAGGACTCGCACAAGGGCAGCAGCAGCGGTGTGGGGGCGGCCGGCGGTGCAGCGGGCGCCACGTGTTGTGCACGCGTGCTGCTGCACTGAGTGCGCCTCTGCGGTGGCGCGCCCGGGGCCATTCGGTGGTGACCTCGGTCGCCTTGGCGGAGGAGCGGAGGTCGGACTCAGGACGCGATGGCGCGAGGTGGTCGGTGCGGTGCGCTGTCCGGCTGCGACCGGCCGTAACAGATCTCATGATTGTGTAGTGAATACAGGAGCTGAAGCACGGAGTCGTGGATCGGAGCCCACCCATGGAGCCCTAAGCATCGGAGCCTTACACGCCGAAAGAGTGACGTTAAGCCTCCAAACATCTTTTAACCTGATTTAGGTCATGAGAACAGTCCTTGGGTCGTATATGTCGTACTTCCTTTCTTTTAGAGCTGTTTTATAGGAGACCAAGGGGCATGGGATATGTGATGGATATGAGTCATGTTCGTGCATCACCAGACACACTGTGTCTACATACTGTGTCTACAGCCCACTTTACGAGCATCCAATGTGCATCTGGGAATCGGAGTTGGGCGTATTAATTGTTGTGGGTGGATTGTCGTTTCAGTCGTGGGTGTCAATTTGCATGCACTTGTACGCCCATCGTATCCATGCTTTTCGTTTCGTTAGTCTGCATGTATGTATCTGGGGAGGGTACCGGGCGGCATGTGTCCTTCGCATGGAAATGTGGCTTCTCTCTGGCGGGTAAAAAGCATTTCTTCGGAGAGAATAGAGTACAGCTTCCATGGGTTAAGGTTCAGATGTTCCATTACTTACCTCCGATCTGAATGAAGCAAACGCCTCACGTATAAACCATACATTGCCCTCACACCAGTAGTAAAGGCGCTCATGAGTTCAATGATAGTGTTCCACTTATCGCATTCGTCGAACACCACCACATTACCCTACGGGGAGGAGTGTTATTTACATGTAACTGCTATTCTTTTTTTTATATTTTAGGTTTTTAATCGAGCTGCGGACACATGTATGCTCACTTTATCCCTCGCCCATGCGGAGGACCATGCATTTCCTTCCAGGTTTGTGTTGTGACCACGGAAAACCCTGCTGGCTGGCGGGCCGTCGCTACGTGTAGTTGATGCAGCATCATTTGCCCATCTTACGTTATCCAAAGTCTGAGGATATGCTAGGTCACTGAGTTGTGACGTCATAATACGGATAACGTCAGGTCGTTTTTTTTTGCGAAATCGTAAATTATCGGAAATGTTCGTACCTATTTTCCACAGCAGGTCAAAATTGGATGTGATTGGGTCATTTGACTTTTCAGGGTCATTCGAAGTCCCTGGCCTAATCTGATTTAGATGAACTTATCGGGTTTCTGAAACACTCTGGGTTGATTTACACTCTGAGCCTGACTTTGACGGCAGTTGTTATCCCTGAATACGAAAAATGACGCCTACACGCATCATTTCCAAAACGGGGTCAACACTTCAACCTCACCTGACCTTTGCTTTGTGGGCTGAAGCATAGCATATTTACATTGTCCGTATTGAAAGATTCTGTGGAATGGTATGCATGTTTCGAGACCTCAAGGGCGTTTTCATCACTGTATAAACATAGGGCAGGACTACATGTGGAAATTATCGGTTTTTCTTACGAGAGCTTGACTTTCGCAGTGATCTGGAAGGTGAACCATCGACTCAGAGTGTAAAACCGGGCATTAATTGCGAGATATCGTTCCGTACAGCACGTTGGCTTTTGCGCATGTCTTCATCACACTCTCAGTTTACAAACGCTAGGGGTGTCGCAGCAATATCCTCCTTGAGCTGAGGACGGTGACGAAATGAAGTGCAGAGGTGATGGTTAATATGGTAACCGATGCATGGAATATATCTTAAGCATACCATCAGACCACGCCGTCCAGCAGAGCTAATTTGCGTCTGGTGCCTGGATCTAGTAGTGATCCCAGCTGTTGCACTGTGTGCACCAAACGATTGCTCCACATGTCTCTTGCCTCCCTGTGCCGTCGAGGTCGCCACGGCCAACACGACTCCTGCGCCCTCCCGTATTCAGTCGCCGTCTCCTTCCATAACAAAACGATTTATTCTAATTCGCCGCCCAAATCCTCGGTTTGGAATATAAAGCTACTGCGAGAGTCGCGCGTCGTCCAGCAATCCTTCCTCTGATGACTAGTTAATCTTGGCCACTAGGTTTGCATAGGAAACACGCCGTCCGTCGCGCATTTGCCCAATCAAAAATCACAATGACAAACAGCCGAGGATTAGGCGGGAGCGGTTATCAGACCGGATGAGACAGACCGTCGGCCCGGTCGGCGATGCTGCAGAGTGTGTGGCCGGCTGGACGGTCAGGCGGCGTCTCGTACAGAGTCGTCGGTGCCGGTGTACACCGCACACCAGGCGAACAGCTTCTTTCCGAATTTGGTAATCTAATGGCAAAAACATGTCACGGCAGGTTGAGAAACCCATTAGACCATCGAAAGGGAATTTGGACTTGAGCAGGAACAACAGTGAAATCTTCAACAGGCATGATATAGCATCTTCTGCACCAGTGACTACTTTTGCAATGGGTCCACCAAACGACTTCGTCCCCGCAGTACTGCCATTCAGCTTGCTGAAAACCTCGCGCAAATCGAGTTCATTCGTATGAAGCTGGCAAGCAAACAATGCACCGGTCGCTTGTTGCCAAGTTCGTATAATCAACTTATATCGATATTGCCGGCAGCTCCGAGAGCGTGTGGGCCGCGAGCTCAGACCGAGGATGCTCCTCACCGGGCTTAGAAATGACCACGACGTGCCGTTCTCTCAACTTCGATCGCGTGTCACATCTTTTTGCTGCAAAAATGTAAAAATGTAAAAATGCAAGTCAGTTCTTTTGGACAAAATACAAGGAAAAAATTAATGCACAAAGCTACAAAATAAGTCAGATATAAAAATATGCAAATAGCGGACAAACCTTTTTGCAGACAGTACCTTTCTGTTCCCGTACTGCGTTCGTCGTACTTGGTCCAGTGCTAGCCAACTTTTAATGCTGTCCACTGCCGTTTTACTGCTACCAGATTGTAACTGTCCGATGTCCATTTCATAAATATTAATAAGGGAGCGCAGGCTCGATTTGAAATGCCATGTCAGTATGCTCCCAGGGCTGTCTGGTGGCGTTCTGAGCTACATCGCTCCTAGTCTAGGAGACCGATGGCGTGGCACAGTCATCAGCGGATATTTCCATGTTGGTGTTGGCTGCAGACGTAAGGTGATCAGGGGTCTCCTTTCGCTCTGTCTAGCCTGTCTTATCTCCTTTTGGCACGCCTGCTTCTTCTTTCAATTTCAGGTTTATCCTGGTGAGATATCCCCATCGCGCATGACTCGCGCTGACCAGCAAAATCCATTTCCATGTCTGGTAAGCGTTTCAACCTCGGACACAAACAACGTTGAATGTCGTTGCATTTACAGTACGCTATGTCGAGCCGGGGCGGTTCCGACCCTTCGTGAGTGGACAAGCTGATCTTGCCCGGGCTCCCATACTAGAACGCATGCAACCGATTACTACTGACACAAGGCAGCCGGCGTGAGAGTAGGTGTCGGCAACTACCTCACTGCCCGCACGGTAAGCATCACTCGGTGCTCGTACACACTATCTTGTGAAGGAGTAGGTAAGGTAAACTAAACTTTAGCAAAACCGTAGAATCATCTGGGAGACGCCCCTCCCCCCGCCTTCAGCACATAACTTCAGTGTGACTCCATACACTATAACGCAAAACTTCCTTAGCACAAATGCATACATGCATTGAACTTGCATGCTAAACTTCTCGCTTTCAAGGCGGTGCAAACGACTTCTGTGGTTCACACCTCTAAACACAGTCTGCCCCACTCGGCGTAGCCGCCAGATAATGTGGCCCGTAGTAATGTTGCCGTCTGTACGTCAGATGTGCCAAACCTCTAAAATGTAAACCAAACTGGTTATCCGAAACTACCCTTCCTCAAAGCGGGTGGAGTGTTCCGATCGCTTTGTTTACATTGTCACGGCCTTGGGTCGTTACTGGGCTTGGCCACCTGATTGCAGTAGATAAGTGGGCACTGCCTACTGACGAATCCAAGTTAGTTCTGCTTCCCTGCCAATCGTGAGGATAAATGTAAGTCATGGGTAAGTAAGTGGCACGTGACGGCATGAAAGTCAATTCCAGGCTACCTAGTATATACTGGTTTTGGTCATACTAGTTCTTCACCGAAAATATTTCTTACTTAGCATGGCTATTCATAGTTGCATTTTTGCAACGAAAGATTAAATTTTGTGGTTGGAAATTGAGACATAATAGCATACGTCAGTAGTTTTTACAAATCTGGATGGAAACTAGCACATAACTAGCTACATTCATAAGTTAAGTCAGTGTAACCACACAGGAAGTGAAGCTTGACTTCCTGAATAATTACACTTTTTGGAGATCTGGAAAATACGTGCCAAAATGTTAGCACGGAAAAACAATCAAGTCCCAGACCAATAGACAATCAGTGACAGATGTAGCCAAATGCATTCACATTTGTTCCATGTATGATCATGATACAGGTGTCTAAGCTTATTTTTAGTTTGGCGGCAAAGTCAAGAAAAACATTTGGATATTACCATGAACTATGAAAATTTTATATAGTAAGTTCTACGCAGAAACGTTAAGGCAAAATACAAAACGTCCATTCAGATCTGAATTGCACTATGAAAGTAGCAAAGGCATTTAAATAATTTATATCCGTGCATCCATCTGTCGTTCCAGTAATATTGTAACAAACCATTGGTGAACTAAATCGAAACTAAACAAAGAGCCCGTTAGGCTGAGACGCGCGGGTTGCGATGGTTAGCGAGCTAAAATATTGCGACTATGTACAGGAGCTCCGACACGTCATTTTAATTTCAGGGGACAGCAAAGGCCATCCCAAAAACCTGCCTGAAGAAAAAAAAACCTTCATTAGCTTATCGGGTTTGCATTACAGCAAGACATTGAAAGATAACAACTTGTGCCCGTATTTCAAGAAAATAGAATACGATTTCCCTTCTGTTTACAAATAGCACACAATAGGCGCAAGTGGATGGGCGCTGTATAACCACTGCAGATGATGCGCCCTAAAACCCTAATAACTAACTAGTAGGCGCGGGTGGGAACTAGCACCCAATTCCGACTTCATTGGACACTGAAATTACACCAGAGCGCGTTGCCTTCCAGCAGCGGTGGAGATGCAGGGTGTGGGTGGTCAAGACCCTCACTAGGTTTGTTGGACCCTCATTGGACCCTTCCTGGATTATCTTATTATACTAGATAATCAACCTAAATTCGATTTCGATACAATTAATAGGATTAACCCGTCCCGTCTCGGGGGACCTTCAACCGCCCCCCTCATGTTTTTCGTGGACAGCGGACGAACGGCGCGCGGTAGCGCGCCCAAATTTCGCATACCTCTTCCCACATCAATTTGACATGATGATTTTTAAAAAAATTGTCAGGTTATCTAGGGTCAACGAGTTAGTCAAGGTCAAGTGAGGTCACCTCCAAAAACGTTCAACCAGTCGTCACGCTTTAACGGGTACAAATATTTTAATGAAACTTTCAGCGTTTGCTTATCTTTACGGATGAAACAAAACGTATGAGTGGATTTTTTTTTCGTTTTTGACTACATATAACTTTTGCGTATTTGCTAAATTGCAGTTTCAAATACAGGATTCTGGCTAAAGTAAGCAATTTTTCCTAGGACAAGTTGACTTCCAACAACGTTTCTCGGTCTGCTCTACCCATTGGAAAAGGAAAATTAAAGAAAAATTGAAAACTCAAAATGTTGAAATTTCAAACAAACAAAAAATATTTATGGGGGCCAAATAAAATATAGCCCTGGTCGATTTCGCTGTCCTTTTCTCATTCCAAATAAATTTAATTTTTTCAATATATCCCCAAAATGAACTCCTCAGAGTCAAAAACATAATGTAAGCCGTGAAAAGTCGTGAAAATCTAGCCCCCCCCCTGGTGACGTCACTTTTAGGGAAAAGTTGTTTTGTAGGGTGGATCCGGACCCTACTCATCGAGCGCTTTCCGATGACGCCCCTTTCGTTTTCGTGTGACACTTAGTTTGGATTTTAGGGGGGTCTTCAACCGCCCCCCCCCGGAGACGGGGTGGGAGGATCTGACCAGCAAGACGGCGCGGGTTAAGGCAACTCCAAAAACCGATGCCTTTCATTCTAGGTTGGATTTGCTTCCCTGCGAGAGAGCAATTATTGCTGCTGGACCTCCCTCCGCCACGGCATCTCGAGAGATATCCACCTATTCTCTCCAGCATCATCTTTTGGAAATGCTTAAATGCTCAAGTGCTTAAACCAAGGATTAAATGAGCTCGCCATGGTTATATACACGTTCATCCTGCATCACCTGACTGGTGACCTCACTTGACCTTGACTAACTCGTTGACCCTAGATGACCTAACCTTCATAATTTTGAAACAGCATGCCAAATTGATGTGGGAAAAGGTATGCCAAATTTGGGCGCGCTGCGGCGCGCCGTTCGTCCACTATCCGCGAAAAACCTGAGGGGGCGGTTGCAGACACCCCCGAGACGGGACGGGTTAATTCGTGTGGTTTATTTCCCTCGAGCTTTAGCGACGCATTAACTCATTCTGTGTTGATGCGTCATGTGAATCAGAACAGACCAAGGATTGGGGGCATCAGAGCAGACCAAGGAAGCCAGGAAGACGGCACTGAGAATGTTTGCGGCAATAAATAGGAATGTATCATGCAGGAGTGAGGAAGTCACCCCCTCAGGAGTGCTATCAGTTACTAGGAGAAGATTTAGGTGTTATTCTAAACACAAAATTGTCAGAAAGTACTGAAGCCAGAGAAGGCCTGAGAATGCTCGGCACTAAATGGAATGTATCATACAGAAGTGAAAAAATGTTCAGGCTGTGCATACGTTAGGCCAAATTTGGAATACTGCATCCAAGCTAGGTCTCCTAGCTTGAAAAAGAAAAGAGGGTTACCAAAATGGTTAATGGCATAAGCAACCTGGCATATGAGGAAAGATTGAAGAAATTGAATATGTTTTCACTTAGATATAGAAGGCTGAGAGGAGATCTCATCGAGGTCTTTAAATTTGTCCATGGTCTGGAGAGGGGATACCTTGGGGAAATGTTTGAATTGAACAGAAATGATGCAATTAGAGGTCATAAATTCAAAATTAAAGTTAACCACAGCAGAACAAGGTTAAGGCAAACTTTCTTCACCAACAGGGTAGTAGAACACTGGAACCAGCTGCCAGAAAACATTGTCAGTAGCAGCACATTGAACATCTTTAAAAACAGCATAGACAATCATTATAAGAATAGAGGGCTTGCTTTTCAGTATTACAGGGAGGGCTGATTGACAGATTTGGTGGGCAACTGTTTCAGTGTACAGAGTGCAACCAAGAAGGGCCCTTGTGGCTCATAGTTGCACTAATCTTTTATGTCTTTATGTCTTTATGTCTTAAGTCATCAGGAGGCTTTACTGTGCATATGTCAAGCCACATTTGAAATACTGGATCCAAGCTTGGTCCCTTAGTTATGAAAAAAAATGTTTGCCTTTAGGAAGACCAGACCAGCGAGACCAGCGTTCAGTTCAGTTGAGAGACCAGCGCTCTACGCCTGGACTAACCTCATTCCTATTCGTGTCGTTTTTCACTCGTATATTTCCAACACAGGGCACAGTTGATGAAAAGTCGAGGTCATGCCACGGGACAACCTTGATGACTGTACCCGATGGACCACATAGGTCATGCACGGCCGCCCCTTTTCGCTGTGGTACCTGCCTGGCGCAACCGTGGTGCCCACTCGGTGCAACCGTGGTGCTCGCCTGGTGCAGCGGTGGTGCTCGCTTGGTGCAGCGGTGGTGCTCGCTTGGTGCAACCGTGGTGCTCGCCTGGTGCAGCGGTGGTGCTCGCTTGGTGCAGCGGTGGTGCTCGCCTGGTGCAGCGGTGGTGCTCGCCTGGTGCAGCGGTGGTGCTCGCTTGGTGCAGCGGTGGTGCTCGCCTGGTGCAGCGGTGGTGCTCGCTTGGTGCAGCGGTGGTGCTCGCCTGGTGCAGCGGTGGTGCTCGCTTGGTGCAGCGGTGGTGCTCGCTTGGTGCAACCGTGGTGCTCGCCTGGTGCAGCGGTGCTCTCCTGATGTGGCGGTGCTCGCACGATGCGGCACTTTGCCCGCTCGCTGCGGCACTGTACCCGGTCGGTGCGACAGTACTCGCTCGCTGCGACAGTACTCGCTCGCTGCGACAGTACTCGCTCGCTGCGACAGTACTCGCTCGCTGCGACAGTACTCGCTCGCTGCGACAGTACTCGCTCGGTGCTGCACTTTTGATTGGGTCCATCAAACTTCCGACCCACCTCGCTTCTGTCCCACCATCCACAAATTTGGGAACATTTTGTGCAGCCAATTCGCTGGGTACCTCCCACCAAACAAAATTATGTCTCCTCACCAATATGCCTACAGACGTAGCCACTGTACTGAGGACGCCGTGTTCGACGCTGTGCATTTCGATGCTTCGACCGAATCAACTTCAACACCGACAGAGGTGAACTTTCAACACTCATATTAGCGGATCTCAGTAATCTTCGACAGCATCGACCATGGTGTCCTTCAAAGACTCCGATGTTAGGGCTTTGATCCCACCTGGTTTCGCAGTTACTTCTTCGGGTGGGGGCAGATGGTGAGAAGGGCTCCGAGGCTCGTCCCGTCACCCACGGTGTCCCCCAGGGTTCTATGTCCGCTTGCCCTCTTGCTGCCTCTTCATCAGCGACCTTTCCTGCTACTTCCCGAGCATCACCTTATCTCGTACGCTGACGGTGTCCAGCTGCTTGACCACGCCGTCCGGATCAGGAACATCTACAGAATCAAAAACTCGATTAGAATACTCAGTCGAAAATATTTGGACATGGTGTCCGTCATACTCACTCAAGAGGAAACCTGATGAGGCGGACTATCGGCTTCTCGTGAACACGTCCCAGCGACGTGTTCACAGGAACACGTCGCTGGGAGCACATCGGTCCGGCGTCGGACTTCCTGAGGAGGCCCAGTATCGAGCGCCTTTTATAGAGGCGGCATGTCACCAAAGTATTTAGGGAGCTCCAGAGCGACTCGGACCCTCAAGCTCTACGTAGAAGTGTCCAGCCCGCTCCGAGGTGTCGCGGCGCCTGACCCGATCGGCCAGCGTCCTTGAGCTGCCAAGAAGCCGGGTAGCATGCACTCAGAAGAGTTTTACATTCTCGGCCGCTGCCTTTTGGAAGTAGCTGCCTCCGGCCGTCTCGGCCTGTCGCTCCATATCAGTTTTTAAGTTGGCTGTGCAGGATGTGCCTTGTCGTCTTAGCCGATTGACCAGGCATTTCTACTAGGTAATCCAGCTGATCCAGGTGTGAATCAGCAGGTAATCTTCGTGGTCGGATCCTTGTACAGATCATTAAAAAAACATTGGAATCTAAATTGCAAAACAAAGTATCCAAAAAGAGACGGACTGTCATCAGACATAGGTAAGCTTTGCGATAAAATAAAAATTTTGGCGGCCAAGTGCCGACATTACAACTACAAAACCAGTGTCATGTGTTGAAAATATTGTATTGCATATGAAGCCGAGTGGACATCAGAAAAATCAACTTCAGCTTAACTGTTATGGATTGTTATTAACATGGACCAAAACTTCTTATCCACCGTACCTTTTCAACAAAGAATGAAATCAATAAATAATCGCTAATGGTACACTTCGACCTTGCGCCGAGTCGTGTCGTTTCCACCTATCGCATTGCTACCATATTGCGCTGGCAAATGCTGGTGTTGCCACATATTTAACTCTCGACCGGTCCGTTCTTGACAACGAAAAGTTCCATTTCTGTTTCGGGCCGGGGAAGAAGCTTGAACCAGGCTTTACTCCTAATGAATGAAGCTGCATCATTGTGTCCATGTCGTGATTCTAGCTCATGCAGTTGCAAAGTTATAGCCTCCCAAATACGTCATGGCCGGATTGCTTAAACGTCTTAATGGGGGCTCGTGGAGTATTTTGACTGTGGTAAGCCACTTCTCCGTCAGCATCTGGGAGATTCAAAAGAGAAGAACAAAAAGAAACGCATGGTTATCCTCCACGATCGTGGCCCTTTGTCATCTCCATGTAATGCGCCGTTAGTGGTGGTATATTTTTTTAAGGAATTAGCTGCCATGCACTCGATCAGGATCAGCTGAACCCAGACTTCCATACGGTTGAGGCTGGCTGAAGTCGGAAGAGGCCGGTAGAGGTCGGCACGACGTCAGGACGTTTTCCTGCTGAAGACGTTTTCATTTGTGCTCCTATGTCAGTGTAGCAAAGCTATTCAAATTAAAACGAGTGTTGCTTCGCTGTGCTTTATTTCCATTTGTACAGCTATTTCTCAGTTATTTTGCTCATCTCTCCTTTCAGTAGAAGCAACAGAAGTGTGTGGGAGCAGCTCCCATCGCTGGCACCATCTTCAAACGTGGATGGGTCAGCTTTCTCATGCTTCCCACCTCGCTACCACGCCCATGAATTCCAATAATGAACCACATATAAATATATAATTTCGCCGAAAGTTTACGTTGTAGCTTGTTTATCTACGACCGTGAGTAACTTCCTTCAATAACAATCAGATGGATGCAATGATAATACAAATCGTATCGCATGGTGTCCCATGTGAGCAGGATTGACAGCAAAGCGTCACGCGTAATGACCCCTGTGCCGCACATACTGCGTGGTTGAAGAGCATAGCCGGACATCAGTGCCGAAGCTTGAACACATGACCCCATATAAAAAGGTGCCTGAGGCAAAATTAAACTGGTCAGAACCATGAACATAGCAATATGCAACTCGAAGAGAATGAGATGAAATGAGAATGACCGTGTCTATGTTGTGATATTATGGTGCTTATCTGCGAAGTATTATCAACTAATAAAAGCCGTGGCGCCTGGATTGGGTCGCGTTGGATTTCTTGGGGCATATTCTTCGAAGCAGTTGACTAGTTCTTAGCTTCCTGGGTGATCGATTTGATGTTTGATGCGGTCGTGAGGGGTGAACTACGCCAGGACACCACCGGTTACGCAAATGACTGCCAGAGCAATGTTTCTCGGAGCAGCATCGGTTGGTGTAAGTTTGTCGATAAACGGTCTTCTAGAAGCGTGGGTCCAAAACTGCGACTGCAACATCTTCACCTGACTGTGTACCAAGGTATCTTATCCAAACGCCATACGCATCACAATTAAACACTACTGTCCTCACTATAAGAGTGATGCTCGGCTGTACAACCGGCATCCTCAGTACTTTGCAATGGTCGTGCCCTGGTTTGCCCAAACGGTGGCCTTGCTCATGGTATGATGAAAGCAATGGTCCGGTCTCACTCAGTTCGCTGAGTGAGACCGGACGTATCCATGCGACCTGACCCGGCCAGTGGAATATTGACTTTTGGCATGTGAACAGTGTCAGAGCATTGGTGGCTCCATCGTGTGAGGAGATGCAGAATGTGCGAGGAAAGGAGGTGCATCCCATACAAGTTTTCGCTTCAGCATTAAACTCCGGGTCCGGGCCGCATTTTGCCCCTTTCATCGGCAGCATTTGGCCCAAAGCTGATGAAGGGGGCCCCCGAGTCGACGGAGAGTTCCCACGGGCAGACGCCGAGGGCCGCAGTCCGATGGAGGGGGCGGGCCCTGGATCGTTTGAAGGGCTCGAGCTGACGACGAAGGCCCAACCAGTAAGGAGGGCCCCTGAGCAAACAAAGAGGACCCTTGAGCCGACGGAGATTGTCACTGAGTAGACGGAGACTGTTCTCATGTTATTTTCACACGCGCTTTGTGTACAGACGATATCGAAATATATCGTCAGGTATCCAATTCACAGGATTATCTACAAGACAGAGCAAATATAAAACGTCCATGCGTACGGTCGTCTGACTGGCGTCTTAGCCTCGACCGTCGGAGGCGCCAGTCGTTCAGGGCCACTCTCTGGACTAAGGCAATTCCTCAAGTCATCACGATCAACTCCTGCTGCTTCGATAATACATCAGAGTATCTCCACCTGGGAGCGTTTCTCGACACGAAATTCACATTGTCTGCTAAAGCAAATCCTATTGTTTCAAAAGCACTCGCACTTGAGCTCATCGTCATCATTGCCCTGCCATCAGGTCAGTTCATACTGGAATACCCAATAATGAACGGTCACTCACGCTATTTGCTGGCCACTTACTCCGTAAGCACACGCTCAAATATGAACTATTGTTCTTGTGTACAGACGGGCCGGCGCTGCCAAAACTGACGCGGCTCGTATGAACTATGGTTGTTGTGTACGGATGGGCCGATGCCGCCAATGCTGACACGGCTCGTCTCGAGCAGACTCAGTACACATTCTTGATCTGATTTGTAGAGAGGTCAATTGCTCCAGACTGACCAGAGTATTTCGAGTACCATGAAGTAAAAACTTTAACGAAAATATCGCTCCAGAGGGACGTAGATTCAGAATGATCCAATCCGTCTGAACGTTATTTTTGTCGGCCATGTCGATGATGTTTGTCTGCACGCGTCTTCCTGTCCGATCATCATGCTCCAGCGCTGCAATGTGCACTATTCACAGATGCATACTGACGTCACCGTAGATGCCAAATCACAGTAGACTGTACTATAAACATCGCACATTCCTGCTTACGTCACGAGGGTTGGAACTAGAAAACCCACTAGATTCCATTGCACCCTTTAGTATTAGTACCCAGAGGCATAAGGCCGTGTAAACATTTAAATGAGTGGTCCGACACGCGGGCTCCCGAACGTTAGGAATATTGTCGTGCAGATTGCTGGCACCAACTTCTTTCATTCATTACTAGCATACTTTAGAAGAAAATCGGTCATATGTGAAACTATGAAGCTGAGTTTATAGCGACCTAGGTGATGCCGCGATAAATTATTTTATACTGACATAAAATTGAGCGAGATTAAAACTTTATGTAAAGTTGGTTCACCTGTACTCATACCAGACTGTACCGGATGCAAAGTTGCAAGCTGGTAGTCGAAATATCTTCATATTTGGGCTGATAGAATGGAATGTCCGTAACGTCTGCAATATACTTTCTTACGATGACGCTTGCATGGGTGAGAAGCGATGTCCCAGTTAGAGTTAGCATAGAAAATGTGATTCATATGATACATTTTTGGTTACTCGTGGAGGTGCTCCTCCCCCCCCCCTCCCTGGCTGCCCCTCTGCGCCTCATAGAACATTAACACAGTCCGGTCACTTCTGACTGAAAGTTATGCAACAGCTCTGCAGTGTTTGCTAAAACGCAGAGTTTATTAGTGGGTAAAGGAGTACACAACTCAAAGTCAGTACCCAGTGCATCAATGCGAGAAAAACACAAAAGGGTAGCATCAAAACATTCGATTGCTGACGACATGAAAAAGTGTTCATATTCATGAGGCCATTCTGAATGTAATTATGTGCAGACTGCAACCATCTAGTGCTGTGACATGTGCTCAAACCACGCATCACATTGCGCTCGGGAAGCAGCGTTTTCGTCGCCGCTGGTGCTGTCACTGTGATGGATTTTGCACTGGCGTCCAGCACTCCGACACGAAATCAAGAATTTACGATTATCACTGGTAACCGAAACGGCACTCATGGGGATGTAAAACACTGATGGCATCCAGCCAACAGGATGTTGCAGAGCGGAGCCACAGTGCAGTGACCGTTCCGCAAGGGGTGGTGTGACGGAGTGCACGTGCTGTGCTCAACATATCGCATATATCTTGGTACCAATGTTGCATTCAAGAACGTGAACACCCAGCAACAGCTGATATTGAAAACGGACGCGAGCGAGGGCCTCCTATCTTTGACCGGCACAAGCGTCATCGCTCCTGCAGATTCTGAACTGCTTGAACCACACCACCGTACGACTGACCCAGATACCGATCTCGCGGCAGGGCACATGGGTAACCGTGCATGTTAACGTGCGATCCTGAAACTGGATATCTCGCTGACTACTAGCCGCCGTGCAGCGGTGCGTGGTGATCGGCAGCCAGAGCGGCGATACCTCTTCTCTCACGATACGATGATTCAACTCACTGGCACCCGGCCGCCGCCTATGCGACCCTGCGACGGCGCCGGCAGCTGGCATCGCGACACCGCGGCACACCGCCTGACCTGTTGGTGGGGCGACGGGAAGGTGGAGGGGGGCATAGGCCCGCCACTGGAACATGACCCTTCCTCTCTCCAGACTGCACGGAGTGTCCCTCTGCAGATTACAAGGTTGTCCATAGAATGGTTGTGGCGCTTCTTGCAGACTGCAGGGACACCCCACAATGGCTGATTTTCCCATGCAGACTGCAGAGTGGCCCCTACAACTGCTGAGGTTTCATCGTGCAGACTGTAGGGGTGCTCCTGCGACGGCTGGACTGTTCTGTATGGATGCATGTTCGGAATATTATGAGACTGACGTATGTGTGTATTCGACTGCTTGCATGTATGTCTTTTGTAAGCTTTATGTTTTTGTTCTCACTCCTTCACCTATGACTCGGGCCATAATAGCCACTGCAATCGTGGATCACCCTATGCATGCCAATACAATACAACGGTTGGAACGCTCTTCTGCATACCACAGGGGTGTCCATATGAGGCTGGATTGCCCATAAAAATGTTGGGGATTAGGGCTCTCGCGGTGCCGCTGGCTGCTCCACCGTGACGAACTTGCGATGAGACGTGATGGGTCGACATCAAGAAGAGCCGAGTCGAGATTATGCTTTTGCGACATGAGCGAACTAAGCAAAAGGTACAAAAAGTTGAAGCAACGGAAGGGAATTCACATCCGTTATTGGGGCACGTGGCTCCTAGTCACGATTCTCTCGGCCGTACCTGTGCCTATTTGAGGCCTGTGATCCTGAAGTGACTTGCTCCATTCAAACATGGGAGAGTGGTGCCGATGATGATTGGGCCCCAAAACTCTCAAAAGATCAGAATGAAAGTTAGTCGCATCCATTCCGAAGACCGTGGGAAGACCCTAGTGGTGTAGGCGCGCTTAAATGTCCTTAGCATGTGGATTGGTCAACGCAGGAGCGGACCTTTCGAAAATTGTTCGGATGAGGATAGACAAGATTTGGGAGCTCATTATTTCCCCTTAACGACCATGAGCCTCGTGTTAAATCCCACAAATATTGGGGAGGTCAAGCACGCCACAAATGCCTATGTTGAAACTTCGACTTCTGGACCAGCACCATCCCATTCTGTGAGCATGATGGATAAGAACCTGAAAGGTGGTGGAGTATATCCTCTAACCTGTTCCGGCGCCTGAACTCAGGACATAGTGTAACAGGGATTGACCGCGGAGGTTCTTGTCAGTGATATTTTGGGGCCAAACAACAATCCTCCAACGCCCGGCCAAGTTTCACCGTTTCACCGTTCCATTTCGCCGTTTCGCTGATGTTGCTTGCGTTTCGCTGTTTCGCTGACGATGTTGTGGGCTGAATTGCGCGTTGTGGCTTCGGGACAGCTGTTTCGCTTTCTCTCGGATTCAAGGGTTGGAGCGATTTGCACACCTCGTGGACATGTGGCACTGAAGTGATTTGTCTGTCTTTTGAAGTCTCGCATACTGCTGTTCGCATGAATCCTCTTAAGTTGTCCATCTAAAATTGTTATGGGCGCTGTATGACCAACGCAGTCGATGCGCCCGAAAGCCCAAATAGCCAACCAACGCCCGGCCAAGTACCTTACTGCTTAAGCAATAATGTGACTTGACCATGGCGATCGAACTAAGGGCTTACGCCCCCTTCTGCCACACACTTCTGCCCCCTTCTGTTAAGCTGCATAACCGACGCAATCGATGTCCCTTTAAACTCCGCCATCCAGTTAACATGCCTAAAGGTGGTTTTTATACGGTGTAGGTGTCGGGCCATCTGCGCATGTGTACGGCGACGACACACACACCTAGAGCCGCAGAGGTGTTGAAACACACGAGGTTTACATCACCACTTATCTGCTATCGAGTGTTATAGGTTGTAAATTGAACACGTTTATCGCGACACACCGAATGTCGAGATCAAGAAGCCCGCTCAATTCGTGCCGCGATAAGTGGGGAAAACTAGTATGTGTACCCTGCTATTTTAATTATCTGGCGACGCCCATGGCTGTGTTAGCTATATTAACGCTGTTATCGATTTCCATGAATCAGTTGATATCAGGGTGTTTTTCCGACGCAGATTCAAGTGCGGAAGGACAAAATTTTCCTTTAGGTCCATATATTTCGTGTAACGCCAGGTATAATGCTAAGCTTCTCAAAGCCTACAGGGACTTATGTCCCCGTTCCCTGCTGTGGCGACGCCCACGGACACACCTCGAGATGAGGCTCGGCAGGCACGACATGGCACACGGCACGGCTTCTCATCCTCGCCGGTGTCTTCGGGTGCATCGCCTTGGTAGGAGCAATGCGTCAGAACAAGTCGCCGTCATGTTCTCGGAGAAGGTCGCCAATCAGCCTTTCCGATCGGCCTGGTTGAGAATGGCTCGACGAATAGCACGCCTTTCGATCTCTGCTCGAAATGCGCTGCTTCATCCCCGGTGATTTGGCGCGAGACCAGTGTGGCCCTCAAGTGGGATAACTACTTTCGAACTCTGACGGTGACATTTTCTGAAATAAAACAGCTGATGTGACAAGTGTTTCAAACAATATATACCAGCAACGCATTGTGGATTTTGCGTTGCGAACTGAGTGATGGTTCGTCGCGTCACATCGAAGGCCGAGGCAGGGACGTGATGTCAGATTCTGCCGGGAGGATGAACCTTGGCTGCCACAGGTCAGCGCCCCGGTCGGTATCAGTATCTGCACGGTGCACGTGTAATCACTGGAACGCGTCGGCCGACGGCGGCCGGGTCGGGCCGCGGCCACGCCCGCCGGTCATCCGACCAATGGGCGGCCGGCGGCCGGCGTGATCGGCTGCGGCGTGGCCGGTGGGCGGGCCGCCCGCCGGCCCACCACACCCCCGTGGCGGCCGGTCACCGGCGGGCACAAGTGGCCGAAGCGCCGCCAGCCTCGGCCAGCAGCCGCACGTAGCCGCCGGCCATATCCGCCCACGCCTGGTGAGTGGGACACGACCGGTCATATCCGCCCACGCCTGGTGAGAGGGACACGGCCGGCCATATCCGCCCACGCCTGGTGAGTGGTGAGTGGGACACGGCCGGCCATATCCGCCCACGCCTGGTGAGTGGTGAGTGGAACACGGCCGGCCATATCCGCCCACGCCTGGTGAGTGGACACGGCGAAGCCATATCCGCCCACGCCTGGTGAGAGGGGCACGGCCGACCATATCCGCCCACGCCTGGTGAGTGGTGAGTGGAACACGGCCGGCCATATCCGCCCACGCCTGGTGAGTGGGACACGGCCGGCCATATCCGCCCACGCCTGGTGAGTGGGACACGGCCGGCCATATCCGCCCACGCCTGGTGAGTGGTGAGTGGGACACGGCCGGCCATATCCGCCCACGCCTGGTGAGTGGGACACGGCCGGCCATATCCGCCCACGCCTGGTGAGTGGGACACGGCCGCCGTACGCCAGCCTGGTGAGTGGGACACGGCCGGCCATATCCGCCCACGCCTGGTGAGTGGTGAGTGGGACACGGCCGGCCATATCCGCCCACGCCTGGTGAGTGGGACACGGCCGGCCATATCCGCCCACGCCTGGTGAGTGGGACACGGCCGGCCATACCCGCCCACGCCTGGTGAGTGGTGAGAGGGACACGGCCGGCACAGCCCGCCGCCGCACCACCGGCCAGACGGCGGTCAGCACGACCTCGTTCGCACGCCGTTCAGCTGAAATACGATTGAACTAGCGTGGGATTATGGCTGCTTTTTTAGTGCGGGAATCAGTCCGGTACGTGCAATGTGCGATGGGCATTAGTGTTTTGTTTGAAAAGTGGAAAGGTGTGAAATCGTAAAAGGGAATACATATGTTTCGTCATAACGCTGTCAACGGCGTGACCGCCGTTTGGCGACCCCTCTGACAGGGGCGTGGCCAGGATTTGAAAAAGGGAAGGCGAGAGAGGCTTGCTGGTATATCCTTACCACAGAGTTTTCTCCACATATTTGCTTGTGTTTGGCTGTTTGCATGCCTGTTGTGTGAAGCAGAGGATATCAGGAGGCTGCCAGTAGAACTTAGGTGTCTGGCCTGGAAAGGCGGTATTCCATGAAAAAGATGGCGCGCACCTCGTCCCCTGCATACGTGCTGGATGTCACATATTTCAAGAGTGCATTTCGTTTTTACAGCAATGGTCTGGGCAAAAACACCGGGTGTGCTAATCACCTTCTTCGCTTTGGTATCATATAGGACGGTCGGCAGCTTCTGCCGATGTGCGTGAAGTGCATGCATCAGAAGTTGCGTCCACTCCCAGCACTCTGCCTTGGCATCAGTCGCAGGGGACCATGTGAGCACATTACCATGTTGTCCCATCAACCCGCGCCGTCTCGGGGGTGGATATGCGCCTCCGATCCCTATGGTTTTCCGCGGATCATGAAAGAATGGCGCGGGGTAGCGCGCCGAAATTTGGCGTAGCTTTTCCAATATCAATTTCGCATGTTGTGTGAAAATTTTGAGGTCAGGTCGTCTAGGGTCAACGAGTTAGTCAAGGGAAAATGAGGTCACCTCCAGAAAAGTTCAACCAGTCGTCACGCTTTAACCGATAAAGATATTTTAATGAAACTTTCAGCGTTTCCTCATCTTTATGGACGAAACAAAACGCACCAGAGGAATGTTTTGTTTTTCCCCTTTTTATTACTTATTAGTTTTGCATATTTGGCCATTAGCGCTAAATCGAACATTCTGGATAAAGTAAGCATTTTTTTAAAAGCGTGTTGACTTCGAACAACGTTTTTTCTTCGTACGCTCTACCCATTACAAAAAAAAGAAAAATATAGAAAATTGAAAACTAAATTTTGAAATTTCGGAAAATTACTATTTTGGTTTTTGGGTGCGCAGAAGTTGTTGGGCCATGTTCGATTTCGCCTTCTTTTTCTTACTCCAAATATTTATTGTTTTTCAAATCTCCTAAATGAATCTCCTATCTCAAATCCCAAATCTCCTAAATCCCATAATTTATGTGACGAAATTATGCCACCACACCAGTTCTATCATGCGTTAGTGATTTTTGGCAAAGTTTAACGCTGTTATTCTGATCACTATAATATAGTTGTAATCTAATCCATTGGGTAGTTTCATGACGAAGACTGAGAGATACTTCCTGTGTCACTTACAGCACTACACCTTTGATGTTGGATGACGTTGGAACAGCATTATTCAACAATGTTTAAGTGGGCAAATTTGTGCAAAAAGCAACATCCGTGCGTCGTACGAACAACATTCTTCATCATCATCTACTGAAAAAGCAGATCCAAGTTTGTCCAAGGCAGCTTGTGCTCCCGTATATCTGGATTAGCAGCAGAAAAAGCGGACTCTGCATCATGTGCGGAACATATTTTGGCAGTCAATAAAATTTGATTATAAAGATTCGAGATTAATCTTGTGACGACGATGAATATACTATTTCGCATTCGCTTCAATGAAGGTAGCAATCAAACTACAAGGAAAATGTGTGCTCGAAGGACACGTATTCGCCGCATTGCAATAACACATTGCATTATGGGAGCAATAGGGTCAGATGTTAGTATCGTAATACGCACTACGGTCAGTTTTCACTCTTCAATTTTTGGCATTATCACAGTTGCTTTACATTGAGGGAAAAGCTCCCCAGGGATAACATCTCCACAGCCAATAGCTACACTCCGTGGTCTAAGGATATTATGATTGTTAATCAAAAGGTAGCCGGTGTAGTCCCCAGGCCGATGCATTGGTTTTTGTAAATATCTGGGCTGGGTTTTTGTGCTTTAGCTACAATCCCGACAGGTGCTTGACAACGTTCACGTCGCGGATCAAGTCGCATTGGTGAAAATCAGGTTTGTGTAGGCCATGGTCAGTGGCGTAGCCAGGGGAGGCGAAGGGGCGCCGCCCCCTGGATGGTCCCAAGAGGTCATCCAGGCGAGGAAATTGAAGGGCCAGAAAGGAGCCCTTACGGCGGGGGGCCCAAGAGACATGCAAACGCCCACTGGGCCAATGTGAAGGGCCTACGGACCGATGAAGGTGGCCCTGGCTGAAGTAGAGGGTTCCGGCTCGATGAAAAGGGCTTCGAGTCAACAGAGAGTGTCCACGGACAGATGATGAGATTCCTAGGCTGGGTTAACGTGAAGGGCTTTTAGGCCGACAGCGGGCCCTAAAATTTATGGAAGGGGCTCGGGCTAACAGAGGGCCCCAAGCCACTATAAAGGCTCCCTGGGTTGTGGGTGGAGCACAAGCCGAATAAAGGGCCCTTGACCTGAGTGGGGCCCAAGCTGTTAAAAGAGGGTCTCCGAACTGACAAAGGGACAGAGGAGGGTCTGGGCTGCTAAAGAGGGCCCCTGAACCGACGGAAAGGACACCATAGCCGTGGAAGGACCCAGGACCATCGGAGAGGGCTCCAAACAGGTATGAAGGGCCCCTGTGCCCACACGGGGGTCGAAGCTGCTCAGGGGGCCCCTGGCGTGGCAAAGGAGGCTCAAGCTGTTGGAGGAGGTCTTCCAGGCGGACAGAGAGTGCCCTGAGCCGGCTTTGTCTCACGCTGATGGAAATATGTCCAGAGCTGACAGCGGTTTTCACGCTGATGAAGAGACCCCCGAGCCACGGAGACGGCCGGGGCCGAAGTGGAGGGTTCCTGGTGTCACGCAAGGGACCTCTAAGCCCATGGAGAGGCACTGGGATGATCGTGCAATAGTTCCAATAGCATGATGACAGTTGCCCAGGCAGCCACGGTCGCTCTAATGATGGCAGAAAGGAGAGTCCAGCAACAGCCGTGACGATGATCGCTCCAGCGTTACCAGCCGCTTCGCCTCGGACCGAGATGACGTCCGAAAAGAAAAGAAAAACATAATGCAGTATGCTGTGGGCTGGATTCGGATGGTTTGGCATAGCTGCTCAGGCCTGTTCATAGAATTTTCCCTGTTCCCAAATTGTCCACTTGTTTTCCCCGCTGGCATTGACGTCTCATTTTGATGAAGTGTGAATGTGTTAAAAATGCGCAGCGATGTTGACCCATCCGCATCAGAGCAACGGAGAGAAGTAATTGTATTAATTGAGATGAGCAATTGTACTTTTATCTTAACTAATAATATTTACCTTCATTAGAGAGGCGTCTGTTTACCTTTATTTACGGTCATGGGTTCTCTTTTGTTGGCTGTTGTCGCCAGGTATACAGAATGTTTATCTGGTCATTGTCGGACTGTTGGACCTTATTGTAGGACTTGCGTCAGCCCCTCCAACGCAGTGTGCCTGGGTTTCCACGTATGCAACAATATTTGCCTATATATATTATATGGGGCCCTGTGACAACAAAGCTCCCGAAATCCGATGAGGTCGGAAACGTGAGGGGGTTTATGTGAAAACAGAAAGCCCTCTTCAGATGCCTCCCCCTCCTGAATCCAGTCCTGGTTACGCCACTGATCATGGCATGTGCATGATCACTTACTTGCAATGTTGTCAGTTGTCAGCACGACGGGACCGGGCCACCCCGCTTCAGTTGAAAACACACCCAGTTCACACGAATTATTGGGAAGCATCCTTCGGTCTCGCTCATCGGTGCCGTTCGTCGAGTGGTTGTTGATATAGCTGCTCGAGAAGCTTAACCCGTCCCGTCTCGGGGGGGTCTTCAACCCCCCCCCCTCAGGTTTTTCGCGGATAGTGGACGAACGGCGCGCGGCAGCGCGCCAAAATTTGGCGTGCCTTTTCCCACATCAATTTGGCTTGCTGATTCAAGATTTTGAAGTCAGGTCGTCTAGGGTCAACGAGTTAGTCAAGGTCAAGTGAGGTCAACTCCAAAAAAGTTAAACCAGTCGTCACGCTTTAACGCATACAGATATTTTAATGAAACTTTCAGCGTTTGCTTATCTTTAGGGATGCAACAAAACGTAGGAGTGGAATTTTCTTTTTCGTTTTTGACTACATATAAATTTTGCGTATTTGCCAAATTGCAGTTCAAATAGATGGTTCTGGCTAAAGTAAGCATGTCTTTATTAGGGCAAGTTGACTTCCAACAACGTTTCTCGGTCTGCTCTACCCATTGGAAAAGGAAAATTAAAGAACTTGAAAACTCGGAATTTTGAAATTTGAAGGAAAAAAATTATTTTGGGGGCCAAAAAATAAAGCCTTGGTAGATTTCGCTGCCCTTTTCACATACTAAATACATTTTGATTTCTCATATATCCCCAAAATAAACTCCCCAGAGCCAAAAAAAATAATAAAGTAAGTCGTGAAAAGTCGTGAAAATCTAACCACCTGGTGACGTCACTTTTGGGGACAAATTGTTTTGGGTGTGGACCCGGACTCTACTCGTCGAGCGCTTTCCGATGACATCTCTTTCGTTTTCGTGTGATGCTTATTTTGGATTTTAGAGGGGGCTACTAACCGCCCCCCGAGACGGGGTGTGAGGATCTGACCGGAAATATCTGACCGGGTTAAGCCTTCGCAAAATTCCCATCCCCCCCCCAAAAAAAAAAATGTGATCCAGAAAGTGGAGTTGCCCATTGGCCTTAAAGCACATGACTCAATCCGCAATATCGCCAGGAACCCATCTCCCCTAAAAAGTAGCGCAAATTCCTGTCAGGTTTAAATGTATTCGCAATAGCGATGGTGTCTTTTCACCAGTGCACATGGTAAAAGTTGAAGCACAGGAAGCAATGGTATATGGAAGTTGCATGGCACCCAACGCTCAACCATCATCGGGCACGACGCGTTGAGGCTGAGCGACTCAACGCACACGTGCCATTCAGTAGTCGCTGACAAACATGCCGCACGTGTACATCACTGCCGGCGAGACGATATCGCACGTTTGAGAGTCGTGCGGACTGCTAGTGTTTGTGGGTCGACATGGAGGTCGTTAGCCTTTCGCTCCTCGGCTGCACAGTCGTCGCCTCCCGGCCTCGGTACGGTCCGTGTCGGTGTGATGCTGTCGGAGTGTCTCGTGTCGTGTCCGTGTGTCTAGTTTCCTGTTCGGCCATGGTCCGGCAAATATACCCGGGATGACCAGCTGTGATTGCTTGCTGTGCTCCAGTCACAGGGGCTGCCTGTTGGCCAATGGTCCGGTAAATGTATCCGGGATGACCTGCTGTGGTTGCCTGCCGTGCCCTGCTCGGTGTGCCGCTCCACCAGTTCGCTTCCACGAAGCCACCACAGCTGCTGGATCACGTCAGATATTTGGCGGAACTGTCTCTCGACGCTAACTCCTCGCACACAAAAGCTGATAATCTTTTGGACTCGACGGACTTGCGCTGAGCCACATGGCCAGTACATTGTCATGTAGTCACCAGTGCTTGCACAATGCTCGTGAAGGTGGCCTTCGGCGTTACATGTCTGGCGTGACTCAGCGTAATGAGGATACCGGTGCATTTTTTGGTCATGTAGTCTAGTCGCGTTTGGAAGTTGTAGTGCTAATCAACATAAAGCTTTTCGTTGCATGTATTTCGATTGCTGAACGTAGGCGCAGCAACGAGTCGGGAAGGAACATTTGTTGGTAGTTGGGGGGGGGGCCTAGTTTCCTCACTTTAGATAATGTAGCATAATGTGGGCTCTTTGTTTTTGCTGTTCTGTCGTCATGCACTGTGTATCCTAGAAAACATTGATCGTGACAGGGGTCAACTTTTGAGCACTGCTCATGCCAACCAACCTTTGCGTGTTCGCGTTAGCGGGTCGAATCCATTCCCCATGAATGGGACGAGATTAGTTATATCCTGTTTGATTTTACTGGCGATCAAAAGTTGTCATGATGAAGCTGCACCATTATGACACCTTCCGGCATTTACTGTACCAGGTTGTTCGCAAAACATGCTCCCGTTCGAAACATCCGCAAAACATGTTCGCGAACATGATGTACATACTGTACAACATGTACAGCATGCACAGCACATAGCTAAGGCTCCTCTCGAGATCCCCGCTTGTGTTATTCGACAGAGATTTCACATCTGAGTCATCGGCTCAGCCAACTTGTAATTGCTGCTTGTGTCCCGTCAGATGGTCGGCAGGCCAATCGGTGTGCCGAGCTTGTGTCTCGTCAAATTGTTGGCTGTTGGATAATTTTCCCTGTAGCATCGACACGACAAACGAGTGCTTCCAGGCCGCAGGTACAAGTCCGACAGTGAGTCTGGCATTTACGATGATGGGTAATGTGTGACTCAGCCAGGGGAAAGATTTCTGCAGGATAGTCACGGTCACATCGTCCCCTCCGGCCGATTTAGATGGCTTCACGGTAAGCGGTGTTGCGTGTCGTGCGCTGATGTCGATTAGCCGCAGTATGAGGGTGCTCGTGGTGACGGCGGAAGCTTGGTTGGCACAGGTGCGGTCAGTGCTGGCATTTTGAAGGTGCTCGTAGTGACGGCGGAAGCTTGGTTGGCACAGGTGCGGTCAGTGCTGGCATTTTGAAGGTGCTCGTGGTGACGGCGGCAGCTTGGTTGGCACAGGTGCGGTCAGTGCTGGCATTTTGAAGGTGCTCGTGGTGGCGGGGGTTGTTGGCAGGTGCGGTCAGTGCTGGCATTTTGAAGGTGCTCGTGGTGACGGCGGATGCTTGGTTGGCACAGGTGCGGTCAGTGCTGGCATTTTGAAGGTGCTCGGGGTGACGGCAGCAGCTTGGTTGGCACAGGTGCGGTCAGTGCTGGCATTTTGAAGGTGCTCGTGGTGACGGCGGAAGCTTGGTTGGCACAGGTGCGGTCAGTGCTGACAAACCGGCTGCCGTGGCCGGGAATATGGACACGTTATAATCGCTGAGTACGTTTGGTGCTATTGACGGTATTTCGGTTGGCTTTTGCTGACGCCCAATTGTACCGGCTGCAGCACGCGCCACATACTTCCCTGTCCACCCCCTACCAATCTGCTGCTGGTAGGAGCCAGTCGGTAGAGAGTCAGACTCTTGATCGCAAGATTGTGGGTTCGAATCTCGCAACCGATGGTATTTATCGAGTCTACCCGCGACCAATCGACGTGAGAGGTTGGCGACGCTGTATGCCCCAGCGGATGAATGTGTCGTAAAAGAGCCCAAGGTTCTTCTTCTTTTTCTTGCTGGTAGGAGGCACGACAGTCCGTGCGAATGTCTGCTCGCCACGGTCGATTCGCCTGTTGACGTCAGGGTCGTTCGGAGGCGCTGCAGAAGTCGCGGCGCATGTGTGTCGATGCCGGTGTTGTGGTGGTAGGTCGGGAATGCACTATACATGAGGCGTACAGGCGCGACACAATCGAGCCGGCTGATAAGCAACTCCCGAAATGCGGACCATTTGTGGTCAGGGTTGACGTTGCGATGCACAGGTGACCAGTCAGTCTCGCACAGCTGCTGACTGAAGGCAGTGGCGTCAACTGTGCGCCTCTCGACCTTTGGTCGAGTTGACTGCGCCGGCGGCTCCCCGACATGTCAGGATAATGCGTGTGACGTCGTTCGGGCCACCGTAATGGCATCGCATCACACCGCTACTTGGGAAGAGGTGTGTCGGTCGGTGGCAATATAATCGAGTAGGCTGTTCGCTTGCCGACAAGTTGGACATGCACGGTTAGCTACACTCAAGTCGTGCGTCTCGAACACGTCGGCTAACATTATTGCTGTGGGGAGCGGGGGACGTAATCGGCGCCCTCGGGCTTTTGCCCATCATTCCTTGCCTATTGGAAGCAGCGCCTTGAACAGTTGTGACTTTTCCGAACTCCTTCCTGTTTTTGTACACACAGTGTTAGTAGACACCCGGTACACAGACCACACCAAATGCGACTCATGTTTGCTAATGTTGTAAGGAAATTGATGGTGAACTTGATAGTGTTAGAAAACTTGGCACGTTTCGAACCCAGTCTCACTGTCAGCAATCTGTCAAAGGCATTCGCTGTCAGCCAGGCTTCGCATAAAGTAAGGACTTCGAACCCATAGAGCGTCATTCTAGAGGTCGGGTAACTTCGATTTCACGAGTTGAACATCAAGATGTCCGATGATGACCTGGTCTGCCCGAATGTCGCCATGGCGACGCCAGTTCACTCCACTCCGCTTTCCGCGGTGCCTGTCTCCGCCTCTGCACCATATCCGAGGTCGCTTGGCTGCTGCCGGCTCTCTGTCCGCTGATTTTTCGGCGGGTCGTCGCGCTCTGACCTTGACACGGTCGCCGACTGACCTTGACATGGTCGCTGCACGTGGGGGGCCACATCCACCGGCCGCGGTGCGCGGCTGGCCGACGTCAGCTGATTGGATAAGCTGACGTTCTGGGTCACGGGTCAGTGATCTGGCTCTCCGTGCACGCCGAGGCTACCAGCCAGCCGCTGGCTGTGCAAAGGCGACGGTGCACATCAACGCGAAGACGGTACCGCTAGCACCGTGAATGTGGTCGGACGTACGTTACATGCCTGCATACCTTATGAAGTCACGACGTAGGCACCGGTGTTCAGACTTAGTTGTCCGTTGGTGGTCTGTGGCAAGTCCTTCGGTCGAAATGAGGGTGTGGCTTTCCTCTATTCACCCCACGGGTTTCGCAATGCACAATCACGCGCAACACAACGTCTGTGACTCGGACAACTAGCACGCAGAAGCTCGGGTGCGTATCGGACTCCACCCCAAGCAAACTCTGGACGTCTCGGTCAGGCTCGCATGATCAAGAGTTTCCTCCGCCGTCGCCTACGTTCACCTTATGCTGTGGGATAAATCGGGCGGAAGGTGTGCTTTGACGAAGTTCCAATTTTCCCTTGCACTCCACCTGACCTGTGGCATTACTAACGATCACCAAACGCTAGCCAGTATCGCCGCCAAAGTGCATGGCACAGGAGTACCAATAGTCATGGGAATTAACTGGGTCCACAAATTTGCTTCTTGTAATAAAATGGGAGGGGATGAGCCCCACGACTCCAGTTGATGGCTTTTGGTCAAGATCCCAGTTGATGTCTATTCAACGCAAAACAGAATATCTAATCATTCGCACCACTCCGTCCCTGCAACGAAATTTCCGATGCGAAAAACCCATTGACCATTTTGTCACCCATAAGCCTTTCTCGAACACCCAGAGTAAAAAAATAGCCTCGTGCTTAGCCACGTATGGCAGACAACTGGTCTAAAGACCAGAGGCGAAGCCAATGCACTCCTCTTTTGCAACCAAACATACACTAGATCAAACAAACTATGAGAATTTTGCCATGCAAAACCAAACATTTTAAGTGCGAAATTTCCAGAGCATATTCTCTGTTTCGTGACATTTTTCTGTTCAGATCCACCCGTTTAAGAAATTGCTGGCTGTGCCATTGCTCAGGACCTGTAGGAGCTTCAGTCCAGATTTGTTGCAGCATTCCTTCTCACCCGTGCAACATTGCGCAACAAGCTTGACTAGCACGCCGCTGCTCCATATACTTAAAAATCCACTCATTCTGACATCCTTATTGGTGTGAAAACACTTCCTTTCACCCACTGCATGTAGCGTGGCATTGCTCACGCTTAGCTCGGTGTTGTTAGGCTGTGCCACATTCCATTGGCTGGCAGCGGCATCAGACACAAATAGGCACCCATAGGTGTCACTTTATGAAGTTGGGTTGGGACCCAAACGACTTTTTTATTCCTTTTTAATGCCGAAAGGTGCTGTGAAAGCAATTCGTGTCAAGTATACTTCCATGGGCCCAATGGTTAAGCCTGCTTTCTGGGGGGGGGGGGTGGTCGACTATTGAGGGGGCAAGTCGCCCCCTTAACATATCCAAAGTTGCACCCCTGCGGGAACCCCATATTTTGAATCGTTAATAACCGAGTGTCCTGGAGTAAGTTCGAATCAATGGCCTCTGATTGGATGATACTGATGATAAAGGCCGTCGCCTGTGCTGACACGAGCCACATTTAGCAATTATTTCGCCGGTTTCGATAGCCTTCAACTGCTAATGTACAGGATCTACGATTGCTGGACCCCAGCAAGTACAGAAGAAAATTAACCTTGATGAGGAAGAAGTGAATTATGCCAGACCAACGCATGTATGCGAAGCTGTAGAGGTAGAAGATGATGAAAAGTTCGACAAACTGTCGGCGCTCGAAATCTTCCAGTCCAGTTAGGGTACGAAGAGGTAGGAAGGGGAGCGAAAAACTGACTCGTTCAGTGGTCAGTGCAGGTGCACTGGCCACGTCCTTCCCAGTCCAACAGACCATGCCCTCTGTGTGGGTCTGCTCCATTTGGTTCGCTACCACCCTCCTGTGGGCTCTGAGTATAACGTAGCGTATTCATCAGGAAAGGCATCGACCGATTTATGTCACGGACAAAGGAAGCCCCTATAATCTGAGAATACTGGCACATAAGGGCTTCATTCGATTGCACCCAATCCGACAAATCCCGTTTTTGTCCAGTCTACCTTGGTGTCACGAATACTGAATGCTCGAATAAATAGAAAGGTGTGTATTGGCAGGTGACGATATATGTACACATATATATAAATATATATGTTTATATATACACATATATATGTATATATATATGTATATTTTCATATATATAGTACTAATAATAATAACGAGTAGGTAATCCATGTATCGTTGCCAGTTTAAGTTGATTGACATTTCGATTATCATTGATCATTTCCCAGATGAACGATTTCAAATTGGAGTGATAAAGTTCATCACTTCGAAACTTCACTTCGAAAACAATGACTGCTTCAAATCGCAACAGTTAATCTTTTTACATGTCTAACGGTAGTGATGCGAAATCGTTGCGATCCAACGCATATCATAGAAGATATGCATGTTCCTGCACATTGCACATAAAAACGCTTTATCTGTATTAGTACCTGTTTTTATACAGAATTAGCATTCACCGGCGGGCCAGATACTCGTCCACCAGCGCCAAAGGTGTGTTTTAGCTTGTGTATTCATGATGGGACTGGTGTCGCGTCTGCATATAGTTTCGGCCGTTTCAAGATGGCGCTTGTCTCGTGACAGTGCAGCAGTAGCAGTGTGGTTGTGCAAGTTGTGAGCATGGCTCTCGTGAGGTGTGTTCCATGGTGTGTGTGCGTGTGCTCTTTAGGTCCACTGTCTTGCATGCGAATGGTGAGGTGGCGACTGGGCACCGGTGTGCTCATGTGCTGTACACCAGTGTAGTGAACGGTGCGGCCCGTGCAGACCCGGGAAGCACAATGGAATAGATACGCCACATTGGTCTGTTTGAGCATGACGAGTTGGATGTTTTCCCCATAGGGACATGGGGCCCTAAATAAATGCGGCTCCCCCACACAAAGAAAACTCACATAGGCCCATAAATTTGCTCCATTGTCCTGAAATGTCACTCTGACGCCCCAAGATGCCGGCCGGGGCCCAAAACTTCGCATCAGGAGCCACACAGATTTGTGTTGAAGACCCAAATAAGCACCGTGGACCCCAGAAGCACACTGGAAGCCCGAAAGCGTACCGGGCCTCTCAAAACACGTCTGGTCCCGGAAAAGCAAAAGCAGCACGGTGCTAAAATATGCGCCATATCCCTAAATAAACGCAAACGGGAGTTCTCCAAAACAGACTTGAGACAAAAACAGACTCAATCAAAACGTACAGGGGCACGCAAAGTACGTCGGGGTCACAAAGATGGCATGAGGATCAAAGGAGACGAGGCCCGCAAATGCGACGCGGTTCCAGTGGTGCACCGAAGGACGGACAGAGGTAACAATTGCCCGCCGGAGACTAAAAGAATGGTGCCACCGTCCTAAGCATCCCACCAGGACTGGACAGAAGTCAAACCGAGCACCGAACAATAAAGCAAGGACCTTCAAAAGTTATTTCGAACTCTAAAAATTGTCCTGGATCCAAAACGCTCGCATCAGAATCCCAAAAATCCGCGTAGGGTGTTGAAAAATATGCTGGCCCACACAAAGGTCGCATAGCGACACTAAAAACCGTGCCGGGCCGAGAAGTATTGCTCCGGAAGCCAAGAATTGACATGGAGCCACAAAAAAAAATCGCGTCTGTACCCAGACAAACGACCCGGGCTCCGAAACATTTGGAGGGTTCTCGAAAAATCGCGTTGGAACTATAAAAACCTCGTCGGGGTCCCGCGCGACAACTCCCTTTGGGGACCCGAAAACTCGCGCATGGGACCGACAAATATCCCGCCGACGCCTTCTCCACCAAATCGCACTAAGGCCTCAAAAACATGCGGCGAGAAAACAAAGGATCGCATAGAGACCCAGAGGCGCAGACAAAACACCCTTGCCCTCTTAGAAAAAGGGAATCTGAACTTCGATCTCCGCCAATGCCAAAGTTCCTGGCAAATTTTCGCATTTGAAGTGTTAAGCGACGTGCCTGGCACGATTCCTGCCAGCATTGGTTTTGAGGCGGACATATCTCTCAATATTGTTCCCCCCCCCCCTGTTTGGTGATAGTTATTGCAAAGAAACACCTGAGAAGAGCGACAATGTTTACCCCAAGTCGCCAGCGCGATTGTCATTCATTGGGGCACCCCCACTGATTGCCACAAAACTTCATCCCTACCATGCACCCCACTACGATATGCTATCAACGCATGCGAGCCAGAAATAAATATTAGTTCCCAACCACCGACTTACAGCTGGGAGGAAACCACATGTTCGAATAGCCCTGTACAAATGTTGTCCGTGGGTACCTTTGAGCCAAATGTGACGGAGATTAAATATTTCCGATCTACTACCATGTGTATCATTATAGATAATAAGTATATGCTTCAAATGAGGCTGCAAAACATGCCCTTTGATATACGTTTACATCACTTGAAAAGTAGCTCTGCGATTATCTGTTACAATTCCAGTGGCCTAACCTTCCAAATCACGGGAAAAAAAGGAATTTGGCTGTACATCGATGGAATAGTGGTTAATCTGTTTTTATTATGTTGGGTCGGAAGTACAGCACCAAACTGTGCGCTACATTTGCCATTTCATATGAGGATGCGCATACACAAAGAGATGCTGCACTTGTGTAACTGCCTTGTACGCACCTAAGTACTAAATTCATGTCTGTGGATTCCATGCAAAATGTACTTTTGCGAATGTAGTACCTTCTAGAATAATTACCGTACTAAAACATAGTTTAATGGCTGAAAATTCCCCTCTAACTTTTTCATGTATGCCTATTTTTAAAATAGCCCGCTTTCAGGCTCCACGGTTTCTGTGGACAGCGCATGTCCGCGCTTGACACGTAACGTACCTTTCAGGCGCCACGGTTTCTGTGGACAGCGCATGTCCGCGCTTGACACGTAACGTACGTTTGTCGAGCATGTCAAGTGAGATTGTGGCAAGCATACTTTGTTGCTGTTGTTGCTTGTTACTGTTGCTGTACACATTGTTCACAAGCATCTTACGCATCGTGTGCGTCAGATACGTGCGTATGCTGAAGCCCTGCATGCGTATTGGTTCACGTCGAGCAGTAGTTTAGTGCACGCCGAACTGCCAGCGAATGACACTTCTTTGTAGCGATCTGTAGTATACAGCACCGTTCGTGCATTTTCTTATGTTTGTTGGCTTTGAATGTACATCAGTTATAAACGCAACACTGCTTGCATCTACTGATAATTATACGAGTAGCACCTGATTATGAGCATTCAGATCGGATGTCAAGCAGTGTAGCCTTGATTGCGTGGCTTGCTTCAGCTTTCCCGAAAGTAGGTGATCAATGCCATCCACATAAAGGAACATGTCATAAATATAGAGATAGCGCGTACATATATAGCTTGACATTCCCGTCCGCAAATCCCTTCGACACTGAGTGTAATTATTGAGCAAGCAACACTCCTGGGAGGGCTCATCGCCACGCCATTGGTCTGTTGACAGAGCATGCCCTCTGGACAACGGAGTGGGACTTCTGTGCACGCGCAGAGCACGACACGCCATACTTCCTGGGTATGTCACAGGTGCCGCTGGCTCACGGTTTTCGTAAACACAGTCTGTGATTTTGTCAATGGTCTGCTGCACTGTGAATGCGCCGGCCACATCTAGAGTTGCAAGCGTACTCACGGACTTCCCGGCTTTACGAATATCCACGAAGCCCACAGACGAGCGGATCGGCATGGTCGGTGGGTATATATATGGCGAGATGAGGCTGCTAAGTCGCTGAGATAGCGCATATGAAGGTGGCGGGATTTGTGCGGTTGTGGGTCGGATTGGTATGGCTTTGCTATGCGTTCTAGCATTGTCGTGCATGTATCCAGCGCTGACGTCGCCGGGCATCTTCTAGGAATGCACGCAACCAACCGTGCAGTATTGACCGCACTGATCAGATCGGCAAGACGCCTATCCAAAGCTGCTGCCGGGTCTCTGATGCTTGCCGAACTTGAATTTGAGCTTGCTGCTGTCACTGAGAACAGCACGTGCCCGTTGCGGGTTGTCCGCCTCACCCAGGATGACGTACAGGGTGCTCTTGTCTGCGCGTCCAATGACGATCTCGTTGTTTTCGCGTAGCTGTCGTGCCGCATCTCGGAGAGCTGGCGTGAGCACACCGGTGTTGGTGGTGTCGCTTCCTGCAGGACTCGGCCTGGAGTAGCTGTTGAATACGCGGGTCCAACCGGATCCTATTTTCATCTTGCAGATGGCATGCACCTTCAAATAGAATGCAAATTTATATCTATTTCAGAGCAGAATTACACTTGTGCATGACAGTGTATTCTCAAACTGAAAATTCTTCTTTATCAGAGGTTAACCGCACAGACGATATGTTCGAGAATCCTTCCACCCCTTCCGGTACACCGACCTGGCCATTATACCAATAGCTTTTCAGCATTTTTCAGCATTTTTTTCAGCATCAGCATTTTCAGCATTTCACAAAGCTTTTTCAGCACTCGAGCTACCGTACCACACAAATGAGCGACTCATGTATTCTTCTGCTTGCACTAGTATCTAGATCTAAGTTGTTGAAATGCACAAAACAAGCAAAATACACGGCAAACATCACCATATCCAACACAAACATCATCACAACTTCCTAATAAATACGCAAAAGAAAACTCGAGCTATCGTCATGAATTGCACACCACACCAACTAATTCAGAAACAAAATTATACTTGGTTATACTACAAACTAAAACAAATAATAAATAAATACAAAAAAACTATCTTCATGCGAATAGCATGTGTGCCTAGCTCAACAGTTATTAGTGTAGACTGAGCGGAACTAGATCAATTAACCAATTCACACGGCGTGATGTTATCAGGAGACAGCCGTGATGACCCGCACACCCAGTGTCAACCCGCATATATAGATGGCGCTCGGTACACCTGGTAAGTGAAAATAGCATCCTTATTATGTTTAGGATCGTCGCAGTCCACTCGAAGTGTAAGATTAGTAAACAACTCATTTGGCGACATAAAGACATAAAAAAGATTAGTGCACTCTGAGCCACAAGGGCCCTTCTTGGTTGCACTCTGTACACTGAACCAGTTGCCCACCAAATCTGCCAATCAGCCCTCCCTGTAATACTGAAAAGCAAGCCCTCTATTCTTATAATGATTGTCTATGCTGTTTTTAAAGATGTTCAATGTGCTGCTACTGACGATGTTTTCTGGCAGCTGGTTCCAGTGTTCCACTACCCTGTTGGTGAAGAAAGTTTGCCTTAACCTTGTTCTGCTGTGGTTAATTTTAATTTTGAATTTATGACCTCTAATTGCATCATTTCTGTTAAATTCAAACATTTCCCCAAGGTATCCCCTCTCCAGACCATTGACAAATTTAAAGACCTCGATGAGATCTCCTCTCAGCCTTCTATATCTAAGTGAAAACATATTCAATTTCTTCAATCTTTCCTCATATGCCAGGTTGCTTATGCCATTAACCATTTTTGTAGCCCTCTTTTGTACTCTCTCTAAAAGCCAACAATCTTTTTCATAGCTAGGAGACCAAGCTTTGATGCAGTATTCCAAATGTGGCCTGACGTATGCACAGTAAAGCTTCCTGATCACTTCCTCACTTCTGTATGATACATTCCTATTTATTGCCCCGAGCATTCTCAGTGCCTTCTTCCTGGCTTCCTTGGTCTGTTCTGATGCCCCCAATTTTGTGTTTAGAATAACACCTAAATCCTTCTCCTGTTGAGTCACTGATAGCACTTGGCCACCCATCAAGTATGGAGCCTTCATATGCTGCTTACCTACATGCATGATTTTGCACTTATCAAAGTTAAATTTCATTTGCCATTCTTCGGACCACTTCACAAGTTCGTCTAAGTCTTTTTGCAGCGAGATATGCTCATCCTGACCTGTTATTGCCCTAAAGACCTTCAAATCATCTGCAAATTTCAAAACTTTACTGCTTAGGCCCCTTTCAATGTTATTTACAAATATAATGAACAGTAATGGCCCTAGTACTGACCCCTGGGGGACTCCACTAAGAACATTTTGCCATGATGACTTTGTACCATTTAGCATCACTCTTTGCTGTCTATCTGAAAGCCACAACTCTATCCATTTTAAGATGCTACCTGCAATACCATGGGACTGAAGCTGTATCATTAACCGTTTATGGGGTACCTTGTCAAAGGCCTTACTAAAGTCAAGATATGCTACATCAACCTGATTTCCCTGATCAAATTGTTCTGTGGCGAAGTTCAAAAAGTCCAAGAGGTTTGTGAGACACGATCGTCCTTTTCTAAATCCATGTTGAGTATCTTGAATCAATCTGCTACCTTCCAGATAACTAACTATTCTATCCTTGATAATTGATTCGAGTACCTTGCAGACTAGGGATGTGAGACTTATTGGCCTATAGTTTTCAACTTTCCCTCTTTCTCCTTTCTCGAAAATAGGAACTACATTTGCCCTTTTCCAATCGGTTGGAATTTCATTATGTGAAACTGATCTACAAAATATTATACTAAGTGGAAATGCCAGTTCCTTTTCAGTTTCCCGCAACACCCTAGCATAAATTTCATCAGGTCCTGCTGCCTTATTTGGCTTTATTTTCCTGATATGATTGTAAACAACATCACTACCAATGAAATCAACATCATTTGTCAGATCCCATGTAACTGAACTATGGTGTACGGTCGGCAGATTGGTCATATCTTCCAATGTAAACACTGATTTGAACTGCTTGCTCAGCTCCTCAACCATCTCACTATCCTCACCCAATGTAGTCCCGTTTACTTCCAGTGGACCAATTGTGCTAGAAACTTTACTCAGCTTGTAGAAACTAAAGAACTTTTTACTGTCCCCATTACAGTTTCTAGCTAAATCCAGTTCCTTTGCTCGCTTTGCTGCTCTGGTTTTTTGCTTCACAGTGTCTCTAGCTTTTCGATACGCCTTTAGATTAATGACATTTGAGGCTTCTTTAAAAACTCTAAATGCAGTTTTCTTAGCCCTAATTGCTTTTATCACGTCTGGTGTAAGCCATGCTGGCTTTCCTACCCTTCTTTTGCGTCTTTGCTTTTGGGGGACATGTCTAATCTGAGTTTCCTTTAAGTAAGATTTGAACTTTTCCCACATTTCACAGGCATTTAAATTGGAGAATTCTTCTTCCCATCTGATGGCACTTAAAGCCGCTCTCATGCCGTTAAAGTCTGCTCTGTTGAAATTTGGAACCTTTACCAAATTATCCTTGATAATTTCCCCTACATGTGCCTTGAATCTAACTATGTTATGGTCACTTCTTCCCAGAGTTTCGCCTACAGTCAAGTCTTGAACCAAGTGACTTAAATCCGAGAATACAAGGTCCAAGAATGAACCATGCCTGGTAGGTTCCTGGTAGGCGACATTCCCCCGTGCGTCAGCCCGCATATCAGACACATAAGTCGGACGTTATATCGCATCCCTTTCTCAACAACTGGCAACAATGGGTGGTAATACTCTGTGTACTAATAGTAAAGTAATACTGAGCACCAGTATATTAATATAACATGGCGACGCGCGACACGAGCGTTTCTCCCGACACCACTCCGACGTTACCAACCACGTCCGCCTTACCCAGAATGACGTAAACGATACTCTTGTCTGCGTGTCCGTTGACCAACTCGTTGTTTTCGCATAGCTGTTATGGACTTGCAAGACGGTAGACATCGCGCCGTCTTACGAGTGTGTCCCCATGCACACACACCACGGAACACTCACCGCCAGAACCATTCTCACAACTGATGTGCTGCCACAACCGTGCTGCCTTCTGTCATGACGAGTGCCGGCCCGATGTGGCCGAAACGTCATGCATCCCACACGCTTCTCTCATCATCAACGCACAAACCAAAACACATACACGTCCAGCGCTGCATGACAGGAACCTGGTTAGCCGGTAGACACCAATCCCTAATAAAGACACACTTCTATTGATAGTTTTTTATCTGCAATGTGTAGGAATATGCATAGGTATATGTATAGGTATATAGGAAGATGTATGGTATATGTCGGACGGTGACGACTGCATTAACACGACTGTAAAGTACAAATATTTATGCTTGTGAGTTGAAGCAGGCGGATTGTTCTTTGTGATACAGCTTCAGGCCCATGGTATTGCAGGTAGCATCTTAAAATGGATAGAGTTGTGGCTTTCAGGTAGACAACAAAGAGTGATGCTGAATGGTACAAAGTCATCATGGCAAAATGTTCTTAGTGGAGTCCCCCAGGGGTCAGTACTGGGGCCACTACTGTTCATTATATTTGTAAATAGCATTGAAAGTGGCATAAGCAGTAAAGTTTTGAAATTTGCGGATGATTTGAAAGTCTTTAGGGCAATAACAGGTCAAAATGAGCATATCTCGCTGCAAAAAGACTTAGACGAACTTGTGAAGTGGTCCGAAGAATGGCAAATTAAATTTAATTTTGATAAGTGCAAAATCATGCATATAGGTAAGCAGCATATCAAGGTTCCATACTTGATGGGTGGCAAAGTGCTATCAGTGACTCAACAGGAGAAGGATTTAGGTGTTATTCCAAACACAAAATTGTGGGCATCAGAACAGACCAAGGAAGCCAGGAAGAAGGCACTGAGAATGGGCAATCAATAGGAATGTATCATACAGAAGTGAGGAAGTCGTCAGGAAGCTTTACTGTGCATATGTCAGGCCACATTTTGAATACTGCATCCAAGCTTGGTCTCCTAGCTATGAAAAAGATTGTTGGCTTTTAGAGAGAGAGTACAAAAGAGAGCTACAAAAATGGTTAATGGCATAAGCAACCTGGTATATGAGGAAAGATTGAAGAAATTGAATATGTTTTCACTTAGATATAGAAGACTGAGAGGAGATCTCATCGAGGTCTTTACAATCGTCCATGGTCTGGAGAGGGAATATCTTGGGAAATGTTTGAATTTAACATAAATGATGCAATTAGAGGTCATAAATTCAAAATTAAAGTTAACTACAGCAGAACAAGGTTAAGACAGACTTTCTTCACCAACAGGGTAGTAGAACACTGGAACCAGCTGCCAAAAGTCAGTAGCAGCACATTGAACATCTTTAAAAACAGCATAGACAATCATTGTAAGAATAGAGGGCTTGCGTTTCAGTATTATAGGGAGGGCTGATTGGCAGATTTGGTGGGCAACTGGTTGAGTTTACAGAGTACAACCAAGAAGGGCCCTTGTGGCTCATAGTTGCGCTAATCTTTATGTCTTTATGTCTTTGTTCAAACTAAATGGACTTCACCCCTCTGGTTTCAGCTAGTTTCTTTCGAAAATGATTTAGGATAGCTTTTTACTGAGATAGAATATAGTTTGTAATGCTGAGAACGCCTATAATGACTTGGAAAGCTGCGATTTTCTTCTTCAAGTTTTGTCTTCCAAAAAAAGTTCACAAGGCCAAAGCAGGCGCTGTTATTGCCAATTGTATTCATTTTAGAAAGGCATCTCGATTTTGTGTACCTGACAATGCCTATGATTTTCAGCATTAAGTTTTAATTATTGAAATGAACCACCTCACTCATGGGCCTCCGAAGGGCACCACACACGTGCAAATTGGATGAAACTTGTCAAAATAAAGCAACGAAAAATATGTTGAGTTTATGAAACTCCGGCCCCATGAATCCCTTGGCAAATGTTTGATTTGCTCACACACAATACATGTCCAGAGTTGGGATAAATTAGTAGTTGGGGTCACGTTCGAAGAAATCGAATGCACTTTGGTCGCGCTAAATTGATCCAACAGGTGTAGGGTCCTGACGGGGGTGCGGGGGCCGAATCACCCTTCCCCTCATGGAAAACAGGCATAAATTACCGCATGAGAATATAGATAAGTACATGATGTGTTCGGAATTCTGAGAGAAATATTAGAATAGGCAACTATGCGTTGATTGTGACGTTCTCCGGGAGTGGTGCAACCCGTATTTTCTTATGGGGCCGACCAAAAAGAAAATTTCATGGAATAGAGAACACCCGATATAGGCAGTCAACATGGCCAGTTCCTTCGTTATGTGGTGCATCCGTAGCACGCCAAAACGCCATCCATGGCTGATGCTTTTCGGTGTTGGCGAAGTGCACTTCATTAACTCCAGATGTGCCAACTCTTAATGTTGTTGAGTATCGTTTAGCAAATAGCAAGGGAGTACCCAGGAACCGAATGATTGTAAACGTGTAACGCTTCATTCCTCATTGGGACACTGGTAACGTGATGCGGTCGCCACAAGTGGGGAGTTAAAGATGGGGTGAGGAGTCTATTGAGATGCATCCAGTCGCAAGGCCATATGTATGCCTAGCTTCAAGATGTGCGTGAGATGTGGAGGAATAAGCATCACAGAATGAGCGAAAGTGGTTACATCACTGCCGACCGATATCGTCGTGCCATCCGTCGACCAACGGCAAAATCAATGAATAATTTGAGCCTCATCTCCATATATCCGTAATGAAATCTAATCTAAAAAACACAGCTTTGATTCCATGTTACATAAGCTAAATGACTTCATGTGAACTAATTTATCCATAGATGTACTTCGTTGCGTTTCTAGCTGCAAAGGGTTCTAGCTGCACATGACAAGGTTGTGTATGGGAAAAAATTACAACATGCTAGAATTCCGAACATTGTGCAGTCTATTTTTGGTAGTATGCAAATTATCGACAAAATGTCATTTCATTATATGGAAATTCTCAAATTTGTTTCTTTTTTACTTATTTAAATTCACGCTAGATAGCACATTCGAATCATCAAATTTATAATGGGTGTATATCAAACACTTAAGCATGTTCATGAATTTCAAGTCAAGGATAATTTGAAGAAGCATAAATGGGTCGGGTGATCTCCATCCCGCCTTGCCTTGGGTGAATTTCCCGAATTGTCTTGGAACTGCCACCTGACATCAACTCTCTAGGCTGCACCTATACTCCCTCCCTCAGGCCGATTCAATGAGAGCCAAATGTTCTTTGTTTTGCAATTGTCAATGAGCACGCATACAGCGTATATTGACTCTTCTTACAGGAAGTAACCAACCGGTGCATTGTCGCCAGGTAGCAATGGCGGATCCAGCCAACCGTCTAGGGGGGGGGGGGGCAGACTCTCGAGCAGAGCTTTGTCGAACAATCGCTTTAGTAAATGCTCAAAACTCTCCTGATTTGGAAAGACATGAGTACATTAATGATGTAGAGCTATACTGTTGCCATGGAATGAGTCCAGAATCGAAGAGAATCGCAGTAAGCTTACATTTCCGATAGGATTTGGTTTACACAATTGCAGGTCATTGCCTTTTGCCATCTAGCTGGATTCGCTCCTGCTCGGTTTCCTGTATGTTGACTTGGATTTCTGTCGACCGACGAAGAATCTGTGTCGACTTGAACGCAGTCACAAAGCCAGTTCTGGTAATCACGCCCACTCGATCAACCAGGCATTAGTTTTATGCCAGGATGTTGTTTGTTTGTTTATTGGTTGGTTCACGACACACTTTATGCACATTCACGGCTCATGGCGCCGCCCACACTGTTTCGCCGGTGGGCCGCGGGATTGGGAAATGTCCTGAGTGGCGCTAGAGTCGAACTCGGGACCTTTGGTACCTATGCCAGGATGTCTTCTGAAGAAGGCCGTACCGCATAACTGAAGGACCTGAGTGGCTTACAGAAATAAATTGTTCGAAATGTTTATGCTAGGAGATTCCTGAACAAGTTCATATTTCTATGCTACCACATGCACAATCCTTGATCACTACAACATGATATAAAATGTTGGTATTGTTGTTTTGCTAGGTTAATAACACAGTTGTAATTGTTATGTTTATACTTATGTTGTTCACCTAGCCGATCTTGACATTCATTTGCGGAATCGATGGATAGTTAAACTCATATGTTTTCGTAATACGATGTCTTGGCATGCAAATGTGATGTGACTGATTAAAACGGTTCCAGTCTTCCATATATGTTGCCGATGACGATGTGGTGCAGGAGCAACTTCTCATCACAGGAAGCTTTCAGCAATGACAGTTCTGCTTGAATGGCTACTATGCATTCTTGCTCACTACTTAAGAGGCCTATGTGAGCAATTTTGATCGACACGCCGAACAAAATCGAATGGAGAATGCAAAATTTCCTGGCCCAAACATCATGCCATGTTTGTGACAATATCCCTTCGGTATAATTATATTATGTTTATACGCCCTCAAGCAACAGTTGCTAGCACAGTCAGCACTCCTTGCTGCTGTCAGCCACGCAATCCAAGCGCAAACAAGCTGCTGCAAAATAGCACTTGAAGGTCCAGGGTAACGAGAGGCATTTGAAATACGATGATTTTTTCTCCAAAACCCGATAATAATGAGATATTTTCGGACCTCTGACGTTCAGGCCATTAGCCATCTCAAAATCAGCTTGAATCAGGTGGCTGGATATGCCGGTATTTTCAGATGAAATATAATGTGGAGGAATTAGCAAAAGCAGTCTTCCAAGCTGCTATGTATATTTACACATTTCTGGGTTCATACGCCAGTTCGTCCATCCTCAATTGTTCTTAACTTGCCCCTTCTTTCGCAGATACATTGACCCTTTGGCGCATGGAAGTACGTGCGTCTTCCCTGGATATAAAATGCATGGTTACCAGGCTTGCCGTGGTGGGATATTTTCTTCGATTTTCAACCATCTCATGGCCATTAAAAATTTGCAAAGTATGGCATACGTGATGACTCCGTAAATTGCATGCATGAAATCATGAGGCGTATCATTGAATTAATTGCTACGCGTGCTTCCTCAATAGGATAATTTCTACTTACGAGCACCACTCGATTTGATTCTATTTGACTCTTCGATTTGAGGCTTGTGTGGCAGAATTATGCGGAATTGACCATTTTTGCCTAGAATATCTCCTGACAGTATGGTGGCATCTTGTTTGGCTTTTTTTTTACTTGGTTTTGGCAGCTTCTTCTGGCTTGGCTTGCTAGTGACGAGTTGTTAGCACATACGACGTTAATAGCATTCCAACCAGGGGCGTTGTTTCCTATGCTTTTTAAGTGCAGGTGCCTACTCAATGTTGGCTTTGCCCTCCCCAACAATTTAAACTTTTAACATGAGGCCCCATGTTATAAAGTGTAGCACTTCCTCTAATCCATTTGGACTCGATTGTCTTCATGCATTGTGCCATCCAGCACCAATAATTATCATAAATTAACACCCTTAATCATAATCGTTGCCCTAGGGCAGCTGTTTGAAAATTGTTCAGATCGTGTCTTCTCTGTCGGAATCTGTGAATAGAATGCTTTGCGACTTGAGATACTCTGCATCGTGAACACTATTTTATTCCTTGAGCACAACGATTGATGATACCGGTCATATGCTTTCCTGAAGATAACTTTCCTTTCCACGAGTGCATGACCTCTTTACCAGTCAAAGCACAGGTGAGGTTCCATAGTCATTTAGAAGGGATTTGGTTCCTCAAAAGTGCAATGGATGTGCAATGTTTCCATTTTTTAGCTTGGTATCACCCGGGCCATAAGCCAGGACCAATAAAATCCTAACATCCCAGGAACGGATCGGGAAAAGGTGAGAACTAAAGTGGCTCATCTTCTTGTCCATGAAATATTCTTTGACCTCAGCCACGTCACCCAAAATGGCACAAGATAATGGTATGCTCAATAGCTTTTAATCCATTGCGCTTGGGTAATAATGACTGCAGCACCCTGAAAGGCCGCCAAGAGAACACCATTTTCCATGCAAATCAGATCAGAATATACATACAACACAAGTGAGAAAAGCTAGAACAGCGGTGTATAAGAGACGGCCATGGATAATCCAGGCGTTGTATTACTACTTGAAGTAACACAGCCATTTTTTCTACGAAGCCGGTTAACATGTGGATGCATTTACCATTCCTAGTAATCTTCAACGTGTCTACGACGTATCCAAGGCATCAAAGGTGGATGCATGAGATAGCTATGACTAGCTATACTTCGCTACATGATTGTAGGAAGAGCATGATCAACTTCTAACAGTATTGATAACTGGGGTTTTGAGATAGGAGACGGCCCCAGCCTTACTCCTCTGGCAAACGATCGTTTCTGCACCCTTGGGATTGGACTCCATCTGGAAACTGAAGGTGGGGTCCAAGTGAAACCTCCGCATGCATGCAAGTTCCGTAAATCGAATGCTAAACAGTCAGAAGATCAATGATTCAGTCAAGCATGCAAGAATGCGAAGCATTTGATGAATGCAAATGTTGCAGCTTACACTATGTACTGTCACGACCGAAGTCAGTGTACATGCAATGAGTGCTTCGTGAGATCCGTTATATCAACAAGGCCGAGAGAAATCACGCAATACGACTGTTGATGCAATTCAAGTCATCTGCCGCAAACGTAGCATTCTTTTTGTTTTCCTCCTGGTCTCACCAATGCGTGAGTATGCTATGGGTAAAATGCGTACTGGTGATATCCAAAGCATGTCATCGCAGCGCAAATGGGCACCAGGTGGCAGCACCCATGGGTTCTGCAGGAAACTAACGGCAAGTGACTGCAATTACCTACCGTTAGCACCAGTCACAGCCCAGCGACACCCGGATGCGACCACTGCTGCTTTGGTCTTGTGGTATCTAATGCGACAGTTCAAGTATGTGTGACGGAATTCGACGCCGATCTTGCCAATGGTATTCAGAAGACGGTAACTATCGCCAGAGGTTGGCGGTAACAATAAATTCGTTAGTAATATTGGATTGATAATGGCTGTGGCTTACCAGCATCAGCTAACAGTTGATAGTCACTAAACCAGACAGACTCGATTTGTTTGCGGACGGGTGGAATATCCCACCGGCTAGCTATTTCTTGGGGCACCAGGTCTCCTACTGCAGGTAAATATTTATGGAGATCAGATAGGATACAGGACACGTGATGGACAGGTATTCTGGGTCCAGTATGACCAGCCTGTTCGGCTGGCTGGCTCGTGGTCAGTTACATTTTCCGTCGGCACGAACCAGGTCGTCCACGTGGAACAATGGGTGGTATCAAACAGCTGCATAGCAGGCTCTGGCTCAGCGTAATACATAGCGGGATGTGATCAGAGGCGCAGCAAACAGGAGGTGCCCGGGGCCCCTCTCGCTTAGCAACCAAAAATACACTAGATCATATTAGAAAGTTTGGGATTTTCACCATGCAAAGCTATAAACCTTCCGGACGATTCGCGCACTGGAGACTTCGTCTTTTAATTATATTTTTCGGGTCGGGTCCTCGTAGGAAAATCCTGACCGCTGTTTACCGCCTGTGTTTACCTGAATCATATTTTTCTGCGGGACAGATACCGCCCCTGATATTTCTAAACTCACGGTTCCATATCCTCGCAAGATAGCACAACACAAGTCATAGCAAAATGTACCAAAAAACGTCTTCTGCAACTGTTCTGCAATGAATGCCCGCAGGTGTGTGCAAGATTTTGGCCGCCAGCCTCACTCCACTTGCATACTATTTGCAAAATCCTGGGGGAGGCTGCAATAACCTTTCTTTCCCCTCCCCTATCCTTTCTTTTTTTCGGGTGCCGAAGTAGCAATTACTAGCTCTATCGGGGTAAATTTTATAAGAATTGGAAGACAATTTCTAAATAACCTAAGCATATATTTACGGATTGCATCGCTAGACCGTGTGAAAAATGGCTTACTTAAGATGACGACGATTCCATCACCTCTATAGCCTTCCTAGTCCTTAGAGAACAGGAGCAAATTAGTGGTTATGCCCACATGTAGCCAGACTACCTGTGGGACCATGATGAACAACGTTGGACAACACCAGTAGACACACACTATTTGGCCAATACTAGTAGACATACACTAGTTGACATATTTGGCGCCAGTTGACCGATACCAAGTACACTAGGTTGCTGGCTGAACAATGGAAGTCTATATAATTGGATAGCATGTAATATTTGTATACAAGAAGACTGCAGATAGCGTAGAACATTATGAAGCAGAACGGATTTCAACGCCGTGCATAACAACTTGTTACACGAATGCATATGACCCAATAAGACCCTGCCCTGTCCCCAAACTCACAAGTGACCCAGTGTATGGTGTGAATTGTGTGATTTGTCAGCATGGGATATTTAACAGAGTTTCTATTCTCTTTTTATTCCTGTCCAGCACTGAGCTAACAGAAGATAGGTCCATACCTATCTACCCTCGCCCGTTCAGAGATGGAGCAGAGCCTCGTCGTGCGATCATCACCAAACGCCAGCACCACGCTTCAGAGCCACCCGACCCTCACAATGTAATGGGGGGCATATTTACCCCCACCCCCTTAAAGTGCTTCTACGGTAGCATCTGAACGGCTAACGTTAGCATTTTAGAATTTTACCTTCCGTTACTTGATTTCCGTACATTGTCCAAAAATTGCCCTCCAGGCATTTAAGACAGCGAGCTAGGGCGGGTCAAAGTCAGGTTAATACCTGGTCTAAATACGACTGTTTGTTTGTACTTTCAAACATTTTTTTAATGAGAAAACATGCAAGATGCAGATAAAAGTGAAGCATATGTGACGAGACAAATGATCCAAGAAAAAAAATTATTTAGCCATTTGGCGAGGAAGAATACATATGCATCAGTACTAAACGAATAAATACAAGGATAAATAGGAATCCTGTCACGTGTCATCACGAACGGGAATTTTAGTGAGGAAAGGTCACCGTGCAATGCAAATACAGAACTACAAACTGTGACCTCAGATTGCGTCTGGAGTTTAAATGGAAGATTAGCATTGGAACAATGCGACACCAGATTACAGCTAGGTGAAGGGTACTTTTTGTTTTAAAGTTCTATAGTTTCAAGTTGCAGTTGGAAATGCATCATAGCTGTGTTGTTCACCAGAATTTTCTCAAAGTCAAAGATGTTGTGACACGTTATGTTCTTTCAGCGGTGTGCTGTGGTTTAAGTCAACACCTGAACAGACCACTCATGAGCTATGACCCGTAACGTTCAGAATATACATGTTTTCCAGGCACTCGTCGGGCACAAATACGGACTATTATGATGTTAGCATGTTTAAACCAGGTAATCTCGCACATCGAGCTCATTGATGACGTGATTAGATTCCCGATATTCTGGTAAAACATTTACGATTTCGTTCAAAATGTTCTGAAAAAAAGCTTCCAAAAACCAATTTATCTCTCGGAAATTCCGAAGGGTGGAAAAACAGCCACCACCCTTCTCTAAATTCCACATGCTTTCAAACTTGTTACCTTCAGCATTTCATAGACTTCCAGATATTTAACGTTGAAATGATCGCTGACCATGATCGTTCCAATCGTTCCACGTGTTTCCTGTGCTAGGCTAAATCTTCAGTTTGCACATCATCAGTATTGATGCACGAAGCATCGCAGTTGTTTTACGACCAGGGATAACGGCGAAGAGACGTTATCCTTCTCTCTGTTTTTCTCTCTGTTTTTTTTCTCCTCCCTCTCCCTCCCTATTTCTCTCTCTCTCCCACTCTCTCCCTCTCTCTATATCTCTATCTCTCTATCTCTATATCTCCATCTCTATATCCCTTTATCTCTCTATGTCTATCCCTATATCTATATCTATTATCTCTCCTTCTCTCTCTTTCTCTCTATTATCTCTCTCTCTCTCTCTCTCTCTCTCTCTCTCTCTCTCTCTCTCTCTCTCTCTCTCTTTCTTTCTGTATATATATATACATATATGTGTGTGTGTGTGCGTGTCTGTGTGTGTGTTTCCTCCTCTGTCTCGATATCTACCTCCATATTTATCGCTGTCTATCTCTGTCTGTATGTCTGTCTGTCTGTATGTCTCTGTGTGTGTTTGTCTGCCTCTCTTTCTTGGCCTCTCGCGGATTTAGGCTCAGAGAGCTCACCTTTATTTCATAGCTTGCCGTTGGTCAACTCAATTTAAACTGAGGTGGCACGAAAGGACAGGCGCGAAATTGGCAAAGGCGGAAGTCAAACGTGAATCAGATCAGGTCTGCAAATAGTACTTCTACTATCATTCGAGGCGCATTAGTTATCGAGGTCTTCGCCATCGTTCACACGGTGCGGACAGCACCTCAGTCCTTCCCTGCTCATAAACACACACACACACATACATACATACATACATACATACATACACACACACACACACACACACACACACACACACACACACACACACACACACACACACACACACACACACACACACACACACACACTCACACACTGATGTCAGAGTTGATATGGCACTGTGATGCCGTTGTCCTGGCAACCAGTAGGCTTCCCGATGTCGGAACACCACTATCGCTGCCCAGACACCAGGAGACTGCCTCCGCAGCGGTAACTCCTTGGTGTAGGAGTATGTAGAAGTATGTAGAAAACTACTGCGGAATGTTGTTCGAGCATCGGTAGCCCTCTGACAGAAAGTCCGTAGACCACTGCCGCTGCCCGGCCACCAGGAGGCTACACGAACAGCGGCAGACCTGGCTTCAGTGTGTAGACCGCCGCCGCTGGCCGGACAGCAACAGACCTGGCGTCGGTGTGTAGACCGCTGTTGCCCGGACAGCGGCAGACCTGGCTTCAGTGTGTAGACCGCCGCCGCTGGCCGGACAGCAACAGACCTGGCGTCGGTGTGTAGACCGCTGTTGCCCGGACAGCGGCAGACCTGGCTTCAGTGTGTAGACCGCTGCCGCTGCCCGACCAGCAGCTGATCTGGTGTTGGTGTGTGGACCACTGCCGCTGTCCGGCCAGCGGCAGACCTGGTGTCGGTGTGTAGACCGCTGTTGCCCGGACAGCGGCAGACCTGGCGTCGGTGTTTGACCGCTGTTGCCCGGACAGCGGCAGACCTGGCTTCAGTGTGTAGACCGCTGTTGCCCGGGCAGCGACAGACCTGGTGTCGGTGTGTAGACCGCTGTTGCCCGGACAGCGGCAGACCTGGTGTCGGTGTGTAGACCGCTGTTGCCCGGGCAGCGGCAGACCTGGTGTCGGTGTGTAGACCGCTGTTGCCCGGACAGCGGCAGACCTGGTGTCGGTGTGTAGACCGCTGTTGCCCGGACAGCGGCAGACCTGGCTTCAGTGTGTAGACCGCTGCCGCTGTCCGGACAGCGGCAGACCTGGCATCAGTGTGTAGACCACTGCCGCTGCCCGGCCACCAGGAGGCTCCCCGGACAGCGACAGACCTGGCGTCGGTGTGTAGACCGCTGTTGCCCGGACAGCGGCAGACCTGGCTTCAGTGTGTAGACCGCTGTTGCCCGGACAGCGGCAGACCTGGCGTCGGTGTGTAGACCGCTGTTGCCCGGACAGCGGCAGACCTGGCGTCGGTGTGTAGACCGCTGTTGCCCGGGCAGCGACAGACCTGGTGTCGGTGTGTAGACCGCCGCCGCTGCCCGACCAGCGGCTGATCCTCACCAGCAGCACACATCCCATCCGGGGCGGTCGTATTGACCCGGCGCGCCGTCGCCACCTAATCCCGGATTAAGTGTCGGATTAGGAGCGCGGGATTAGGGGGATTGGGCTGAAAAATAATCCGCGGCGGCGGCGCGGCGCGGCGGCGGCTCACAGTGGCGGCGAGTGTGGAGCGCGCCGGACGTGCTGTGGCGCGCCGCACTGGTCCCGCTGCCGTGTGCTCCCGCCCACGGAAGCGTGTGAGCGTCGCCGTGTGTCGGCAGGGCGCGCCATGGACGAGACGGGTCACGGCGAGCTCATGATGACGGCCCACTGGAGCAACGCCAGCAAGCCCATCGATCACTCCGACAACAGTAACGAGGTGGGTTGCGCAGAGGGCGGCTCTGCTCGCACAGCCGGGTCGGGCTGCCTTCCGGCGCCTCGCTGTTCCGTTGCCATGTTATTGTGTGGCAGCATCAAGCGGTCTGTGTTGAAATCGTTGCACACTCTCCGTGCAGCTCACTTCTTTCCCCGCGTCCTCCTGCGTTCAATTACTTGGTTCGTTGCGAACTGATTAATGATTGCATCCAGAGATGAATCAATATCTAAAAGACCAAACTAGTCGTTTCATTCCACCACCAGCAGTGGGAATCATGCTGTTGATGGGATATATGCGAAGCAACGTACATGGACATGGAATGTTCCTGGAACATAGGCCGCTTCGATGCTGAGCATTGTCAATACATTTACAGCAGTCGTGTCGAGTTAATGGTGTAATTTGTGCCAGTGTGCCTCCTAATTAGCCGGTCAACCTCCTACCACCGGTCAATGTGGATGGTTGACAAAAGCTTCCACGTGAAGATAATCTTTGATTTATATGGAATGCATGGATTAGTATCCGCTTCTTGAGCAGGAATCCACCTGGTCTTTTGCCAGCCAATACGCTATTTGAAGAGATGAATAGATGCAGCATATCAAAAACAATGTTGCGGATTGGACGTCAGTTTTTACCAAACCTGCTATGTCATAATTGTATCAAGCCTAGAGGCTGTCAGCTTGGTTTGCATCAGTTCGCCTCCCGTCATTTGTCAACTCCCCTCCGTCTGCTGTCATTTTTCCCACTACCCCACCATATCATTTCAGTTTGGCTCCAATCCCCTTGAGTACAAAATGATCAGCTGACAGGCACGCCCAAAACCAACCCCTCTGTGTGCATTGTTGTAAATGATAAAAATTTGCAACTATTTGAATAATAATGAACATCGCAACCGGCGAAGCGCAAACAGTAACCACTGTCTATATTCGAACCAAAATGAAACTGACATTCGCAATGCAGTTGTCAAGATGTTCTGGCATGTTTTTGTTCTGTCGACTTGGCATAGCAGTTCACCCAGAACCACCTGAAATGTGGCATTCGCTACTCTTCATGGCCACCTGTAAGGTGGCATTCACTACTATTCGCTGTCCTGACAGTCCACCATGCATTGGTTACCACTCATAATTGTGGTTCCACTGAAGCCACTGCGCATCACCCATTGGTGCTCGAGCACCATGCTCCACCACGCCCTCGTCGTCTCCAGATCCCCATTGATAAACGGGGCCATGCTGCCCCATCCTATCCCACTCTGGAAGCCTGGGACTGTCCCAAGCACTGCAAGTTGCCATTTCCATTGCGACCCTTCACAGCGCTACACACAGCTGGCTGGCTGTCGGAGGCCCTGCGATAGATAGCGGGGTACGGCATGAAAGTGGATATTCGCTGTGGATTGGAATGCAGGCCATAAGGTGTAGTCCACGAAACCTCTCCACGTGTATTATGCTGCAGGTGCATCATGCAGCAGTGTTACTTGCCTGTGAACCAGACATCTGCCTAAAGATTAGACATCTGCCTGAAGACCAGACGTCTGGAACATCAAGACCACATCGGAGACGAAGGTGTCCGTGACACGCGTCAGCAATCTCGAAGCACTGCGTGCATCTGCACTCGAGCACTGAACTAGCTCGGGGCTGAGGCGTCTGCCCCCGGATCCGTCCAGACTTCCTCAGTGCTGCGTGACACATGCGTGGCGAGAATGATGGCTCCGGTGACAACGCCCTGTGCCGCCTTCCGACCAGCACACACCCGGCGTCTGCCGACGAATCGCCCGCGTGTCGGTGTCCGACACTGAAGCGAGGGAACTGCACGCATCGTCCCGTCGTCTTGTTCTCCTGTGCGATGCAGCCGAAGCTCCATAGCGGCCGGAGCTGGAACGCATCAAGTTGCTGGTGGTTATTGTCGTCGCAACTTGGACGTCCGCGGGAACATATACGCTCACCGCTGAAGCTTTTCCCATAGTCGTTGCACCAGTTCGTTTGGTCCGTGGTTTTCCGCTTTTCTGCTTAGTGTACCGATAGAACTGTGGTCACGAACCCATTTTTCAGTCGCAGAGTTCGTAGTAAGCATTCTAAAGGCGAAAGCAAGCTACCCGGATCCGATAACTTAGACGCTACAGTGAGGTGAACTTAGGCCAGATGACTAGGATACATCTGGAAATGTATGAATTAACACAGGTATTTGAGGGGAAATCTTCTTCCCGAAGTATTCCTTCGCGGAATCAGACGTCAAATGTACATGGGACAATGATTTCCACAGCTTCCTGTGCATAACCTAATTGCGCGCCATGTTACAAGCATTCTTCAGATGTGCTGATAGCTCTTTGGGATGCATATCAATCTCTAAACACAAGGTTGATGGTTTCAGTCCAGCCTATATCGTCGTTTTGTTTGTGCTTCTGCTATCATTTGTGTGGAGCTACCAATCTCAAATGTTCAGTTAATTGCTTTTGGAATGAAGTTAGCGGCTAAAAATTGTTTGTCCATTTATAATTTTCTTAAGAATTTTAAAATGAACGGTGTAGTATGGTATGAAGAATAGCTATCTCGACAGGAACGTCTTTCAGTTGCATTTGGTTGTTGCGGCAACGCTTCTTGTTTGTTATGAGAGAGTGGTTGGTTAGGGTGACTGAATCGTGCTTGAAGACTGGATGTGGATATTTCGTAGACCTATGGTAGATGGTTTTGGACATCACTGATGGTTCCTCGAAATAACCTTTTCCATGGTCCACCGATTTTTCTGTGTTTTTTCCATCCTCTTCTCCGATGGGCATCTTATCCGCCGCCGAATGCCACCGCCACCCAAGTTTGCGAGTACAAGCAATCATCAATGCCAATTACACATGATGAGCAGTACTACATACAGGTGTCTACTCCTTAGCTCAGCTTCAAGTAGCAAGCACTAAGCACAGGACAAAATATGTAAATGTTGTGTATTTTTTGAGCATGGTATCACATGCTGTGATAATGAGGTGTGTGTCGTGCAGTTGGGAGTGACATTCTCCTAAGAGTATGTCTGTGACCATTGCGGTGCTGAGGGAGGCGTAGTGTTTGTATTGTGAGGTTGTTTTCACACTCACAACCCAAACGCTTCCTTAGACAGACAGACAGGTCATTCGATTCATTCAAACACTTCATTAGACAGACAATTCATTGCGCTGTAAAATATATTGAAGATGACAAATATACCACTGAACAGCTGGCAGTAGTATGCAGGTTCTCTTTAGTAATTGGCATTACGAGAGAGACACTGATCTATCCAGCTTACTCACAGTCTGCGGCCGCTGTGGACGTCGGCGGAGCGCAGTCGAAGGGTGAGGTGGCCGGGCTTCTGGTGGGTGATGTAGGAGCGCACGGTGGCGGCCACTCCGATCGCAAGAGACATACTGCGTCGGAGCGTATCTGACGCTTCCCGTGATCAGTCCGCAATCGTAGCGGATCGTGCGCGAACATTGGCCCGCAGGTCATGGCACAACGTCTCTGAAAGTGAAGACAACTGAGCGTACTGAAGACGATTGTAAAAACGACGGATGATGAGTGCGATCCTGTTCACCCACGAATGCATTCGTCAGTAGGGATTACGATGAGGATTCAGGATGCAACAGCAGCAAAATGCGGTGGCTTATCGTAAATCCTCCAGCTCCTCGGACGAAGCATGCTGTGTGTTGGAAGTTGTGTTCGTGTTAGCAGTGGTGCAGTGTATGTGCGCCTTCCGGTGACTGCCATGCTTTCAGGAACAAGGACATCGCTCGCGCTAAAGCTGTCACGGCATCTTCACAGTGTGCTACACTCCACTCCACGTACACTAAGCCACTGCAGTAGTTTGCTTGCGATGTATTCGTGCATCTTCATCAAGGATCCGCCATGGAACAACTAAAGTATTCCTGAAGAAGACTGAAATGCACAATTCCTTGGTCGGACCCTGGTCTTAAAACAATGCGATTTCTTACTTCAATGTTCATGATATGCAAACAGGAGACTTAGTGTAAAACAGGTGTAAAGGTTAAAATCACGGACCCAGTCAAGGGCAAATACCTTGAAAATATGCAAAGAACTTTACATATGACCGTTTCGAAGCAGTTGGCACTAACGTAAGGGAACCGTGCCACAGAACTAAAACCATATATGTCCTCTTGGACAATTGTCCAGAAAAAAAAGAAATCCGGAACATATCCATGATTTTCAAGTTGACTTTCTGAATCCCGGTAGTATCAGACATGAACTCAGTCTGCAAATTTACCTCGGTTTGGACATTTTGCCTTCGAAATAGTTAGCATACCACCAACATGAGCATCTAGGGAGCTTAGACTGCACGCACCTTCAGGACGTTTCAGGTCATCTCAGTGAACGGATCTAATATTGATATGAAACCTGACAAGTCTTTGAAGAACATAGTTTTCCAACAGATATAGTATGAGCTCTTCAAATTTTGACTAATAACAAGGGTATATGCAAAGAAACATAGTTTGCACAATCACCTGGCCTAGAAACCTGACCCGAGGTCAAATTTTGCATTTATGCTTTTTATCGTGTGTCTAAGGGTTCACCTTTCATATTTTAATGCATCTTGTATGATTTATGCAAAATGTTTCAATGTGCATCTGAAAACCACATTGAGACGAGGTCGTAATCTGATTTTGACACGCTCTAGCCGCGCTATCTTAGGAAACCAGCATGCGACGTTTTGACACAATGCGCACAAAGCACGCGATGGGAGGTATTACAAATTTCAAAGCGATCGCATGAACGGTACAGACGTTACTTCAGACAAATATAGCGCGTATCAAGATGACTCCATCCTGCACTGCGAGGATTAATCGGTATCTATTTCGACCTGTGCACAGTCTCCGCCTGAAAACGCTTCTACGTCTTCTCTTCTCAAATGTCAGATACGAGAAGTGGAGAACAAATATTCAGGTTGATGGTTGTTTGTCCAGGCGCTGTGCGTTCATTGACCCCGCGATTGAGGCTGGCACATTGACGGGGTGGGAGCTTTATTCCTGAATAAACGGTAGCCAGACCGCGTTTCCGGGGATTCGAACAGGCACGCTGTCTGTGTGTTAGAGACGCAATGCCTGCGTAAGAAAATAAAGATAAAATGCTTGCACATGCGAACGTACGTCAGCACAAAAAAAACCTGAGCTACGGGCTAAGCTTCCAGCGGGAAATTCATACTTCACTTTGGACTTCAGTTATTCGCGCTGGAACTTCAAAGGATACACGATGTTTCGTTTCTGTTCATAACCATTTCACTTGTATGCCACTGCTTTCACTTCCCAGAAGGCAATTTGGTCACTCTTGGACGTAGAATGGTCAACGAAACCAGCCAGCTAATGCGTACGGCTTCATTCTGATTAGTCTGGTCGCTTGTCATCAACTGTGCGCTGAAGCAATACAGTCCCCTACCTGAGCTGGCAGCCTTAATAATATCTTCAAAAAGCATTCCTACTTAGCCTCAGAGCGTAAGCGATACTTTTTGACGTAGCCTGAAGCTCTGGTGACTCGTGACAAATCGCGCACCACTGCTGAACCGGTGAGCACATGGACAGTTGGGCAGCTGGGCAGCTGGGTGCGTCCTACTCGGATTGCACCGACAGCGCCCGTACCGTCTACGTTAGCGAATAAAAGAGGTCATCACTACGTAGTGATGAATTCGAAAATGTTGACACAAACGAATTGCGTGCATCGGATCAAGCACGGATTTATGGTACCTGTTATTGGTGTGGCTGATAGCTGTGGCCTTGTTTGCCAATGTGAGCGCCCCATCTCTACCTCATGTACGACATTGCATACCAAGGAACATTGCACAATTGCAGGCTTCTTTCTGTTGAAGCCAGATACATGACATAGGGTCTAAGTGCGTCACGAATGAGACCATATAAAGTCCCCTCGTGCTTGTGCTATTTCGACTCTTTTTCATTCATATTATCATCAGTCTACACATTCCTGCATATTTATGCAGTGTGAGCCACCGTCATTTAAATAGTGATGACCTACAATTATAGCATGCTTTCCAAAGTTTTCAGCACGAATGGCAGAAACTGTGATGATAATATAATGCATGTTGTGCAACGAACAAATAAAAGAGCAATCTAGCAGCTGAATTAGGAGTTGGCATGACGGCACATTGATTGGCCCTGTATGACACTTCTCTCTTCATTCCGATCTACAGCCACTGCAATTGACCAAGACCCCAGGAAGTAGACTGCCCCAAGGCTGCAATGGCGTCGTTGAAGCCTATCAGAGACGGGCTGCATCGCCGACCACAACTTCAGAGATGACCACACCAACAGGTAGGTCATAGGTCGCAGTGTCTGTCAGTTCAGCCAGAGGTCAGGGGGGAGAAGGGGGGGTAAGTTCCTAAAAAAAGGTTTTGGGGTTAACTCTCACCTATCTCTACTTCCCCCGCGAAAAAAGGGGAGAATAAAATGGGCAGGGTGTGATACAGATTTGTCAGCGGTGCGGGTTCCCTGCAGGTGGGTTAATCGTGGCGGTGACTGATATGTCAACTGAGGCCGCAGTGTCAATCAGGTCAGTTGCAAAGGTCGAGGTGTGTGTCAGGCCAACAAAAGGTCAGCATGTACATTAAGTCAGTCAGAGTTTATGGAGTATTCTAGTGCTCACCACGCTTCAAGGTGTTCACTAGAACCTGGTGCACTGGAAAGATGACGGGAGCAACCATAAATGAGCAGTTCTTTTCTTGGCGGTTGTTTCTGGGCGATGTCCGCAGGTGAGGGCCCGAGCCAAGACCAAGGTGACCAATGGCTGGGAAATAGCTCACGGAATTTGTTTTATTCAATATTTGCGGTTCACCTAGCGGCGTTTTTGTGTAAAGCATGCACTTGTATATACACGGCAGAGGTTCTATTTTCGGCACTATTGCCACGTTGACGCGTTGGCTCTCTGGTTCGCCACCATAGCAGGTTGTGGACACGGCTCTGCTGTTGCGATTGCCCGGACCCGGTGAGCACAGGACTGGTCAGGTGAGACGAGACTAGGCCGTGCCCCAGAACCTGCTACCGGTCCGAAGAACCTGCTTGAAGATAGATTATGCCCGTGAGACCGATGTCATGGGCTCTGGTCGGTCACCGGTAGTGCGGTGAACACTACCCCAGCTTCTCACTTAGGCTACATGGGCACTCGAAAGTAAATTCGAAGCTGGATAGGATCAATCGACGCGCTTAGCCCTGTTCGTTCGGAGTGCTTGCATGGTATTGTCGGGCTTGACAATGCATTGTCCGTTCAAAGAAATGCGAGAGAAGCTTCAATGTATGGACGTATTTTGCGAAATGTGGTGCATTTTGGACACGCTGAAATTATTTATGGTTTTGTTATATGTCAGGCAGTAACAGGCGAATGGTTGACGATTAAGCACACATAATTTTTTGGTGCTATTTTGATCCAATATTTTTGTTTTTAAGTGATTCGCAAGCAAATCATAAGCAGCTTAGATAAACGTATTATTGAGATGGAGCCGGACTAGCCTCGTGTATGCTAGAATGCCTAGGTTACGTTAGGTTTTTGAATTACGTACTTCATTGCACATTTCACCTCCCCAAAGCCACTTTTTGTTAGTATAATTTCCTTTGAAATCTGGTATAAAAGCTGAAATGTGAATTTACCAAGTAGGCGAGGTTAAAACATTTCCTACAATAATATTTATGTTTTTATATATATTGCTCTGCCTAAGGCTGCTCTTCAATATTATTGAACGGCACGACCCAACACTGATGGGAGCTGCTGTTCGTCAACTGCACCGTGAGAATTTTCAGCGGAAACGAACAGTTACATCCTCTTACTAATGTTAACAGGCATGACTTTTGCTATTTTGCCATCACAATCTGATTCACAACCTAAATTAAAAATTTACCAACTAGGTAAGAATAGGTTAGGCTAGACTAAGCTAGACTAGGTTAGGCTACGTTCGGTTAGGCTAAACAAGACGTCTGATATTTGTAATTATTTTTCATCACATATTACCCGACTCAAACCCATGTTTTCATTGAATTTTACGGTCATGACGTGATCAGATGATGTTGGAAGCCGTGATTCGCAAAAGTTTGCGAACCACGACTTCTATTGCGTTGCAGTTGCTTACATCGCAGTTCTGGAATGTAAATATTTCCATCGGAAATGAGCAGTCACACCATCTCCATAAGCATGCGTTTTTTAATCAAAATTTCCTAAGCAACCTAGAATGGCAATTTATGACCCAAGTCCTAAGTTAGGTTACATTGTTTCCAAAATGCATAAGTATTTTTCATTAAATATTACTTCACCCAAAGCTGCGAATTCAAATAAACTTTTCCAAATCTTATCCTATCCTACCTGATCCAACACGAATCATAAAATGTGTGTGATGGCAAACATGGGTGGTTGATAAAAGAACAAAATAAATTTTCAGGTATGGTACAGTCACATCAACCCATTTTTGATGACAGAATGGTGTCTTTCTGGTGACAATACGTAGCATCATCTCAAAAAGGACAATAGGTATCACTGATATATGATTATTAGCTTCTAACGCAGGAAGTCTGCGTTGGAAGTCAATCGCAATCACCACAACTTGGATCAGTGATTTAATCCTTTATTTCTGGTCAGTGGGATGAATTTCAAAGTCTAAATACAGCTAAGTATTGATTTATTTCTAAACACGTGGATGCTTTTCAAAGCTTAATGCACAAACCACTTCTGAATTCAGCTCAAAACACCAATCCAAGTTTGCACATCGATGCGTATTGCCGTCGGGAACACGATTGAATTGATATCCCACTAGCCCCGGTATCGCTTCAGCTCACCTTTCTTTTAGCCAATTTCCTTGTCTATAAGGAAGTATGTAATGACAGAAACAATATACGCAAAAAAACGCCGCACGAGGTTGTGTCGTTTTTGTCCTTAGCGTAAATGCAAACGAAATTCCTTCCCATTGCCTAAATCCTTCTTGGGGAAAGGATCTTAGCCAGCGCTTCATTCGAATTTACATATCGTTTGAAACGCATTTTCATGGCACGCCAAATCCGACGCTGCGCCGCTAAAAATGGAAGTTCGAATTACCGCAGCCCGTGTAAATTTGGCAACTGCCCTCTCCTACGTAGACTCAAGGAACGTGGTGAGAGATGTTTTGCTAGCGCCATCAGCGTTTGTTTGGCAAGCATGCTAGTCTATCGCAGACGCGAGTGGATAAGCAGCCGACCCGTTAACCTCTACACTCACACCTGAATCTGCATCTCTGTGCCAGACTTAGACTGTCTAAGTCGCCTGCAAGGACGCTGGACAAGCGAGTACAGGTGTCAGAAGCACAGCGTGGTCGAATGTCCGTGCATACCAGACATGGCATACTGCACTGAGTGCATATACAGTCACCGCCTTGAAGCATGCATACAGAGCCGACGTGATTTCAGACGCGACACATCCACCAAGTTGTGCTCCGAGGAACAGAAACAATGAGCCATCATCTCTCCCCAGAACAGCACCCGGGATGCGGGAACCCTAGTCGGCCGCGCTACCAGCGAGCCCGGGGTGCGGGCAGTGGCCGCCGGCCGCCGCACCAGGCCTGTCGTCAGCTGCAGGAGCTCGCGGATGTCGCCGCAAGCTGCTTCCATCGAATGCAGATCGAGGCTGCTTCAGGGGAAATGTTGCGATGAAAGTTGGGTAAATATCAACATGAAAAGAGCAGATCTGGCTCTCAGTGAGGAAAATCACAACTTCAAGTGCTGTAATGCGCCGAGGAACAATTGAAAGTTGGATACCAACGGAAAGGTCTCCGGGTACTTTCTTTTTTCAGAGAAGATTAAACACGCTTTATGAAGACTACCGGGATAAAAGTAGATGGGAATCCTAATCAAGGGAACATATCTGACTCTGGGGGGCAAAATAGAACGCGGAACTCAGTCACAACAAAAAAACTATCACCGTTTCAAAGGCGTGACGCGGCTCGGAACAAGCCAGGCCCGGCCTGGTCGTGTACATATGGTACGACAGTACCATATGTACACCCGAGTAGACTCGCTCGGAGTTCGAACTCGCTCGCAGCCATACGCCATCTCATTCGTCAGAAGTGTTCCACACAGCAGCGGTTCAGCCTAGTGTCGGTGCCGTGCCGCACGAGCCTGGCCTGTTGCCTGCGGCCCGGCGCCAGCTGTGGTCTCGTCGCCCGATACTCGGACTGTGACCGGACCGGGCCCGAACGCTGACGCCTATCACCTGGCGCCGCCGAACCAACAAAGACCGCCGGCCACCGAGTCAAGGCGAAGCCGACAAACAACAGCCAGGATGACCAATTATCTAATCAGGGCAAATACTGTTGCGTCGCGGCCGTCTCAGGCGCAGGGCGGCGCGCGCAAAAAACGGATCGCCACCGCGCACTCGAGCCGCCATCGCCGCTTCGCCTGTTGACGGCCGCACTATGCATTCCTTGCAATAATTCCTCTATAAATAATCCTAATCACGGCTACTTTCGCAACTGCTGCAAAAACACGTCAGAACTGGAGTAAACACCTGAGCGGCGGCCGTCGAGCCGCGCAAGATTATCATTAATTGACCGGTTTTTGCGCGAGTCGCGCGGCGCGGCGACCGCGATGCAGCGCGATAGCCGCGCGCCGCAAACGGCGCCGTGTGCCGATAACGCCACCAGCGGCGCGTCCGTAAACAAAAGGATTGGACGCGCCGCCGGCCGGTCGCGGCCGATAGCCGGCCACTAATGAGCGACCGATGGAAATGGACGCGCCGCGCGCCCGTTGGTCGCTCAGATAAACCGGACGCCGTATAATAAAGCCGTCGCCGGCCGGGCTGATCGGGACGTCTGCGCTGTCCCCGGGCGGTGGAGGAGGCGGGGCGCCGCCGCCGCCGACAGTTAGACCCGGCCGGAGCTCCGTCCCGAGCTGCCGATACCCTGCGATGGGGAGGCGACTCCATTGTCTACCGCCGCCTCCCATACACACACACACACACACACACACACACACACACACACACACACACACACACACACACACACACACACACACACACACACACACACACACACACACACACACACACACACACGCACAGTCCACACACACACAGATACATACATTTATACATACATGCGTACATACATACATACATATTTTGCACATACATACACAGACATCAGGTATGAGCAAATACGATTGACAGGGCAACGCCTCTTCTACTCCCGTCAGCTGCTTACCGCGCTTCTGAGCGCCATGGCTCGAATCGCGGCTCAACCGGTTGTGATGGCTGTCGATCGTGACCAGCACCGTGTTGTGGCGCGTTCCAGGCACAGTTCCAGAAACGCTCCGGGCGGCCACTTCCCTGACCCATTTCTGGCAAGACCTGGAACACCTGGCGCCCGGCTGAACTGCGGGTGGCAGCAGAGCTGGCGTATTCAGATGACATTGCACACCACCGGTCAAGGTCGTGAGGCAGCGTGCATAGCTGCGCCGCCAATCCGCCCGGACGCGGCTGTCGCCAGCAGGCAGACTTGACCACGAGAAACACCTGCCCCGCACGTGAGCGCGAGCCGCTCGACTGCGGCCGCACGTGCGCGTCACGCGCACGTGACGGTGTGACGCCGAGTCAGCGTGTCAACAGTCGGCCCTGAGCACGATGACTGATTGGAGCGCACGACACTGCCGGCGCGCTGATGGTGTTCGGCTCACCGGCACTTCCGCCCAGCCGGGGACCACCAGTCGCCGCGCCGGCCAGCCCACGAGGCCGGGGTCGGCGAGGCCGAGGATTAACCGGGTCGTGCCGGCACGCCCGACCAGTCATCAGTTATCGGGCGGATTTGTCACGTTCGCCGCCTACCGGAACACAGCGTGCACCCGCGGACCGATCTGGAATCCGGTCGGATCGGGTCTGGAATCCGGTCGGCCGGCCGCCGACAAGTCTGCAGTGCGGATCGGGCGCGGGCACGTACGGCATCGGCGACAGGGCACGGTGGCGACCGTCCACAGGCAGCTATCGGGTGGCCTTCAGGCTCCTGAAGAAGAACACCGCAACGCCTCTCGTAGCAACCCACAGAACCAAAACCGTGATGCCGCCCACACACATGAAGAAAGCACAACAACGCTCTTCCACTATCCTGCAGGGAACTTGACGGTCGTAGAACTTTGGGCTGCATGGCAGCCGTAACAATAAGACTAACATGCAACTTTATTCGGAGCACTTACATGGTGAAAGTTGCCTGTTCAGCTTAGCACCCTTGCAATATGTCTTGAGAAGCGCATTGTTTGAAAATTGTAAAGATTCTCTGGTTAGCACCATTTCAAAATATAATAGGAGCGAAATTAACTGAGGGTATCACACCGAATGAAGTGGCCACGTGCATAATGAGAAGTTCAAATGGACAAATATCACATGCAGAAGACTCCACCAGGCTAGGAGGCAGGTATATTCACGTTTGAACTCGGCATCGTGCGGAAGCCAATAAGTATAAGGTATACGGCTGGCCTTAGAGCACCGACAACAAATTATACGAAACATATATAAAAACAGTGATGATCCATAATCAATAGCCATTATTACGTCGATCGTTCAGGTACCTCGTGTACCACCAGAGAGAAGGTCACGTGCGATCCCATTACGACCCGTCGACATCAATTATGGCAAGTCAGACCGACGCTCGGGTGGTGGGAAATGACCGTGATTGTAGCTACTACCCCCAAAGGCGAGCACACACATACACACAAACACACATGCACATACACACAGACACGCACACGCATAAGTCACCAAAGAACAAACTTACAGACGGCTGAAGCACCGTTCATCGGGTGAGGAGCTTGCCCCGTGGCATCAAGCAGGGTGTGCCTCCAAGAGCTGGCGCCGCCATCCCATCCGTCGCTGGGGCGGGCAGCCACGACGGCACTGGTCCCGCCATGGTGAGCAGGCCGGCAGGTGGGGTGGCAGGCCGGCACCTGACGCGGCCGGTAGGTGGGGTGGAAGGCCGGCAGGTGGGGTGGCAGGCCGGCACCTGACGCGGCCGGTAGGTGGGGTGGCAGGCCGGCACCTGACGCGGCCGGTAGGTGGGGTGGAAGGCCGGCAGGTGGGGTGGCAGGCCGGCACCTGACGCGGCCGGTAGGTGGGGTGGAAGGCCGGCAGGTGGGGTGGCAGGCCGGCACCTGACGCGGCCGGTAGGTGGGGTGGAAGGCCGGCACCTGACGCGGCCGGTAGGTGGGGTGGAAGGCCGGCAGGTGGGGTGGCAGGCCGGCACCTGACGCGGCCGGCAGGTGGGGTGGAAGGCCGGCACCTGACGCGGCCGGTAGGTGGGGTGGAAGGCCGGCAGGTGGGGTGGCAGGCCGGCAGGTGGGGTGGCAGGCCGGTAGGTGGGGTGACAGGCCGGCACCTGACGCGGCCGGTAGGTGGGGTGGCAGGCCGGCACCTGACGCGGCTGGTAGGTGGGGTGGAAGGCCGGCAGGTGGGGTGGCAGGCCAGTAGGTGGGGTGGAAGGCCGGTAGGTGGTGTGGCAGGCCGGCACCTGACGCGGCTGGTAGGTGGGGTGGAAGGCCGGCAGGTGGGGTGGCAGGCCGGCAGGTGGGGTGGAGGCCGGTAGGTGGGGTGACAGGCCGGCACCTGACGCGGCCGGTAGGTGGGGTGGCAGGCCGGCACCTGACGCGGCTGGTAGGTGGGGTGGAAGGCCGGCAGGTGGGGTGGAGGCCAGTAGGTGGGGTGGAAAGCCGGCAGGTGGGGTGGCAGGCCGGCACCTGACGCGGCCGGTAGGTGGGGTGGAAGGCCGGCAGGTGTGGGTGGCAGGCCGGCACCTGACGCAGCCGGTAGGTGGGGTGGAAGGCCGGCACCTGCCGCGGCCAGCAGGTAGGGTGGAAGGCCGGCAGGTGGGGTGGCAGGCCGGTACCTGACGCGGCCGGTAGGTGGGGTGGAAGGCCGGCAGGTGGGGTGGAAGGCCGGCACCTGACGCGGCCGGTAGGTGGGGTGGAAGGCCGGCAGGTGGGGTGGAAGGCCGGCACCTGACGCGGCCGGTAGGTGGGGTGGAAGGCCGGCAGGTGGGGTGGCAGGCCGGCACCTGACGCGGCCGGCAGGTAGGGTGACAAGGACGCCCGACCTCGGCGCGGCCACCTCGCCGCCCGCTCCAAGACGACACCACCAGTTCCAGCTTCAAGTAGTTGTTCTTGCACAGTTGTGCTGGTGATCGATGGGGAAGAAATTGTTCACCATTCCGATTTTGAGCTTTTCGCAGCTAACGCGATGCGGCATTGTGCGACGCTTCAGTTATCGGGAGATTAGCATCAAGCGCAAATCTTCACCTCGGAAGTGGACAATCTGTCGATAGCCTCGAGCCGTGTCAGCGTGTGGAGGGGAGGTCGACCACCCGGTGGTCTAGATCGTCGGTTGGGAGCGGACGGGGACGCGTCGACCGGTCAGCCGGACGGTTTATTGGGTCTGACGTGACCGCTGCGAATTTAACGGTCATGGTGCACCATCCAACCGTGACCATCTGATACTCTGATGCATGTATTAGATATTGTGTGAGCTACTGGTAACTGAGCTTTGTAACAGATGCTTCATGCCCAGTTGGTCCCAGTTTGCCATAGTAATTGCCGCGTTGCATTCTGAATGAAATATGAAACTTTTGCTGGATCGTTTGAGTTATTTGGGTTCCAGGGCAAGCTTACCATATGGGAAAAGTGAAATATGTTGTGTTTTATGTAATATCCATTATGAATTCCGCTTCGTCCGAATAGCCTTCCCAAGACAACCGGTGATTTTTTCATGTTCTCATTGTCATGATCATTTTCACGGATGTCGAGATTAATAGAAAGGCTACAGGTATACTATCCAGGCTGATGGCAACTGGGCAGTTAGTCGCCAGACTTGTAGCAAGGCGGATTCTGGGAATCTCGTCTTTCTGTAGCAGAATGTGATGGACCTCACAACGCAGATCCTAGACAGAAAGTCATGTACGGTGCTGTTACCCGAGCCGTGACGCTCCCGTCCAAAGATGCGATGTTCCCGGTTTAGTCGCGGTAGAACTGCTTTTTACTGCGGGAAATTGTTGTTGCATCAGTTTTCCCAGTCTGCCACCATGTGGCTAGCTGACTGATGTCGGCTGTTCTGCGGGGAAGTAATGGTCGCTCCACTATGCCATGCAGACAAGTATTTGCAGTTGCTCCTGCGGAGGCTGCTTCCAGCTTTCTGTTTTAATGTCAAGCTACTCGACTGAGCTTTAAGCGTGTGCCACCTGCGGTGCTGTCTGTGTCGTCGAAACGCTCCAATTTGGCAATTACAGCCATAATCAGGTCTGTCGAGGTCTCTCGAACAGGCAGTAGAAGGCCTGTGCAGTCTCGAATGGGCAGAGTCTGTGATGTCCGACAGGCAGCTGGTCCGTTACTTGTGACAGCCAGCAAACGACATGCGATCTGACAGGTACCAGAAGGTGTACAAGCTTCGATGGCCAACAGAAGGTATTCATCTGATGTTTAATGCGAAACATAAATTAGGCAAGAGGACAAAACTGGCTGTAATATTTGTCAGGCAACAGTAGGTGTATGATTTTCAACATCAACATAACGCATGTGACAAGCAGCAGAATGGATGCGATATCTCGACAGGCAGCAGGTCTATTACTGACGGCGGACGGCAGTAGGGCTGTTATTTCCGGCAGACAACAGATGGTTTGCCGTGGCCTCCAGTTGTCCGCTTGATTGCCTCGGACACTTAGCTAAGGCTCAAGGTGGCACGTCGCGCGTCGTGCGGCTTCCGTCCAGGGTCAGCCGCCGGGAGAAGGGCACCAGCGTCGGTCTCATACCAGGCGGGAGGGGTAGTGCTGGTCAGCCGCCGGGAGAAGGGCGGCCCGCGTCGGTATCATACCAGGCGGGAGGGGTAGTGCTGGTCAGCCGCCGGGAGAAGGGCGGCCCGCGTCGGTCTCATACCAGGCGGGAGGGGTAGTGCTGGTCAGCCGCCGGGAGAAGGGCGGCCCGCGTCGGTCTCATACCAGGCGGGAGGGGTAGTGCTGGTCAGCCGCCGGGAGAAGGGCGGCTCGCGTCGGTCTCACACCAGGCGGGAGGGGTAGTGCTGGTCAGCCGCCGGGAGAAGGGCGGCCCGCGTCGGTCTCACACCAGGCGGGAGGGGTAGTGCTGGTCAGCCGCCGGGAGAAGGGCGGCCCGCGTCGGTATCATACCAGGCGGGAGGGGTAGTGCTGGTCAGCCGCCGGGAGAAGGGCGGCCCGCGTCGGTCTCACACCAGGCGGGAGGGGTAGTGCTGGTCAGCCGCCGGGAGAAGGGCGGCCCGCGTCGGTCTCACACCAGGCGGGAGGGGTAGTGCTGGTCAGCCGCCGGGAGAAGGGCGGCCCGCGTCGGTCTCACACCAGGCGGGAGGGGTAGTGCTGGTCAGCCGCCGGGAGAAGGGCGGCCCGCGTCGGTCTCATACCAGGCGGGAGGGTAGTGCTGGTCAGCCGCCGGGAGAAGGGCGGCCCGCGTCGGTCTCACACCAGGCGGGAGGGTAGTGCTGGTCAGCCGCCGGGAGAAGGGCGGCCCGCGTCGGTCTCATACCAGGCGGGAGGGGTAGTGCTGGTCAGCCGCCGGGAGAAGGGCGGCCCGCGTCGGTCTCACACCAGGCGGGAGGGGTAGTGCTGGTCAGCCGGAGGGGGGCAACCAGGCGGGAGGGGTAGTGCTGGTCAGCCGCCGGGAGAAGGGCGGCCCGCGTCGGTCTCAACCAGGCGGGCAACCCGCTCATACCAGGCGGGAGGGGTAGTGCTGGTCAGCCGCCGGGAGAAGGGCGGCCCGCGTCGGTATCATACCAGGCGGGAGGGGTAGTGCTGGTCAGCCGCCGGGAGAAGGGCGGCCCGCGTCGGTATCATACCAGGCGGGAGGGGTAGTGCTGGTCAGCCGCCGGGAGAAGGGCGGCCCGCGTCGGTCTCATACCAGGCGGGAGGGGTAGTGCTGGTCAGCCGCCGGGAGAAGGGCGGCCCGCGTCGGTCTCACACCAGGCGGGAGGGGTAGTGCTGGTCAGCCGCCGGGAGAAGGGCGGCCCGCGTCGGTCTCACACCAGGCGGGAGGGGTAGTGCTGGTCAGCCGCCGGGAGAAGGGCACCAGCGTCGGTCTCATACCAGGCGGGAGGGGAAGTGCTGCTCGGCATTGGCACTAGTGGTGTCCCGAGAGCACTTCGAACGACTCGTGCGGTGCATTTCCGCCAAAGTCCAGTTCCCAACCTGACTGGAAGCATGGATAGCGTCTCAATATCGCTCCCACTCAAGGCCATCCAGCACACGAGCTCATTCGTGTGTGGCACGGAGACCTGAAGATACAGACGGCCTTAAATCAAGTGTGTCGGCGCTACGTACCGTTGTGGGTGGCGCTCTGCCTACAGCAGTCCCGCCACCTCGTTACCAGACCGCTACCACCACCAGACGGCTACCACAACCAGACCGTTACCACTACCCGACTGCTGCCACAACCCGACTGCTGCCACTACCAGACCCCTACCACTATCAAACCGCTACCACTACTAGACCGCTATCTCGCTACCAGCCCGCTACCTCACTACTAGACGGCTACCTCTACCGCTACCAGACCGCTACCACTACCAAACCGTTACCACTACCAGACCGCTACCTCGCTATCAGACCGCTACCACAACCATTCCAGCTGTTTGAACAAATCTTATTGCTGCCTTGGACACCAACCCAAAAACCTATTTTTCGGCTCGTAAAACCCCCACCACTCCCATCATTCCCACAATTCCGGCTATGTTTTCACGCAACATTCCGACCACACCGATCGGTGGACACTCCCGTTAAGGTTTACTGCACTTCACTCGTCTCGATACCGCGCTCTCAAGTGGTAGCCGAATCCCTCTGACCGCGGCTTTTGGCGGAACTTCGTCCATCCGGACCGCTCAGGCGGCTCGCGGGCTTCCACTCCTCCCATTCCACATTGAATTTGATCGACCGCCGGTATTATCTTTTCATCCCGGGGCATTTGCGAAAGGCGTATTTAGAAAATCCCCTATAATGAGCTGGCGGAGGTCCTGCAGCTCCGGCGGCCGCCTAAGTCGACAAACGAAGGAACAAAGTCGAACCGCCCGTGCTGAACGCGAATTTCCCCGGCCCAAAAGTTAAGCCGCACGTAATAGGTCCTTACTGAATAAGAGGAGGTCGGGGATTCATCATGGACGAGGCAGATCCGAGACGCCGTGGCTTACGTGGCTCTGTGCCGGTGGGTCAGTGCACTGATAGACGGAGTTATCGTAACGCGCTCCAGCACTACTCTGCCATATAGCGGTGTTTGGAGTCAGACGAGGAAGCCATTGAATCGGTGGAAGGTGGATATAGCATCACCAGTAGGCGAGAAAACAGCCAGTAGTGAGCAGAAATAGAATCGGTAGTAGTCTCGAAGAGATCGGGCAATAGTGAATATGCGTCAGCCATAAGTAGTGGGCCAGCAAGTGGAGCAATAATCGATGGTAGGCGAATGCATAGTCGGTCGCAGTAGGAAGGAATATGTTGATCAGAGAACGGGTAGACAGGCAGGGTCAGGGACAATGCAGTCAGCATAGGTGAGAATAGATACAGGAGCGCTTACAGCCGGGCCCAGCCCAGGTTCTGCTGATTTACGCTTTTTTTTTGGCTTCACAAATTGGGTCGTTTGAGGTGTGGCCGTGACGCATCAACTTCCCCTCTCCTTCCCGGATCCGCCGGTGGCGTCAGGAGCATCGCAACATGAATCGAAACCAGCAAGGGCCGCACTCGCCCGGCGGTCTGCAGTGACGGCGCCGTGACGGTCCGGTGCGCGGCGTGACGTCCGGCTCCGGCGGCGCCGGCAGGAGCCTCCGCACTCTGCAGTGGGGCCAGGGTCGCGTCTGCGGTCGCCGAGCTGCCACCGGACCGGCGTCGGCCGAGCCGGCCGTCGCGCGGTCGAGAGGCCGACCGGCGCACCGCCCGACCTGCCTCAATGGCCCGCCGCCGCGCCGCCGCGCCGCCGCCGCGCCGCGCCGCAAGCCGACGGCGCGCGGCTGCGTCGCCAGCGCCGCATTTCTCTTATCAGGCACGAGCATAGACGGTGCTGCTCCGGCGGCTCGCACGGCTTCCGCCCTCATCCTTTTACGCGGCTGGAGTGAGGCGGCCTCGCTGCGTCGCCGTCCTATTCCGAGTTTATCACAGAAAAACACTCTCCGCGATACTTCTGCGTTGGGATTACAGCAAATCCTATGAATCCGACCATATTCCAAATCCCCTCTTCGGTCGGGAGTAAAGTTGGCGGCGTACACGGGAAACCCATCTGCGTGGCCGCCGTCGAGCTAGCTGGGAGACAGTCGCAGCGCAAAGTTCTCAGAGACGGTCGGACGTTTCCAGCGCGGCTCCGATCGGAGCTGACCCCCCCCCTCCCTCGGTGAGTGACGCCCACCCCTCCGACAGCGAGTTTATGCCGCACGGCCGGCCAAAATTAGAGCGTGCCAAGCTGAATGTACGGATTAGGCCCGATCCCTTCAAAAGGATTAGAGCAGCGGCAGGGGATTACCGGTAATCTTCCGTCGTCTGCGATCATCAATCATGCCCCTAATCCGATTCAGCTGCAGGGCTTCTAATCTGCCTGTTGGTAATCCTCGATGGCGGGAAAAGCAGGCGACGGACGGGGAAGAAAATCGTTCCAGTTGGAGGGTCGAGCCGACGTCCTGCCACTGGCACACGCCAAATCCCCCGTCCCCGGTCGTTCGCTTCGCTGCTGTCCACTGCTATTTACTGAGCCATTCTCTACCCTCCCATTCTGTCTGCGTGTCATCATGGTCGTCTGTATTAAGTTATGTGTTTATGCGCGGCATTGTATGCCAGCATTTAGGTGAGTTGAAATTTGTTTCAGTGTGTTAATAAACTTCAGTTCAAATTTAGCTGAGTTCAAATTTAGGTAGTTTGTTTCAGCTGAGAGAACTTTGCCACCACCCGCCGCCCGCCCTGCGCCTTTGCCACCACCCGCCTTTTTATCCAGCCATGGATGTTGCATTTTGTGTTTGTTCTCCGGATGATATGTCACATTGCCTTCTTGCCTTATTTTTTATTACATGTTAGCAACCCGTGGATAGAAGTCAGTGCGTTTGTGAAAGGTGAAAGACTGCGATTCCAAACCACGGGAAAACCATGCGATAAAATGGTATATTTACGTCGAGAAATGCTACCCAGCCAATTCCTCTGACCGTGGCTGCTAGTAGGGATGGCAACTAATGCAATCTTGACCAGTCGCCAGCTTGGAGTTTCTCACGGGCAGAACACACTGCCTCACTACTGCTGGCTATTGACGGTACCGATTGTTCGATTCAGCCTAATTCAACTTTCAAGCGATACCCAAGGAAGGGCGACCTGAGGGATGATAGCTTGTTAGCTTTGTGAATGCTTGAAGCACCCACATTGAAGCTCCCGGACCCGATAAACAGATGCTATTTCGGGAGGTTCTGCCCCATCTGGTTTGAGCCATTACATGAGTCTTCTGACATATTAGATATGATCAGGTGGCTTTGTCTATTCCACCATAAAGCATCTCAAATGATGTATCCCATGTTAAACAAGCTCAGTGACCAGGAAGACTACTTGTACAGAGTTTGAACAGCAACAAATCAATCTTTGTCGTGTCTTATGAGTAAAAAGAAGTAAAACCATGAGTAGTGGCAAAACCTTGATAGGGGAGGTAGGAGTTTTCAAACCTTCCTCGAAGAAACCTATGATGAGACCCACGGCGCACACGAATGGGTGGGCACCTCAGACTTTAACTGCACCAAAGGCATTCAATTCTGAAGCGAAGCATGCACCAGTGCTTAAAATGGAACACAATCGCACTAACCAATTAGCATGTATGTGAGTAGAGCAGTGCGTACTGGCCGTAGGAGCAGCCTCATATTTAGACAGACAAATGCTATGCTAAAGCATTTTACAATGCAACGGCATGACCTAATGTTAGGATCCTTCAATGTTGTGGACAGCTGCCACCTCGGCGTCCCGTCTGCACCCCTTTTGAATGCACCTCTAGGGCTTCCTACCAGCACCAGACCCCGGTGAGCCGCTGCGGCCACCTCCTCACCAGCGCCGCAGACCGTTTGTATTTTGCGCTGCAGTGCATGGGTGCGTGATAATACGTTGTGAAGGAGGCCGAATCAAACGCCTCGGGCGCCACTCGGCGCCGTTAAACCCCATCTGAATAGGATTGGTGTGAGAAGACTTAGAGATGAATTTTTGATTGAGTAAGCTTACGAATTTGAGCCGGCAAAATCGAATTTGTCCAGGACCGGGGATCACGGCCGCCTGGGGCGAAATCTCCTCATTCTACCAGACTTCACGTACTATGGAAATGTCGATGGCCCGGACGGCCGCCGCTTGTTGTTTGAGGAGCGAGTTGGTATGCCGAACGCGAAGTGGAGCTCTCTGTGGCTTTCTTGGGTGTCAGTCTCCGTCGCGGAATCATCTGCACTTTAACAGTCTGAGTAGCTCGGTTACTGGGAGGAAAACTAACGCCGACCATGCTGCATTGATCTGGACAGACGCGGAGGTCAAGTTCCGCTGAATATTTGCCGGTGTTCGCCATGGCATGGAGCCGTTGCAAAGCATGGAGAACATCGTCCATGCCCTCATTTGATGATATGGTCCCGTTACGTTGGGAGTTGGCAATGTGTACCATTTCGTCAGATTTGAGACAGTGGTGAAATAATTGTGCCCCTGGAGGAAGGAGCATCTGTTGTGGCCGTGTACCCATACTACGAGGATGAGGCAGTAGCGTTCATAATGTTTTATTGCCAGCCTGATGAAAAGCCCGGATTTGACGAGCCCCGACCGAGGCTACGGGCATTCACATCCAGTGTATCTTGCTTGTTGTCAAGCCAAATAAACTGACAAATAAACTGCGCTTTTGACCCCCTGGATATTAGGCTTCCTGTTGATGTGGATACTCCCTCATTGAATGCATTTAACCCGCGCCGTCTTTCCGGTCAAATCCTCCCATCCCGTCTCGAAGGGGGGGGGAGGGGGCGGTTGAAGACCCCCTCTAAAATCCAAACTAAGCATCGCAAGAAAACGAAAGCGATGTCATCGAAAAGCGCTCGACGAGTAGCGTCCGGGTCCATCCTGCAAAACAATTTCCCTCCAAAAGTGACGTCACCAGGGGGCTAGATTTTCACGACTTCTCACGACTTGCATTATGTTTTTGACTCTGAGGAGTTCATTTTGTGGATTTATGAAGAAAAATAAATTATTTGGAATGAGAAAAGGACAGCAAAATTCACCAGGGCTATAATTTTTTTCGCCTCAAAATAAAATCTTTACTTTTTTTAAATTTCAAAAAATTGAGTTTTCAAGTTTTCTTTAATTTTCTTTTCCGATGGGTAGAGCAGGCTGATAAACGTTGTTTGAATTCAGCTTGCCCTAACACAAAATGCTTACTTTAGCCAGAATCCTCTATTTGAACTGCATTTTGGCAAATACGCAAAATTTATATGTAGTCAAAAACGAAAAACGAAAAATTCAACTAGTACATTTTGTTGCATCCCTGAAGATAAGCAAACGTTGAAAGTTTTGTTAAAATATCCGTATCCGTTAAAGCGTGACGACTGGTTGAACTTTTTTGGAGGTGACCTCACTTGACCTTGACTAACTCGTTGACCCTAGATGACCTGACCTAAAAATTTTGAATCAGCATGTCAAATTGATGTGGGAAAAGGTATGCCAAATTTGGGCGCGCTGCCGCGCGCTGTTCGTCCGCTTTCCGCGAAAAACCTGAGTTAGTTAGTTATTAGGGTTTAAGGGCGCATCGACTACATTGGTCATGTAGCGCCCAGCGAAAAACCTGAGGGGGCGGTTGAAGAACCCCCGAGACAAGAAAGTGGACACAATTTGGCTCCAATAATCTTCAGTTTGAATTGTAAGTTGTGCAGTAAATGGATATAAATTTTGGTGAAAGGGTCAGGATTGATGCTAGTAGGTCTGACATCATGTTTATAAAAGTGGAATTACGCTAGTAACAGGTTAACGTAGGTGCTGCGGATTCAGATAGGATATACGCACATATATATATTTATATTTTAGCGCATCATCGCGTGTTTCATTTAGTTTTCCCCTTGTACTGTCTCAACCCAATAGAGATTAGTGCATGCTGGTCGAAGATGAAGGCCCACCTCAGCCCGATGTCGTGCGCTATTTTCTCCCTGCCTTCTTTCAGTGGCGGCCTCCACGGCCCTGCCGGTCCGCTTCGTGGTGGAGTTCGTCGACCTCCCACCAGATGTCAGGAGCAGCGGACGGCGCCGTATCGAGGATTACGCCATTATTCCGTCGCCGACAAAATTCAGTGACCTCACCGCCAAGGTCCTTCAGAAATGCGGACTGGAGCATGTCGCCCTCTCCGAGAGCACAGGTGAGGACAAAAACGAAGCTTCAATCTTCACAAGGACTGGTGGAAGACACCAATGAGCTTTTCCATAAATAATGCGGGTGGTGTCTGAGTCACCGTTATGAGCTAATGAGCTTTTAAATAATGCTGGTGGTGGAAGTCACCGTCCATACTGTCATACATATCAGAATACAGTATGCCAGCATAGGATGCCGATGCTATTTTTGTTCATCTTCCTCAAGTGTGAAGTTCCCTCATCTACTCAGTCAGCGTTAATAAGCTACATGCTCAGGAACTCAGCTATGTGCTCGTCAAGTCTGGGCACGTTCGCTACGCCCACTTCTTGAACGCTACCCTGTATGACCTCGCTCGGTTTGCATGCCCCTGACCCGTCCGGGTATCCCACGCACCGGCGCTGACACAGCGAAATATGAGTGGTACACGCAGTACGACTCCGCCCGGTTTGCACTCCCCTGGCCAGTCCGATCAGGCCGCGTGCCGGCGCTGACGGAGCCGAACCCTCGTCAGCGTACCTGTCGCTGCGCAACTGGAAGCCGCTCACGCTGGACCAGGTGTGCGCGGCCGACTCGCAGACGGTGGCCGAGATCCTGGGCGACGTGATCAACACGGCCACGCTGCGCATCTTCTGCCGCGTGACGGCCGCCATGCGGCAGGCGGCCGAGCTGAAGGACCGCCTGCTGCGGCTGCTCGTCAGCCACGGCAGCGGCATCCTCACCGCCTCCGGCTGCCCGCTGGACGAGGTGAGCATGTCCTAGCCATCCTCACCGCCTCCGGCTGCCCGCTGGACGAGGTGAGCATGTCCTCGCCATCCTCACCGCCTCCGGCTGCCCGCTGGACGAGGTGAGCATGTCCTCGCCATCCTCACCGCCTCCGGCTGCCCGCTGGACTAGGTGAGCATGTTCTCGCCATCCTCACCGCCTCCGGCTGCCCGCTGGACTAGGTGAGCATGTTCTCGCCATCCTCACCGCCTCCGGCTGCCCGCTCGACGAGGTGAGCATGTCCTCGCCGTCCTCACCGCCTCCGGCTGCCCACTGGACGAGGTGAGCATATCCTCGCCATCCTCACCGCCTCCGGCTGCCCGCTCGACGAGGTGAGCATGTCCTCGCCATCCTCACCGCCTCTGGCTGCCCGCTGGACAAGATGAGAGCGTCCATCGTGAATGCTGGCCACTGGAGTCACTGCTGGAGTCGTTCATGAGTTATTCATCATGAACGCCTTCCGCTGCCCGCTGGACGAAGGGGGCAAGTCCTCATCCCCGCCATATCCGGCTGCCCATTGGGCGAGGTGAAAATGTCTGCATCATGTCTCGTGCTGCCCGTGCATTAACGTTTTTTTTGCTTCACGTTAGACAAGATGAGAACGATATTATCATCACTATCTCCAACTGAGAATGTCTTCACCATCCCCACATTCTCTGTCCTCAAGTGAGGAACATCGAGTCGACTTTGAGAAACGGTTTTTCTAATAAAATATGTAACTCCACGTAAATACGATTACAAGCTAAACACTGCGCACTTCGTGCTGCAGTAGCATTATGACAAGGTCGCCGACACCGACATCCATATGATGTCACCTACTCCGACTACTCCTGAATCGGCGTGACGTCATCCTTTCTGCACGGTTGGAACTTGATATATTTCATGGATGCGCGTGCATCCCATTTTGGAAACCTACAGCCCCAGCTTTTACGGTGATTTCCCAATAGATCTGCAAAAAGAAGTAATTGTGCCTGATGGTGACATTCAAATGAAGCTTACAAATAATGGGACGGAAATATTTGGTAAATACGTGAAAGAAGGTGGAAACCCTAATTTTTCCTCCGAATGTATGCGTTGTTGCACATTATGTCCGCGCTGATGCTGTGCGTTCCCAAACAAAAATATAAATGTCCGTTCTAGTCTGAGTTCCTCAACAGATGCGACGTCACCGTCTCTCGACTCCTCCGTCAGCGTGACGTAACCTTTCTCCGGCTCCTGTAATTTAGTGTCACGTGGCCTTCTCCGTCTCCTACTAAGTCGGCGTGATGTGATCTCCTCTGGATCCTTCTCAGTGTCACGTGATCTCCTCCGGCTCCTCCTCATTCAGCGTGACGTGGCCTCCGGCTACTGCTCAGTCGGGGTGACGCTAACTTCTCCGGTTCCTCCTCAGTCAACGTGACGTGGCTGTCTCCGGTTCCTCCTCGGTCCTTAGTCAGCATGACGCGACTTTCTTCGGTTTCTCCTCAGTCGACGTGACGTAACCTCATCCGGTTCCTTTTCAGTAAGCCTGACGTGGCCTCCGGCTCCTCCTCAGTCAGCGTGACCTGGCCTCCTCCGACTCCTTGGTCCGCGAGACGTGACCTTCTCCGGCTCCTCAGCAGGCGTAACGTGACTTCCAGCTCCTCCTCATTCAGCGTGATGTTGTCTTCTCCGACTCCTCAGTCAGCGTGACGTGATCTCCGGCTTCTCCTCAGTCGGCGTGACGTGACCTCCTCCGGCTCCTCCTCAGTCAGCGTGACGTGATCTCCGGCTCCTCAGTCGGCGTGACGTGACCTCCTCCGGCTCCTCCTCAGTCAACGCGCGGTCTTCACCTGGGCCAATTAAATGTCACCGTCCGGCGGCATCCATGATTTACTTCTCGCCCTCGTCGAACGACATCTAATGCCATCTTTTGGCAGAATTTAGCGATAAATCTAGTCACTATCGACACCCTGACGAAGGCATCATCGCCGGCCCAGATTGAAGACCGGCTGCCGACGCCCGCCACGCCAGAGTCGCGTCGCTCCCGTCGCTCTAATCTCCGATTCCCAAATTCATCGACGAGTTTTCGAAGTTGCGCTATTCCGAGATCTCCTAAACAGGGCGGCGGCAGGTTATCCAATGGAATTAAATGGGCTGATGTTACGATAAATATGATTGGTGAAGGCACGAAGGCGATGATACCCCGATAATAAAGATTGGTTGACCGCAAATGATGATTTAGCGTCCCCGCGTGACGTTTTAACCAGGCCGATAAAAGTAATGCCGCGCGCTGCCGGTTTACTGCGATGGTCGATATAAAAGTAAATCGGTCCAGCCAGAAACGATAGGGTGTCCGCTTCGATGGGGAGTGTTAACTATGTCCGTGTGGTGGGGACTCAATGTCGTGATCAATAGGCACCGAGTTGGACAGGGCTACAAACCCAGAGCGGCAGCCTTGTCCGCTGGAAAATAAAATATCGGAGGAACGCAATCATATCGGTTGAGACACAGTTTCTTTCCACATTTGCATTGAACCATTTAGTGTGAGCTCAAATTACAAATATAGAGAATGCATTGGATTTGGCTTACTTCTATTCGGCATAAGGTAATTGTTCCGTATACTTTCCATTGGCACTTTCCTTAGTGTTTCCAAATCGTAACGCTATCACTACATTGTGCGCTTCCTTCTAGGGATGCCCAGCCACTGACAGGTATTCAGCTACCTCGGTTACGCCGGGCTTGAGCATTAGTGGCATGTACAGCTTTGAATTTGCATGCGCACGCTATTTAAATCCGGCGCACGGATTCCGTGCAAAATCATCGCCCACAGAAGGGCTATTTCCCTCCCCAAACGTGGTACACCGCCTTCTTCCACACATGGTTCGCGACGGGTCCTGTCCAGCAGTGGTCCCCTGTGGACCTTACCCAGTAGTGGTCTACTGTGGACCATATCCAGTTGTGGTCCCCTGTGGACCCTACCCAGTAGTGGTCCACTGTGAACCCTATCCAGCGTGGCCCCTGCGTATCCTGTCCAGTAGTGGTCCCCTGTGGACCTTACCCAGTAGTGGTCTACTGTGGACCATATCCAGTCGTTGTCCCCTGTGGACCCTACCCAGTAGTGGTCCACTGTGAACCCTATCCAGCAGTGGTCCCCTGCGTATCCTGTCCAGTAGTGGTCCCCTGTGGACCTTACCCAGTAGTGGTCTACTGTGGACCATATCCAGTCGTTGTCCCCTGTGGACCCTATCCAGTAGTGGTCCCCTGTGAACCCTATCCAGTTGTAGTCCCCTGTGTAGCCTGTCCAGCGGTGGGTCTCTGTAGACCCTGTCTGGTAGACAATCCGCTATAGATCCCGTCCGGTAGACAATATATCACAGACACAGTCCAGCAAACAGCCCACTATATACCCCGTCCGGCAGACAGCCCACTACATACCCCGTCCGGCAGACAGCCCACTATATACCCAGTCCGGCAGACAGCCTACTACATACCCCGTCCGGCAGACAGCCCGCTATAGACCCGTCCGGCAGACAGCCCTCTACATACCCCGTCCGGCAGACAGTCCGCTATAGACCCGTCCGGCAGACAGCCCTCTACATACCCCGTCCGGCAGACAGCCCTCTACATACCCCGTCCGGCAGACAGCCCTCTACATACCCCGTCCGGCAGACAGCCCACTACATACCCCGTCCGGCAGACAGCCCACTATATACCCCGTCCGGCAGACAGCCCACTACATACCCCGTCCGGAAGCGGTCTGCCACAGTCGCTGTCCGGCAGCAGGGCGGGTCCCTGCGCGCCGTTGCGGCCATTTCCGTCCGGCCAAGCAGCGCCAGTCGCCGGCTCGATTCACACCTCGCGATTTATTGGCAGTGCCAATCGGCGGACATCTTAACTGGGCGCACCGCGCCGGCCAGAAAGTACACAATATCCGCGCGGTCGGCTGAGTTACGGCCGCCACTCTATCACGGGGATTGTCGGAAATGGCCCCAAACGAAGCCACTCGCGCCAGTTTTTGATGCCGACTCCGGCCACGCGGACAATTGCAACTGATCTTCAATAATCTCACATAAATTCTTAGATTTGTTAGGGATTTTCTCCGGTAATGGGGATTTGTGACGGCGCGGCCAAGTTTACGAGTTTCCAGGGGATTGCCGAGGCCGGCAGCGGGCCGGCCGGCTGGGCCGAGGTGCGCCCGCCACTATAATTGGTGACGTGATCTATCGCGACTGGGTGCCGGGTGAGGTCACCGTCTGCCCGCCGGCCGCCGCGTCCCGCAGGCCACATCCTTCCGCGCTGACCTATGCATGTACAGGAGGGTAGGACCGCCGGCAATCACGCCCACATGCGATCGCATGCACATCGTGTAAATGTCATGATTCATCCAATCGCGAACGCCACGGCGAGGCCCTCGGGCGAGTCCCGGCTGCGGTGCAAGTGACTGGAGCACAATGAAATGCACGGTGACCGGTCGACAAGATACCGTTCGATCTGCGGACGCACGTGCCTGACAGTGCAGACACGTCAGGTGTGTCTGGTGTCGCTGACACACGACCCGGGCCGAGCCCAGCCGACTCAGGCACCAATCTGGCACGAGCCAGGCACCAGCATTGTCCGGCTGACACTGATCTACACCGCCCCGTCGCCGGGTCGGTCGGACGTCGTGGTTCTCAGGTCTTCACCTCCTGCGTGGCGTCGCTGATCCCAGATCCCTGGTCAAACTACTTGCCCCCCAACCCCTTGATGATCTGGGTTGTGTCAGTGCGCCTGTGCCGCAAGGACGCTCTTCTTGCTCTGGTGGAAAGTCGTAATCGTTGAGGTGGCTTAATGCTCCATATTCTTTGATGTGATTATTGGCGTTGAATTATCATGGGACGGTATGATCGGACGCTCTTGATAATTGCAAGCTGTACCCTATACGTACTCACGTCCGCTGTACTCCATAGCTGAATTGTGTTCCATGTACGAAACTTTATGCGCCATCGCTTGCTGCCAAGATGAAAATCTGATACATATAAGTCTGATACACATGCACCCTGAAGCCCAACTGACCAGCCCACAGGGTGCATTATTGACCAGACTTTGTTGTTGACATTTGTTGATCCTGACTGACATTGCTGACCCGGTCCTGACCTCACCCAGATGGTCCCGCACTAATCCCCAAGGCACTTGAGGAGGAACTTGAGGAACTTGAGGAGGGACTCCACATGATCATACACTGACCCTCCATTGACCTCTACGCATGTTTTTGTTTGATGTTCGACTGACATCCAAGACACCTTGCTCCACCTGACCTCAAACTGCTGCACCTAGCCTTATACTAACTTTATATTAACCCCCAGGATACACTGATGCATCTGACCTCAGAGGCGCTACCGAGTCTGTCTGCCGAAACCGTGAAGAGCTTTAATCAATGGTACGACGCCCAAAAGCTGGGGCGAACGCAAGCCGAGCCGCAAAAACAAGAGGTCAACAGTCAGTGTCAGGTGAGGTGTTGGTCGAGGGTCAACAGTCAGTGTCAGGTGAGGTGTTGGTCGAGGGTCGACAGTCAGTGTCAGGTGAGGTGTTGGTTGTAGGTCAGCAGTCAGTGTCAGGTGAGGCGTTGGTCGAGGGTCGACAGTCAGTGTCAGGTGAGGTGTTGGTTGTATGTCAAGTCAGTGTCAGGTGAGCCGCTGGTCATAGGTGAACAGTCTGTCACAATTACATGCGACATGTCACAATTTATGTTTAACAGTAGGAAAAGCCACAGATAACTTACTTATGGGGAAGGGACGAGAGTAGTGAAATCCTCATAATTCATTTAATAATTTGAAAGCTAAGAGCTACCAAGTCTTATCGAATACCGACATGATGGCGAGCATTTATTCCGAAGGTGAGAGCGTGCATCAACCGCAATGCCACGACCACCGCTGTAACCAGTAAGAACTCCGGTCGATACAATGCACGGCGTACACCGCATCAGAACATGTCGCCACCAGGCCTGACACGATGTGACCTGTTTCCAGTCGGCGCACGACCACTTCCACCAATGCAGCAAGCCCCGTGTCCGCACCAGCTTCGACATCGAGTACGAGATTCCCAAGCTGCAGAAGTGGTACTCAATCAACCCGCATCCGAACAAAATGCAGGTGAGTGGCATATTCACTGTGTATACTCTTCCCCACGGGCAATGTGACCTGGTCTTATCTGACTATACCACACGGAACATCTACTACATGCCTGTCATCGATGTATGTCTAACCTCGTGAAAATTATTGACAGGACATTAGCAGCGTTTTTTTTAAATCCGAGCTTATAATCGGAACTACTCGAGTTATTCCAATTTCTTTTCATGCATTATATAATTTTTGTTCTTATGATTCAAACTTGAGGTTTCAAACCGCTGTAACTCTCGCCTGTTTTGGCAGTTAAGGGAAGTAGAAGCACAACAAGATAAAGACATCACAGTGTGATGTGCGGTGCATTGATTTTTCGGCAAAAGAAGATCGAGATATTTCAGCAGGGGACTGATAAAAAAGTATTAAGAATCGACGGCCCAGACTACAATCTACCTAGTACGAACTGTTCAGATTAGATCACGAAGCGATTCCCAGTCCAACCTGAACTTCTTGAATCTACACCTCAACCTCTTTTGTGCAGCTCTAAATGTGCTATCAAACTGTGCATGCATCTGGAAGGTCCCTGCACCTCAGTAGGTTTACATTGATTGCTTAGATGTTTGATTGGTGCTATATCTGTATAGGCATGTCGACATGTGATTCTGCTAGAAGCGCACCCACAGGCAAGGTATGCGTGTGGCACCAAATGCCGTCGTATGTTCCCAGTAGCTGGCGCGGCACAGACATTGTCGGTGATTATCCCCACTTCACCGTGTTCATAGCAGCCGCACAATGCCACTGGCTCCGGCCCGCAGATGCAGTACTTCATGGAGGAGATGAACGTGTACCGCGCCGGCCGCAACCGCAAGCCGCTCGAAATCAACAACATCATCTACTGGTTCAAGAACTCGCGCGCCGCCCAGAAGAAGTACGAGCAGCGCGCGCAGAGCGGCCTGGTCAGCCCGGCGCCGCCGGCCAGCGACGACGACGACGACTGCTCGCTGTCGGCGTCGGAGGAGCCCGACGGCGACGACGTGCACATGGCGCCGTCGGGGCCGCCGGGGCCGCCGGTCGAGCCGGTCAAGCAGGAGGACGGCTCGGACGCGGACGAGCGACACGACTCGGCGGTCAGCTGCTCGCCGCAGGAGGGCCACGGCTACCGGCTGCCGCTGGCGGCGCCCTACATGAACCACATGACGTCGGCGCACTTCGAGCGCATCGGCTACGGCGTCGACCCGTCCGTGTTCCGCCAGAGCATGTCGATGTACATGTCGGGCTGCCTGCCCGGCCTGCAGAGCGTCGGCTATCCGAGCGTGCCGCTCACCGCCGACCACCAGCGCAAGCGCAACCGCACGTTCATCGACCCGATCAGCGAGGTGCCGCTGCTCGAGAAGTGGTTCAGCATCAACACGCACCCGTGCCACACCACCATCCTGCAGTACACGGACGAGCTGAACCGGCAGCCGTACCGCCACAAGTTCCCCAAGCTCGAACCAAAAAACGTCCAGTTCTGGTTCAAGAACCGGCGTGCCAAGAACAAGCGGCTCCGCTCGGCCATGTGAGCGCCGTGTCCGTGCCGTGGGCCGTGTCTGGCACTGGCGTGTCGGCTGGTGACCTCAGACGTCTGGCCCTGGGGCCGTGTCTGGTTCTGCCGTGTCGGCTGGTGACCTCAGACGTCTGGCCCTGGGACCCTGTCGGATGGTGACGTCAGACGTCTGGCCCTGGGACCCTGTCGGATGGTGACGTCAGACGTCTGACCCTGGGACCCTGTCGGATGGTGACGTCAGACGTCTGGCCCTGGGGCCGTGTCTGGTTCTGCCGTGTCGGCTGGTGACGTCAGACGTCTGACCCTGGGACCCTGTCGGCTGGTGACGTCAGACGTCTGGCACCGTTGTCGTGTCGGTTGGGACGTCAGGCGATAGGCCCCGGGACAGTCTCGGCCGATGACGTCAGACGTCTCGGCTCTGGGACCGGTTCGGATCTGCTGTGACAAGAGGTCATCGCACCTGTCAGTGCCCGCCCGACAGTGCTCTGAGGCCGGCCTTTCCATGAGGTGTCAGGAGGTAGCTTCGCATTTGGAAGGGACGACAGCAGCGGCAACATAGTCAGAGCAGCGTGATAATCTGGTTATCACCCGCGCTCATACTCATTCGGTTTCGAACCACTTGTGTTCGATTAGCGGAAGATATTAGACAATTGAAGAAAAACACAGAATGAAGGTTACCCTTAAATGTTGTACATTCACCCGTAGTGCTAAAAGAAACGGAGCGAAACTGGCGACTGACGTTAAACTGTAGGACCCTATTTTTCATCAAAAACATCTCTTCTCAGCACGGTCCGCTGGAGTGAAGTCTTGCATGCAAGGAGAGGTTTCTGAGCAGGCCAGTCTCGTGCTTACGGCCACACCCGGCATGCTCCACCGCGCGGGCAGCATGGACATAGCATGCCGCGTGGCTGACGGTCCACACGGACCGGCCCGGGTCCCGGCGTGGTCCCACCTGGTCCGCAGTGCAGCACGCCCGGCTCCGTCGGACCAGCAGCAGGCTAGTCAGGTCCGGCGGACAGATCTCAGGCTGTCGCAGCGGCGTCGGCTCACCGGTGCAGCACATGCGCAGGGTCTGCAGTACTACACTCACCTCAGCCACCAGTCAGTGTGACCTCCGCCGCCGCCCCAAGGCAGGAACGTCCTCACCTGACACGACGTCCGGCGGCAGCCCTTCCTGCATCAGCCCATGTTCCTATAGCGCGCAGTACGGTGCCGTCGAATCCTCTGCAGTCTGCAGGCAGCGGCATGCTAACGAAGACTACAGTTCTTGCCCTTCCAACCTCCACGCAGTGGGGCCCGTTCTGCGCGTACTTTGATCTCAGCCCAGCCATAAGTACTGGTCCGCTCGACGAACGCAGCGTTACTCCCCGGTGCGGTGTCGTCAGTTCTGGGGTGGGGGTGGGGGTGATCGCCACGGCATGGATGACCCGGCGCGGGCTTGTGTGATAGCTGCCGTGATGCAGATTGACGTGTTAACTGTTACGCCCACCTGCGTTGGCGCCCTGAGACGCCAGCCGCGACTGCCCATCTGCGCCGGCGTGGGGCGCGAGACTCCGGGGCCGATTGCCGGGCATTCGGCGGATGTGTCTAGGACGGCGTGCCGCCGCGCGCCGTCTCCGTACCTAGCTGTGCGTGTCTGAATGTGTCATCGTGCAATCATGTAATATTACCCTTCAAATACAACTGTTAAATGGAGTGTGCCTTTGTAGTCGGCCGCGGCAGCTGCGAAGGGCGCCGCACGCCTGACACCACGTCACTCGCGTACCGCGTCTGACGGGTCGGCTGTTACCGCAATATCGTCGAAGCGAAGGAGACAAGTCATTCAATGTACATCCACGTACACCCTTTTGATTGGCGGTTTGTGGGTGTATGACGCACCACGCGGCCGAGGCCGCGCGGCGTTGCCTGCCTCTCACCCTGGCAGAAATGGCGAGTACCGTGCGGAATCGAACCCCGCACCAAGTCGAGTCGCTCAGACGCTCAGCTTGACCACTGAGCTACCGACGTCGTGAACACGTTCCTTTCGCAAGCGATACATGGAATATGTTGGGAGCATTGACGTCACTCGGTCGGATCTCGGTCACATCAACGTCAAACAACATTCTGACAGTTGTTGGGTGGCAGCTCAACAGTCTGAATCTGCTACAGGCAGTTTCTTCAGTACTGCCGTGCAAACCAGTCGCCGGCTAAGTACGGTGCAACCTTCACGGTAGCATGACGAATCTAACAGTCGATAGAGCTTACATGCCGAGTCGTTGTACTGGGACAGTGGCATCTCCATCCAAGCCTCACGGATTCCTAGTATTAAGGCTTGATATGAAAGCTTCCTTCGCAAATATTTGCTCATCCCCGTACCGTCTGTGACACAGCACCGCATTAGAGTAGAATGCTAATTGTATGGCTACGTCAGGGCTTCCCCGCGGCGGCTGTGGCCGGCCCACCTGGCTGGCTGGGAGCGTTACGTTATACTTACGTCAGGACTTCCCCGCGGCGGCTGCGGCCGGCCCATCTGGCTGGCTGGGAGCGTTACGTTATACTTACGTCAGGACTTCCCCGCGGCGGCTGCGGCCGGCCCATCTGGCTGGCTGGGAGCGTTACGTTATACTTACGTCAGGACTTCCCCGCGGCGGCTGCGGCCGGCCCACCTGGCTGGCCGGGCGCGTTACGTTATACTTACGTCAGGACTTCCCCGCGGCGGCTGTGGCCGGCCAATGGCCACCTGGCTGGCTGGGAGCGTTACGTTTCTCGTAGGGGCTGCTGGCTGCGGGAGCGTTACGTTATACTTACGTCAGGACTTCCCCGCGGTGGCTGCGGCCGGCCCACCTGGCTGGCCGGGCGCGTTACGTCAAGGTTACATGCTGCATTGTCTTCTTTTCGTGATGTGATCTGGATAGCTTAACCATAAGCACGTGTCTCTACCGTTACAGATACATATGTGACAATAGACACAATCTCGCCATGGCTTATACCCACTGAGCGTCGTTCGAGTACGCTGCATGCTTCTTTCATGCAAAAGACAAGAGATGCATACAATTACAACTGTTATTTATGGCCATTATGGATGATGTCGATACAAGAGTGCAATTTTCACAAAACTATAATGGGAGCACATTATATGTTTCGCCATAACGTAGGACTTATCGAGGCAGTGTGAGGAACAAAATGCAAAACGATAACTAATGAAGTCAGCGGCGAGGGATGCAGCCCACAGTCGTCTCAGACATTTCGATGCACAGAGACTTGTGGGTGTAAAATTTTGCTTGCACTGTCAAAACAGTGTAAGGGAACTGACTGAATTCAAATTTAAAGATTTTTTAAAATAAAAAAGCATCCATAAAGATTATCGCATGCATACTTCTGCGTTGCATCACAGCTTAGCTTCGTTGGTTGGTTGGTTATTGGAGTTTAGGGGCGCATCGAATACATCGGTCATGCATCACAGCTTACCTTCGCTACACCCGTTGTCTATTACCGTAGTACGGATGACCTTAGCAACAAGGAGCATGTTATGAGTCTCGTGGCTTATAAATAACTAAATTTTCTTACAGGGCTTCAGTACAATCCGAAATGCGAGCAAAGATATCGTCGTTCATTTTGCTGGAATGCTTTTATCGTCCAGAACCAATGTCTTTCTTGTCTCAATTATCTTTTTGAATCAATCTCTTTCTGTCTCTTTCTCAAAACGTTTACAGCCAGTATTGATCTTCGCCCCCATCTCCCCACCTGGCGGAACGAAGTGTCTAGGTATCATATCCTACCCCTTCCTCTCGCTATCAGCTGGCGGGATTCAATGCGCTCAACCTCCTGTGATTATTCACTAAAAAATCTTCTGGATAGTTGGGGTTGGTTCTCGACTCACTTTATGCACAATCACAGCTAATGGCGCTCACTTGGATAGCATGGCTTTTGATGCGTTGAAAATGTTATCCGGCCTCAGGCCGCCTCTCTCCCTGCTGGTGAGGCCCGGCCACCGCTCATGAGTTGGCATCACATTCGGCTGGTAGCCCAGCTGGTAACCCCTTTGGTAACCCCGCTGGTAACCACGCTGGTAACTGCGGGGCGGGAATTGCCGAGTGGTTAAGGTGTTGGGCTCTGGGTACCGAAGGTCCCGGGTTCGACACTCGCGCATCCAGGGACACTTCCCAGTCCCGTGGCCCACCGGCGAAAGTGTGGGCGGCGCCATTTGCCGTGAATGTGCATAAAGTGTGTCGTGAACCACCTAATAAACAAACGACAAACGTTGGTAACTGCTATTGACCACGCTTTTCGCCCTACTGCTAGGATTGCTGGCAACCGCACCGGTAGGCAGCAGCCCCATTAGCAGCCCGTCCTCGACCCTGCTCACGACCCGACAGATAAGCTACAGACATCACTGAAGACCACATTGGTAGTCCAGCTTGTAACTCAGCTGACGACTCCACCACCGACCGCACCGGTGACCCTTCTGCTGACCCCGCCGGCGACGGCCCAGTCTGGGTCGGCGCTGCCGGCAGCGTCTTACGAGGCGGCCGCTGCCGCCTTACACCCTAAACTTATCGCACAATCCCCTCGATTTTGGTAATGCGATTTTAACAAAACATAATAAGCTTTGCAAAATGAGATAGTTTGACTAAGCCGAGAGCTGGGCGCTGGAGAGCCGACGCGGCTCCAAAGCCGCAGCTGGCTGCAGCCGCCGCGAGACAATATACATCTCGCCGAGACAATGTCTCACGGCTGACTGGCATCATCCTGACGCGCCGCGCGCTTCGACCCGGTGATCCTTGTCAGCCCGTGTCGCCGGCACACCGCCTGCACGTGGCCGACACGTGCTCGTGGCGGCACGGGCGGCAGACGCCGAGCAGCGACTCGGTGAAGCCGCTCCGTGGTCACGTGTAGGCATACCACGACTGCGCACAACGCATGCTAGTCGGCCTGTCTGGAATGTAATGACACGCGCGCTCCATTAACTGGTCATTCCAGCAGGCCTGTCAAGGCTGTCTTGCCGGTGCCGACATATCTTGTCAATCGAACACGCCCGAACATCTACTTCCAACGCTTGGAACCGGCCACAGACCAGAGTGACGGCAGCGCACGATCACGCGAATGCTCAGTCGCTACAGCCCGCTTCGAGTGGTGGGAATTGTGCGACTTTTAGGAGACTGGAATGGTGGGAGGTGTTACACCCTGGCGGGGCTGCGGACCACCACAGTTGTACGTCAAGATGACACTGAAGTGGCGGGGAAAGTGCGACTCTCCATGAGTTATTGACCACCATAGGTGTACATGAAAATGACACTGGAGTAGTAGGGAAGGTGTGATTCTCAAGGAGCCATTGACCACCACAGTTGTACATGAAAATTACACTGGTGGTGGGGAGGGTGTGACCACTGGGAGAGGTCACAACGTTGAAAGACCATCACAGTTGCACGGGACTGGCACTGAAGGGGTGCGGGAAGGTGTGACTCTCGATAGCATAGTAGACCAGAGTTGTACGGGACTCAACTGGAGAGATTGGACAAGCGACTCTCGGGAGGAGCCACAGACCACCAGTTACACAGGACTTGCACCAGTGAGGGAAGGTACGACTTTCGAGAGGATAATAGATCGCCACAGTAACACGGGACTGGGACTAGAGCGGCGGGGAATGTGTGGCTCTCGAGAGGAGAACAGATCTCCACAGCTCCACGAGACTGATACTGGAGCGGTGTGGGAATGTGTTGCTCTCAAGAGAACAGATCTCTACAGCTGCACGAGACTGGTACTGGAGCGGTGGGGGAAGGTGTGACTCTCGAGAGGAGAACAGATCTCCACAGCTGCACGAGACTGGTACTGGGGCGGCGGGGAATGTGTGGCTCTCGAGAGGAAAATAGATCTCCACAGCTGCACGAGACTGGTACTGGAGCGGTGGGGGAAAGTGTGACTCTCGAGAGGAAAATAGATCTCCACAGCTGCACGAGACTGATACTGGAGCGGTGGGGGAAGGTGTGACTCTCGAGATAAAAATAGATCGCCACAGCTGCACGGGACTGGTACTGGAGCGTTTTTTTAAAGTAACAACTGGCACTGAGAAGTTCATTATCAACCTTTCCGGTCATATCCTCGCACCCCGTATCGGGGGGTCGATAGGGACCCCGTCTAATCTCCAAACTAAGCGTCGCACGAAAACGAAAGAGGTGTCATCGGAAAGCCATCGACGAGTAGGGTCAGACGCCACCTCCAATTTTAATCCCAAAACGTTATGTCATTAGAGGGCTTGGGTTTTAACGACTTACATCATGTTTTTGGCTCGGAGGCATTTTGGGGGAGATTTGAAGACAAAAAAATATTTGGAATCAGAAAAGGAAAGTGAAATCAACCAGGACCATGACATTTTTGGCCACCCAAATATCAAAATTTCATATTTTTGAAATATAGAATTTTGAGTTTTCAAGTTTTCATTAATCGTCCTTTGTCTAATGTGTAGAGCGTACCGAAAAACGTTGTTCGAAGTCAACTTGCACCAACACAAAATGCCTATTTTAGCCAGAATCTTCTATTTCAAATGTAATGGGCAAATATGCAAAACTAATAAGTAATTTTTAAAAAACGAGAAAAAAATCCTCTGGTGCGTTTTGTTGCATCCCTAAAGATAAGCAAACGCTGAACGCTTCATTGAACTATTTTTATCCGTTAAAGCATGACGACCGGCTGAACTACTTTCGGACGTGGCCTCACTTGACCTTGACAAACTCGTTGACCCTAGATGCCCCGACTTAAAAATTTTGACACAACATGCCAAATTGAGGTGGCAATGGTATGCCAAATGTCGGCGCGCTACCGTGCGCCATTCTTTCACTATACGCGAAAAAACTTAGGGGGTGTCGTTAGCGACCCCCGCCCCCGAGACGGAGTGGGTTACCCCCAAGTTAGAATTTCTGGACTTGGCTGGCACAAAGCCAAAACTTTTGCTAACCATAAGCAAAAAAATACTTCAAGATTTCGCGTGAATGTGTGGGTGCATACAACAAACACGCCTATCGGTCACATGGTGAGTTGCGTGAATCACCTCGTCACGCATGGACGTCAGGGTGCAAGAGGCAGACTTGTTGGTGTTTTGGCTACCGAGCCCATGTGGACCAACAGAGGGACTGCAATTGCATACCATGTGGACATGGTATGCATGGTATGTGGTACGTTGCATACCTGGTAGATAGGAAAGCGATATGTTGAACAAAGTGAGCGTAGCGTAGAACAAAAATGGGCTACTGGGAACTTATTGCCATGTTAGCTGGGTAGGGATTTCCTCGGTAGTTGTGGGCTCGGTAGTTGTGCTCTTTTTGCCCTGTTTCTCCCAATTATCCCCGTATTCCTTTTTATAAAGGTGGTCGCTCTCTTTAGTGAAGTTGTACTTTTCTACGGTGGGCAAAATCTACAGTGGGCAGAGGGAGCGACACAAGACAGATACACCTTTTAAATAGCGGTGAATATCCTGGTTCAGATAATGGGGCCGTCGATGAGCGTATGGTGTCGAAGCGCACAATCGCCTGCTCCTCAGTAGATTTTAACCTTGTCATTCAACCTGGCAGTACTCGCATGCCATTTTGTGTCAGGCGAGTACTGCCGTAGCTATTGTACCATTGCAGGATTGTTGTATTCATGATAGACATTTTTTCCAGAAAACGTTTTCGTATGATTTGCCGTCACGTGATTCGCAGATGTTTTCCAATCGCATCTGCCCACCGTAGATAGAAAAGTGCAATTTCACTGAAGAGAGTGAGCGCCTTTATAAAAAGAAATATGGGGACAATTGTGAGAACATTCACGACTGGTGACGTGCGAGTCGCCAGCGACAATACGCAGCGACTTATTGCGTGCCCAAGGTTCGTTTGGCCGCTGCACATGTATTATCTTACATAACGGACGCGTAGTCCAATTTCGAATGGATCAGAGGAGCAACAAGGTTCGTCTGTCAGCATCTTATGACGCTCGCACTAACACCTTAACGTAAAAACCTTCAGCTCTTATCTATATAAAAATATATAGATATTTAACACGTACCCCGGATCATTTCAAAGTGATTCCTGTGTGTCAGGCTGCGTACGATACCAGGAAACCTAGTAGTCGGCTTGGGTGGAATTGCGATTCATACAGACTGAATTCCATATTTGAACATCTGTGACGCCGGCAGAGGTGCATGGCCACCATTTCTTTGGGTATAAACGAAAACCACTTGTATTTCCCATCGCTCCAGATGGGAGGCGGTAAGTTCCAGCTGCCTTTGCAGTGTCAGTGTGGATATGCTTGGGGTTCAGATTTCAAAATCACCACCAAAAAGCGAGTGACAGATGGACGGGGGTAGTGTGCAGGCAACAGCATTCATCTTTAGAGCAAATAGTGTTATACTATGGACCCTGCCCTGTGGCACTTCGTTTGCTTGCCAGAACCAGACAGTAAGCGTATTAGGTTGGTCCGGTTTGCACACTTTTTGCCAATATCGACAGCAGCTCCCCCTCATTTTATGCATTTTGGGTCGCTGAAGACGACGGAAGCATCAAAAATGCAAATTTCTCACATCTTTTCATGGTCCCAGTCACTTGAAGATTTTCGATGGGACAAAATTTTGGACATTTCTGCATCTCATAAACGGACTGGTGGGAAAATGAGTCCGCTTGAGCATTACATCGTCGAGGCAATTCATGTTTGATCATTTGGCACCGTTTCCAAGATTCTAGCTGTCTTATTACCTCAGATTTCGCCTTCTGAAGTATGGAAGGTTCGACCAGTTCCCTGAGCTGCCAACAGATGGCAGGCCTAGCGAGCCCGACTGCCTTCCAAATGCCTTATGACGGTAGCGTCTGTACCTTCCACCAAGCGTGGTTTGGCGTCTTGATGCACTGGTACCGTCTCAACTAACTTATCGGTTATGTTTTATGTGAATTAGAGATGCAAATACACAAAAATGGTAACAGATTCTACAGTGAGTTAATCGCACATATTGGTTGAAAAGAGGTGGTACTGCGCAGAACACGCCCTGCGAAGCCTGGCCGGAATCGCAACAAGGTAATCAACATGAAACCAGTGTCACCCCTCATATCTGTATGTATTTTGTAAAAGGTGTATTATATGTATTCCGTCCGATCATCACCATTCCGCCGCCGCCACCGGGGCACCCCGCAACAGCCCGCCGCACTGAGACTCGCTGCAGAGGCGCTCACTCACTCACTGGCCCGGAACCGGCGGCGGAAGGCCACCTTATTCAGGCTTATTCAGGCTATAGCCACCATGGCGGTCCCTGCCGGTGACAGCCGCCGCCGACTCCATGGTCAGCTTTACACTTCGCTCCGTCGCCTGCGTGTGGCAGGGAATGCTAGTTTGCAGAGGCTCGTCCAGCAGACGCGCCAGCTTATCGCCGCCAAGTGGGCTGGTCAGGGGTGGCTCGATATCTGCCTGGTGGTGCTGCAAATCCACCAACTCCATGAAGCTGCTGGCCCGTAGATTGATTTCCGGGCATTTTTCAGCCCGGACTGGCTGCCCATGTTGCCGGTGCTGACGCGCCTCACCGATGAGCTGGATAGCTCGGGTCCGGATCTCTCGGCGTTCGTCTCCGAACGTGTCGAGTATGACGGCCTCAGGGTGCGCCATCATGGCGTCCCCGCAGTCTCCTCTGCACTTCGGCCAGATCATCGTCGGTCATGTGGTGGCGTTCCCTCTCGAGCTGGATGTACAGGTGGCGCGGCGCTTCCACCAGGTCCGGCCGGTGTCTGACTGCCAGCACTGTTGGGATGTAAACGCCCACAACGTACAATGAAAGCGTCTGCAGTTCGGCACTTGGGCTCTGTTGAGCCATGTAGACACGCAGCAGTCTCCTTTGTGCGGTGTGCCACCGCGCCATACTGAGCTGGCCGTGAACTCGCTGCGCTTCTTCGCTTCCATCCCCTGAAGTCACACATTGGGCGCACTACACCAGTAGGGGCAGATCTGAGCTTTCATTGTACATTGTGGGCGTTCACATCCCAACAGTGCTGGCAGTCAGACATCGGCCGGACCTGGTGGAGGCGCCGCGCCACCTGTACGACCAGCTCGAGAGGCAACGCCACCACATGACCGACGATGATCTGGCCGAAGTGCAGAGGAGACTGCGGGAACGCCATGATGGCGCACCCTGAGGACGTCGTCCTCGGCATGCTCGGGGAAGAACGCCGAGAGATCCGGGCCCGAGCTATCCAGCTCATCGGTGAGGCGCGTCAGCACCGGCAACATGGGCAGCCAGTCCGGGCTTAAAAATGTCCGGAAATCAATCTCCGGGTCAGCAACTTCATGGAGTTGGTGGATTTGCAGCACCACCAGGCAGATATCGAGCCACCCCTGACCCGCCCACTTGGCGGCGATAAGCTGGCGCGCCTGCTGGACGAGCCTCTGCGAACTGGCATTCCCTGCCACACGCAGGCGACGGAGCGAAGTGTAAGGCTGACCATGGAGTCGGCGGCGACTGTCACCGGCAGGGACCGCCAGGGCGGCTATAGCCTGAATAAGCCTGAATAAGGTGGCCTTCCGCCGCCGGTTCCGGGTCAGTGAGTGAGTGAGCGCCGTTGCGGCGGCGAGTCTCAGCGCGGCGGGCTGTTGCGGGGTGCCCCGGTGGCGGCGGCGGAACGGTGATGATCGGACGGAATACATAGAATACACCTTTTACAAAATACATACAGATATGAGGGGTGACACTAGATTCATGTTGATTACCTTCTTGCAATTCCGACCAGGCTTCGCAGGGCATGTTCTGCGCAGTACCACCTCTGTTCAATCAATATGTGCGTATTTCACTGTAGAATATGTTACCATTTTTGTGTATTTGCATCTCCAATTCACATAAAACATAACCGATAAGTTAGTTGAGACGGTACCAGTGCATCAAGACGCCAACCCACGCTTGGTGGAAAGTACAAACGCGTTCGTCATAGGGCATTTGAGAGGCAGCCAGGCTCGCTAGGCCTGCCATCTGTTGGGAGACCAGGGAACCGCTCGAACCTTCCATACTTTAGAAGACGAAATCTGAGGTAATAAGACAGCTAGAATCTTAGAAATGGTGCCAAATGATCTAGAATAAATTTCTTCGACGATGCAATGCTCAAGCAGAATCATTTTCACACCAGTCCGCATATGAGATACAGAAATGTCCAAAATGTTGTCCCGGCCAAAATCTTCGAGTGGCCGGGGCCATCAAAAGATGCGAGAAATTTGCATTTCTGATGCTTCCATCGTGTTCAGCAGACAAAAATGCATAAAATGAGGGGGAGCTGCTATCGATTTTGGCAAAACGTGTGCACGGTGAACGATGAACCGACGATCTGCTAAAGAGTTTCCAATCAAAAGAGCCGGTTACTGGACGACGAAGGCTGCCTTTATGGATTTTCAAAAGAATGCCATGACCCACGTTGTATGAAAGACCCTTTCATGTGAAAACACACTCCCAACGTGCATTTTTCGCAAAAGCAGGATGAGTGTCAGTTTCAAGGATGATAGGAATGATCTGCCTTACAACGAATTTCTCATAAAACCGCTTTGGAAATTTGTTGAAATGTTCCTCCCATGTACTATTTCACATAGGCTTTCGCCTTTTTCTCCATTACTGATATTGGATATAACTTTGAATTTTTTAAAAAAGTATTGTCAAAACATACCATACTTTAGAGCGGTTAAGGTGATGAAATGCATGATGAAGTGCCATGCACGATAGCTTAATTGCTCCAAATATAGTATTTTTGACAATAGTTTTGCAATTCCAAGGTAATTTTAATTGCTCTACTGTGATATATTATCATGCTCCTTGCAGTCGCACTGAAACATGTAAGGGGTATTTTCTCCATTAGGTTAAATAGCGACGAAGTCAACGATACGAGTCAGTAGTGTTGTGGATCCTGTCTACTGTCTCCGAGTTTCAAAAACACAATCTTAGTATCGCACTAGGCTTCAGGGAAACAACCTTCCCAAAGCAAGCTAAAGGTGGTTAGTAGCACATTATGGGCACATGGTTACAGATGCCGTAATATTTCGCTGTGAATCATGCAAGGACTTCAGACATATCTCTTAGACCACGCAGAGCGGAAATTAGCCCAAACTAAGTAAGACGCTCGTGTCACTAGCCGCTCAGACATTGAGAATAAACTGTCACATCACTGCGATAGTGATACCGCGACAACTCTGAGTCTGCAACGCCAACAAGGCAACGATTCCTAACGACTCGGCTATCTCATTTGCATCCTCGGTGGCTGAAGCATACCACGACCTTCTACCACCAAAATAGACAAAGGGCGGAGCAGAACTGGTCAGAACTTTCCTTCGCATGCGCGCCCACACTTTGGTTGGGGGAGTGAGTGGTTTGAGGCCTCTAACATACTTAGCCGGGAGCCCGCATGACCTCTTCCACATGCACAGTCCCAAGCGCAAAGGGAGGTTTTTTAAAGGCGATGAAGTCAACCATTGTGTTACGGCGGTCAAAAACTTTGAAGGTGCGCTTGCGGGCACGAATAGCCTCCCGGTGCTTCGTGGTTCCCAAGGCATCAAGGTGCCCCGGGGTTCACCACGCCATCAGGGCGCGACGGGTTCCCCATGACACCAGGGTGCTCCAGGGTCCACCGCGGCGTCAAGGTGCGACGGGTTCCCCAGATGTTGTCGGCACACACGTGGCGGTCGCCTCCTAGTGCTCTGGAATTCACCAAGGCACCAGGGTGCTTCGAGATTCCCCACGGCACCAGGGTACTCTGGGTTCCATCACGACATCAGGATGCTCCGGGGTTCATCACGGCAGCAGGGTGATCCGCGGTTCCCCACGGCACCAAGGTGTGACGGGTTTCCAGATATTATCGGCGCACATGCGATGGTCGCCCCCTGATGCTCCGGGTTCCTCACGGCACCAGGATGTCACGGATTCCCCACGTGATAGGGACATATAAGGTGGCCGTTTCGAGATTACCAATGTAAAGTCGGATGTCGACGGTGGATGTTTGTCGTGGATGGCTGTGAACTTAATCTGAAATTTGGCCAAGAACTTGATCTAGCCGGCTTTACGTAGGTTCCACCTGAGATAAATATGACCAGATGATCAATGTTTTGGAACAAGGGGCGATATTCTGTCTGTCTGTGAGATATTCATAGGCATTGTTATATGCATAATGTATTCATAAATATGAGATTCCTTGGCTTTTTTGTCGTTTGTCTCCGCTGCATTGGTTGTATTATAATCTTCTGTTAGCAGATCACTGTGTACGGCTGGATCTCATGTCCGTTATAGCGCCGAATCATCGTGTGTTTAACCCGCGCACGTCCGGGGGGCAGATATCTGCCCCACTCCGGTTTTTCCTCATTTGCCGCCAAACTAATAGGGTTAGCAAGGCCAAACCTCGCATAGCTGTTTATTTGTCTTTTCCGCATATCCTCATACATTTTCAATCCTTGGTCATCTCAGGTCAGGTCACCAGGTCAGGCGAAGTGACCCAACTACACTCGGAGTTCTAGGTGGCATAACTTTCACAATAATTGGGCGATTGATTTCAAACTTATAGCATGTCATGATCTCATAAGGGACCATAATATGTATATCTGTTTTTTTCGTAGCATTGACCTTAGGTCAGGTCGCTGCCATGGCTTCCCCATTATAGGGCTGTGGTAAAATATACAAATGTTTCCTAGTTACATATTTGCGCTCGGAATGATCTCACAACGGTTGTGGCATGTAGATGGAAGCTATGCTCAATGTTACCGCTGACATATTTGCTCAGTGACCTCACCAAGGCCTCTGTGGTCACCTGAGATCACTACACATTTATGCGCATTACAGCGCACTGCATTGAGCTAGAAGGCTGACATTACCGGCATTGTGCTTGTATCGTCAAGACGTGTCGATTGATACCTTACATGACCTCTCTAGGCCTTGACCTGAAGTCATGACTTCATGACCTTGACCTGAGTTTCGGTTGACCTGAACTTAAATTACACCACCTATTGTCGGTAGCGCATTTCAAGGACTGTCGAATAGCGTTCGCCATTTGTTTCTATCTGTTACAGGTCCTGAGATATCTGTCAATATCTGAGTCCCACCTGATCTGGTCGAAGTTGACCTATGATGGGCCAGTGACCTGAATGTTGACCTGAGCGAACAAATGACCGAAACACTTTCGATAGAGCCCGTCGCCAGCTATCGAACGCCGTTTTCCGTTTGTCGCTAGCTAGCATAGTTCCAGAGATCTTAGGGGCGGCAGACATCTGCCCCCACCCCGGACATGCGAAGTTGGCGCGGACCGCCGGACGTGCGAGTGTTAAGTTCCGGTACCAGTACCAGGTCGACTAACAATGCGTAAAATCAGAGACGTGAATTATTGATGTTGGAGGCCAGGCCATTAATGTCCGTGATATATATATATATATATATATATATATATATATATATATATATATATATATATATATATAAAAAAAATATAAATATATATATATATATATATATATATCGTCAGCAATTGTTCCCAGTCTCAAATACCCGTTGGAATGTGTTTTCGGAAAGTCATCCACAGCTGGGACGGTCCATTTAACCAACTGGCTAACCACCGTCTTTGCCAGATAACGAGTCAGCACTGGCAAAATGGCATCGTTATCAAATTATTGGCGGCAAAACACTACAACATGGGCACAGTACCATACACTGTCCACTCTAGTCTCCAGTCTCACGAGGTGTTCACAGGACGCCTTCGGATTAGGTAAATGCAAACATATTCTCTGATTGTAGCGTGGATCAGCGCGTAATGTCGTGAATTGTACCGGCAGAAGGTGCACGTTACCGATGTCATAATTGCATGCTAAATATATGCCAATGGCTGTGCCTTCCTTGCTGTAGCTGCCAGTGGCTGGGTGGCATACTGAGCGGACGCTTCTAGTCCGGCTTTGTGGTGTGCTTATCTGTGATATACGGTCTGCCTGTGCTTATCTGTAATGTACTTCAGTGTCCAGGTGCCAGATTTCTCATCTCATTTTGCGGCCGTATTTCTTCCACCTGCCCGGATGTTGTACCCGGCCGCGGTGTCTCGTGTCGATCCGGCCAGGTGCCTCTTCTCACTCTGCGGCAGCGCTCCTCAACCTCTCTCATCTCTTCTCATCGTTTTGATCTCGTTCTTACAGCCTGCGCAATTGGTTCTTCGGCTAATGCCGGTGCTCTCTTGGGGTGACGGTCCAGAATGCAGCACGAACCGTGTCACTGCAACGTCATATATTGCAGAGCCTGGTGTCACCACATCAGTCATAGCATGCCCTGTCGCCGCTACATTATATATTGCAGACCATGGTGTCACTGTCGGCCACAGCATATCAACGTTGTGTTAGCCAAAAAGGACCCTGATATCACTGTTGAAACTAGACAAAGATTATATTGATATTTCGGAATCCTGAATTCCAAGGGGAACATTTGTGGGCATTACATGCCGGAGAGGATATGTTTAGAGAAGAAAAAGAATAAAAAAGAAAAAGATATGTTAAAAAGAATGACAGACATTCAACAAAAAGCCAAAAGAAACGAACAAACAAAAAAGAAGAAAACACTTACCCAAGTAACACTGACGTTCTTGCAATGCTTAAAACTCTGGCGATGACCCCCCCCCGCTACACCCCCACCCCAACTTGGCACCGCCCGGACTGGCAAATCTTCTCTTCCGCACCAGCTTCAGCCTCGACCAGAATCACCATCTCATCTGTCTACTACAAGCCAACTCTCAACTCTACTCATCTCTACGCTTCAAACTTCAAGACGACTCAGCTCTACCTCGACACACCTCAACAAGCCAGCTTTATTCTTCTTCGCTCACTCCTATCCTCACCAAGATACTCCCCATACCCGTTCACCCCCACCAAAAACCAGCACAAATCTCCAGCACACCACAAACGTCCACCCGGAAACAGCCGACATCTCCACACGGTGGCAGGCTGTAAAATGCATTCACACACACACACACGCGCACGCGCACGCACACGCATACGCACACATACACACAGGATATGTTGTGTTCCTGTGTCTAACATCAGTCTCATTTGTATTTGCTCTCCGCAGTCAGTTTTCGGTGTGTTTATCAAACAATAATGAGATGAGTCATTTTCAAGCACTCACTTCATTTTGCGACCAAAAGACGTGGACATTTTGCAAGAGAGGATGATGTTATGGGTGACAAACATCCGGGACAAAGTCAGTTTCCTAACCCTGACCCCATGCCACTATATCGTGGTGCTGTCGTAGCATGCAGAGCAGACACTGCCCTGGTCGTGACTGGGACCCACGCGGTGTTCGTGTAGCCCGGCCGGAACTGACCTCGTCTGTGTTCCCTCGCCGACTAGTGTGGTGGAGATCACCATGCGGCTGGTGTTGGTATGGCCCGGTTAAAACTGATCTCGTCTCTCCCCCCTGCTGCCCAATGTGGTGGAGATCATCATGCGGCTGGTGTTGGTATGGCCTGGTTAAAACTGACCTCGTCTGTGTTCCCTCGCCGACTAGTGTGGTGGAGATCATCATGCGGCTGGTGTTGGTATGGCCCGGTTAAAACTGACCTCGTCTCCCCCCTGCTGCCCAATGTAGTGCAGCTCACCATGCGGCTGGTGTTGGCGTAGCCCGGCCAGACCTGACCTCGTCTGCCCCCCCTCCGCCGACTGGTGTGGTGCAGCCCACCACGCGGCTGGTGTTGGCGCAGCCCGGCCAGACCCGGCTCGTCTGCCCCCCTCCGCCGACTGGTGTGGTGCAGCCCACCACGCGGCTGAGTCGGCGACCAGGGAAGCCACCGCACCATATCCGGCTCAGGATAATCCGAGCGGCACGGAGCGTGCGCCGGACGGCCGCAGGTGCCCGCCCGCAGCTGTGTTACGATCATCGGCCGGCATATTCCCAGAAACGCTGCCTGCCGGCTGGCGGGAGCAGTCCGAACCTCCGGTCTGCCGCCGGACCCCGCCGGACCCCGCCGGCCCCTGCTGGACCCATCGTACCCATCGGTTCCTCACTGGACCTACCGCTGGACTCTCGGAACCGCCAGTTCCCCGATGAGCGTATCGGGGAATTGGCGGTTCCCCGATCCGCCAATTCCACGCCAATCCCCGTTGATTCCACCGGCTCCCCGCTGAACCCCGTCGGATCCACCGGTTCTCCGCTGTATCCACCGCTGGACCCTGACGGTCCTTAGGACCCTTCCACCGTCGGCCCTGTTGGGCCGACGTTGTGGGCATGCTGGGTTACAGGGCTATGCACTTCTCAGGCCACTCCAGTTGATTTTCTCGCCTGCTGATGAAGCAACGACGCTTTCAGCCTCGCTGGTAATCAATGCGACATGTAATATCTTGATTCAAATTGGACAGAAGTTTAGTCCCGTCTTCGATTAATCCGATACTGGTTTAGGCGCGCTGCTAGGAATGCAAACCACTGCCGCCGAAGGTGACGGTAGGTCTCCCATCCCCGCTGAAGGTGGTCGTAGGTTAATCCCCCACCTGAGCGTAAGGCCTCTCATCCCCACTGGAGGTACTCATGAGGTCACCTACCCCCGGTGGAGGTAGTGCAATCACCCATCCCCATGGAAGGACGCTGCAAGGTCACTCATCCCTGCTGGAGGTAGCCGTAAGGCCACCGACTCCCGTCGAAGGTCTCCGTAAGATTACTCATCCTCGGTGAGGACGGCCGTAATGTCACTCATCCCGAAAGTGGTCGTAAGGTCACCCGGTACGCTAAAGGCCCTCGCTCAGGGGTGTCGATTTTTTAGAAAAAAAAACGTTGGGAGGAGGGGGGGGGCGAAGTATACTGGAACCCCTCCCTCCAACATCGAAAACTCATTGGACTTCGCCCACTATATTTTCAGTCCTAAATAATTCTGACTGTTATTTGACGATGTGTATGTTTATGTTTATTCAGCATCCTCGCCAACGGGAAAAATCGCCCGGTAACAGGTGGAGTCACGGAAGCAAAATAGCAGTGCACCGTTTGATGGGCTGCTCAAGATAATTGTAGTTTGCATATCCACAATTACAATGATAACTGTGATTGTTGTCCACTGGACTCGATTGTATGCAAGTTTGACAATGACTTGAAATTAAGAATGAAATGAATTAATTATATTCAAGCTCCATATGCATGTGGTTTTGCCATTGGTGGTGTGTACAAACATCAGCATGATAATGCAATTGTTGTTTAGTGGCTTGACAAATTTTTAATGACAACCTGGTTTAAAATGCATCATCATCCGCTAATCTCAACATTTTATAATGCAAGTTTTACTTCCACAGTGGAAGGAAATCCAATCATTCCGTTGCTTTTTTGCACGCAATTTTTTTTTATTTTGCAGGAGAAGGTGGAGAGTCAGTCCACTATCTAAACCTAATCTGTTTCTTTGCAGTACAAAATATGCTGGTTAACATCAACTAAGATTTCTATGTAGCATAGTGTTTTTTTCCTTTAGCTTTCCTATCAGCATAAAAACAGCATAGGTTATTGGGGGGCCCAAATCAACATTGAGGGGACCAAGATCAACATTGGTGGGACCATGGCCTTCACAAAAGGATACAAATGGACACCCCTGGCCTCGGTGAAGGTAGCTTTGCGGTCATCCATCCCGCTGAAGATGGCCGCAGTTCAGCCATCCGCGCTGATAATGGATGCAAGGTGGGCCACTGCCGCTGAGGATGGCCGCAACTCAGACCGGCCAGCCTGAAGACGGCCGGAAGTGGAGCGGCTGCCGCTGGAGGTGGCCGGAAGCGGAGCGACTGCCGCTGGAGGTGGCCGGAAGCCGGGCGGCCGTAGCACCGCCCGGGCGGTCTCGGCGTGGCCAGAGCCCGCTGGCCGTGTGTTGCCGGCGACATCTCCTGGCCGCGGCCGCCGGAAATATCATCTCGTGCCAGGATGGCCGCGGCCGGGCGCCCGTCCACTGACGGTCCCCCAGGCGGACGGCTGGGCCGCCGCGGAAATCAGGCTTCCGATCGTGAGCAGTTAATCAAAGCAGCTACGTGTAGCATTTCCCGCTGACTGCGCTGGGAGGCGCCGTTCTCGCGCAGTTTGGTGCGAATTTTATTTCTCAGCTTGTATGTAAGTGGCAAGGCGAACCAATGCGTGTCTGGGGTGCGTGTACAGCGGGAAATTTGAGCGGTGTGGCCAGGCTTTTCATAAACAAATGAAATGAGCGCTTACAATTGTCCCAGTGCCCGCTTCTGGACCCCACTATGTTCACGAACTGCTGATATTGTTATCGAAGTAGGAACGAATTTCCAGCAGCTGACAATAATGACACCGGCAAACAATACTAATACTGAGAGAGTGAACGGACTGTGGTAGCCAGACAAGCAGCTTACTACCATCACGGAGTGACTGGGGTTAAGCAAATTGCGAAATATCGGCACCGAGTTGGTAAAAAAGCAGTGTTCAAACCAGAGCAACGTCCTCTATAGTTCCACTTGCTCAGCTCAATTGGCTATATAAGCGGGACACCGAATAATTCAACGGGTTCTTGTTCAAACGGGCTGTGGTGAAACGGACTGTTGTCAATCGGGCTGTCGCAAAAAAAGAAGATAACTGTCTGGATATAAACTTCAGTGTTGATCACCTGACCACTCGCGGCCAAAAAAAGAGCAACGGCTGGCTGGGACATCCAGAACAGAATATGGATCCGGTAGACCAGAAAACTGCTGCCAACACCGTCCATAAGCCCGTCGTGAGCACACTTCTGCTTCCGACGGGTGACTGACAGCTGCGCCAACAACTATTGGTGAGCCAGTTCAGCGTTCAGCGCAAGCGGAAGCAGTCCAGCACGAACACATCAGTAAGCATGGCTGGCTTTTTGCAATGAACTTGTGAGGATCGACATACAATTGAATATTTTAACTGGAAAGAAACAAAATTACAGTGCGGCATCCATTATCTTCTACGGTAACATTACCAAGATTGAGAGTTGTACGACAGATCATTTACCTTGCAATGCTGGAAAACATCTCGTAGAATTATGCGACTGCAGCCAATACAAGCTGCAACAAAGTACATATTTTATTACTCTTCAATGTACATGAATGATCCTTTGATATTCACAATTCCACAAAACCCCTGCCCACCGCAAATTTCGATCGGTGAAGTAATGTCTGAACGCGTGCCACAGCAGCTGTCAGTTGCACCGATAACCCAGAGCTGGCCAGCCGCGCCTATGGGGTGGCTTCTCGCTGACCGAGCAACCCAAGTGGTACTCCGTCATACCCAAACGGTACTCGCCGTCATAGCGAAACGGCACTTTCCGTCATACCGAAACGGTTTCGCCGTCATACCCAAACGATACTCGCTGTTATACCGAAACAACCAACATCGAGCCAAAGTGCTGATACCACCATCAATGCCGACGTAAACTACCACAGCCACACATCACTGAGAGTGTCCAGCCATTAACACACCGAAGACTTGGAAACCAGCTGATATTGGAATGATGGTGTGGTGACGCAGAACACACCGCCGGCTCGTGTTGGGCAGCTCAACATCACACTGGTGCGTCATCACTCTCGGGTCCACAACAGCAGCCCGTCCCGGCCGTACCGCGGATGTGAGGCCTCAGCAGGTGGTGGCTGCAGGGTCCACCACAACAGCCCGTCCCGGCCGTACCGCGGATGTGAGGCTGACCTGGCCAGCAGGTGGTGACTGTAGGGTCCACACAGCACCCGTCCCGGCCGTACCGCGGATGTGAGGCCCCAGCAGGTGGTGGCCTGCAGGTGGTGCTTAGGGTCCACAACAACAGCCCGTCCCGGCCGTACCGCGGATGTGAGGCCTCAGCAGGTGGTGGCTGCAGGGTCCACCACTGCAGCCCGTCCCGGCCGTACCGCGGATGTGAGGCCTCAGCAGGTGGTGGCTGCAGGGTCCACAACAGCAGCCCGTCCCGGCTGTACCGCGGATGTGAGACCTCAGCAGGTGGTGGCTTCAGGGTCCACCACTGCAGCCCGTCCCGGCCGTACCGCGGATGTGAGACCTCAGCAGGTGGTGGCTGCAGGGTCCACCACAGCAGCCCGTCCCGGCTGTACCGCGGATGTGAGGCCTCAGCAGGTGGTGGCTGCAGGGTCCACCACTGCAGCCCGTCCCGGCTGTACCGCGGATGTGAGGCCTCAGCAGGTGGTGGCTGCAGGGTCCACCACTGCAGCCCGTCCCGGCTGTACCGCGGATGTGACCCTGAGACCCCAGCAGGTGGTGGCTGCAGGGTCCACCACTGCAGCCCGTCCCGGCTGTACCGCGGATGTGAGACCTCAGCAGGTGGTGGCTACAGGGTCCACCACTGCAGCCCGTCCCGGCCGTACCGCGGATGTGAGGCCTCAGCAGGTGGTGGCTGCAGGGTCCACCACTGCAGCCCGTCCCGGCTGTACCGCGGATGTGAGACCTCAGCAGGTGGTGGCTACAGGGTCCACCACTGCAGCCCGTCCCGGCCGTACCGCGGATGTGAGGCCTCAGCTGACCTGGCGGCCGGCCAGCAGGTGGTGACTGCAGGGTCCATCACAGCAGCCCGTCCCGGCTGTACCGCGGATGTGAGACCTCAGCAGGTGGTGGCTGCAGGGTCCACCACTGCAGTCCGTCCCGGCCGTACCGCGGATGCGAGGCCCCAGCTGACCTGGCGGCCGGCCAGCAGGTGGCGGCTGCGCGGCGGCCCGTGCTGCCAGGTCCGGACAGACCGGCCCGGTCCAGCTGCACAGTCCGGTGCACACAGCTGGCCCGGCCGACCAGTCGCCACGGTCGGGGCGCCGACACAGCCGGCCAGCCCGCCACGTGTCACAACTCCGGCTCCGTCGCCACCAGCAGCTACTTGCCAAACAACCGGATAAACATCACCATACCTGCAACATAGCGGACCGTCAAAACACAACACAACACAACCGTTACGGCGCGGAGTCACAGCACGGCAACAACAACACAGATATTACAACTCAATGAAACGCACCAACAGCAGCATGTCACAACATAACAAGTGTCACAGCATAGCTGCATGCCACAGCATAGTAAGTGACACAGTACAGCTGCATACTACAACATAACAAGTGTCAGCACAGTTGCATGTCGCAACATAGAAAGTGTCACAGCACAGTTGCATGCCATAACACATTGCTATCGCACCACAGCGAGACAACACAAAACAGCCAGCGGCGTGACAACATAGTTATCATCAAACACAAACCGTCCTTGCAGACTCGCGACAGTACAGCCAAGACTCCACGTCTATGCCCATGGCATCATGTCTAAACACAAAGGTCACGAGAAGGAGGAATGCGGTGAAAGCTGAAGCGGCTCAGCGAGCTTTCAAGCACAGCCGACTGTACAAATAGTTGCGATCATCCATCGTGAGAACAATGGGCGGCTGCACAAACAGAGCTGTGACAGGATAAAGAAACGGTGAAGTCAGACCTGGATGCGGTGCTTAATGTTGCTATTTTCGGAAATTATCAAATAAAATGCCAGCAGATTTCCAACGAAAGATACCTCGGACAATCACCAGATTGTCCAAGGTATGTGGAAATTACAATTCAATCTCGTTGCACTCCATTTGCTATTCCGAAATTCCAAGAATAGTTCCATATCAAAAATTGTATTTTAGGCTGTTTTTGTCAATCGGACTCTCTTCTCCCTGATCTCGTGTTTGCCGTCAGTTTGATCAAACTGAATGAGTGGCAAGCTCATGTCAATGTGCTACTAAACTAGGCGCCCATTTAGACCCAATAGTTAATGGAAACTACCTTCCACAAACTTGAAGTTGTTAATCTTACCCTACATGTGTAAAACTAATGGTTAGAAGCAGGATATTGAATATCAATCTAAGTCCAATGATGACCATTCACATGAAATCCATCATTGTGAAAAGGAATTTGAAATAGTTATAGATACAACATACGCAGGCTCCAGGACAGATCGAGCAGTGCCTTACACCCTATATCACCCGGATGTTAACGAAACTTGCTACAATGGGTTTTCAGAGGCGATAAACACGCGTATCACAATATTAGATTCGCCAGGTCTACGATCAACATTCAGAGTTTAAGGGGGCATCGGCTGCGTCGGTCATGCAGCAAGATCAACATGCATAGCCTCGCCAACTTTGTTGACTTGCTGTACCCGGTATTTTTAGTGCTTATTTTCCTATCAAGAGACAATTTCATACGGAAACAAGCCATGTGGATGCATCGATAATAGTCATGGGTTGATATGCCTGTCATTGTTACTATTTAACTAATGTACTCTAGAAGTAATACCGTGACCTAAGGTTAGGTCAATATATTCAATAATTGTCTCAGATGAAATATACTGATTACATGGTTGTCATCCAGTGTTATTATTATCTTAGTGAATGAAAATAATTAGTGGTTATATATATCCTAGTGGCGTTTTGGGAAGAGTAGTTATACCTGTTCGTGATTTTTAGGACTTTTGGTGCTTAAATTTATCGATATGGCTGCTCAGTACAGCATCCATCCTTTGATTATTAGACATTTTTACAAAGGCCTCCATCCCAGTATATTTGAAAACGTGCTAATACATGTTTCCATATATGCATATATATATATATATATATTATAGATTTTAAATACTGGGATAGGTATATTTTATATATTATATATATATATATATATATATATATATATATATATATATATATATATATATATATATATATATATATATATATATATATATATATATATATATATATATATATATATATATATATATATATATATATATATATATATATATATATATATATATACATATATAATTATTCATTCACGGTTCAAGATGAGGCCCAACGCTCCCATTGGGTGGTTTATGACGCACTTTATGCACGAAACAAGTAACAGTAACGTTATTTGTTGATTTATATTAATAGTATGTTTAAAATAATATAAAAATCCATCCTTCTAGTCTACTGGCGTAAGAACAACAACGCAGAACGCTATCAGAGTTACTGTTTTGCTTCCGATGAAACAAAACAACGCCAGCATTGCAGTCGCATTTTTTGGCGCCTTATTGCAAAGATGTAGGCACATACACCGAATTTGAGAAAAATTCACTATTTTCTAACAGCTGCACAGCACAATACAGGAACAAGTATAATTTCATCAATATCGCAGATCAATCCGCGGAGTTTGGAATCACGTGCGAAGGGAACCTCTTCGCCATATCCCACGGCAAGAGTGCATGTGATGGCAATGCTGGAACGGCAAAAAGAGCAGCGGCGACAGAAAGTCTCAGGCGACCGCATACCGACTACATTTTGTCGGGGCACAGGCGATGTTTGCCTTTCCGACAGATAATTCCAAACCACCATCAATTTTGGTTTGGTGGGAAAATAGGAGGTCAGAACAACGGCAGCGTCACTTGCTTCACGCTTCTCCACAGCCAGAACAATTGAAGGCACTCAGTTGTTCTACCGCTTCGTTCCGGTTGATCAAATGCACATGACAGTTTACGAACTGTCACCGGGACTTCATAAAGAAGGCGGAAGAAAGTAAAATACGCAAAGGATGGAACTGAATATCGAAAACGAGGTCCATGTGAACTATCGGTGTGATGATACGTAGCCACTGATGTTCTTCGAAGCATTTCGTGTTTTGGATACGTCGATGCGAGGTTACATGGCTGGGCATTCCGGCTTCATACAGTTCTGCAGGTAGATATGTACGCATCGTTACTCGGATGCGGAAAGGTGTGAGTAGATACAATTGGTATTGTGCACTTAACCTTACAAAATAGAATGGGGTGCCTTTGTAAACGTGGTTCGCAATCAAAGGATGCAGTATTGCGCAACCGGCTCGAGAAACACAAACGTAGCACCGAAGTCCTAAAATCACCAAGACGGGGTTTTTGCCTTTGGTCATAAGGAACACGAAACATTTTTTTATTTATTTAAATTTCAACTTTTTGCTGTGCAAAATCGCACTTTAAAATCCAAAATTACCAACAAAATATGCGAAATTTTTTCTCATTTCCATCCTAATTAAGATAGAACCATGAAATAAGTTATATCATGTTGCACGCAACGAGATGAATCCATCGACACTACAAATCATGACCTAAGATCACGGGTTCTCGCTCCAGGTCAGGTCACTGGCCTCAATTTGGGCGAAAATTGTTTTTTTCGTAACTTTCCCGGGTTTATCTTGTGGCGGTTACAGAAGAAATCAACAAAATGTGGAATATATTACCGATATGTCTACTACGCAGCTTGTGATATCATCTAATGCGGCATTTCTTCTCAAGGTCGGGGGTCACGAGAAGTCAAAAGTTCAGAGGTCACACAAGGTAAAAATTGGAAAGTGTACGAAATTCCAAGTTTTGTAGTTGTGAGATAATTTTTGGCTTCGAATTCTAATTCAGCACTAAACATTACCATATTTTCCTTTTGTCTTCTTCCAGTTTGTTTCACCGCGCCAAGTAGTTATGCACTTGTTACGTATAATTTAGGAGGAAAAGTAGCATCTCTATCAGGAATTCTTATAATTAATGGGATGTTCGGTAACCCCAAATATCTTGCATATTTGGATCTCCTACATTTTACATTAAGAATATTACCAAAAATGGTAATATTCTTAAAATGGAGAAGGCAAAAACTTTATACAACAAATTTTGCGTGCTTCTGCTTCAAAAGATCTGTTCCAGCGCTGGAATGGTACCATTATTTGTAAACAATGCAAGGTTAGTTGCCTGCTGAAAATGGCGGCGGAACACGTGCATGTGCAAACCAGGTCACAATCGGCAACGGGTGTTGCGGATTTTGTTGGTTCCGCTCAGAAGCTTATGAGATAATTACCAACGCTGAGGGAAATCCCACGTCATGGCTTATTCCTACAGAGCACAGCACAGAGCACAGATCTAGCCGATAAGAGGAACATTCCCTATGCAGACATAGCCAAAGAACTTGCCGTAGAAGTTGATTATCTGGCAAAGAGCTAACAGGTTCCGTTCACTAGTCTTATAAGTGAGCGACAACTACAGAGGGACATCGAGACAGCTCTGAAAATAGCATCCGACATCGGCAGAAGAAGAGTAACGTCGAAAAAGAGGCAAAAGGCAACCGACGGGCTAGACGAACTTCTAGATTTGTAGCGTTGTAAATGTCCGATTGTAGCGTGCGATCAAGCCGGTTGTGAGGACTGTGACATCGAGACTACGACATGTTGGATTTTAAAGTGCGATTTTGTGCAGCAAAAATTTGAGATAATTTTTTTTTAATATGTTTCATGCTCCTTATGACCAAAGGCGAAAAACCTCACTACGCGTTCTCCTGGGAAAAAAATACTTCGTCTCTGACGTTCTGCCCTATTGTTCACATACATATAGTGATTTTCAGCTCGAAACTAAAAATATCAAAGTAAAAAGCACCCTAGTGTTGCATAGCAAGTCATTCTCAAACATCAATTTGACTTCGTCAATATCTGGAATAATCGCTTGCCCCTGAACAGGACGCCTTGAACTTTGGACGGACCAGGAAGCTAACCCGGCACCTTTGCAGTGACTTGCACTGTTCTATTTATATATCACATGGGAAAGTTGGTTGGTTATTGGTTTTACGACACATCGACCGTTGAGCCATGTAGCGTCGCCAATCTCTCGCCGATTGGCCGCAGGCGAAGAGTAGCGACGGGTGAGACTGGAACCCACAACCTTTCCATTACGAGACGAGCAACTTAATCCTAGGTTGCTCGTCCCCCACATGGGAGAGTGAAGGAATGGCCAATTCATCTGTAAATTCATCAGACTTTGTGCAATCATGCTAATTCAAATTGGTCCTGGGCAGATTGGAAGTGGATATTCATGGGTTGTGATACTTTGTTACCATCACCCCGTTTTTCTTCAGATGTTGCCAATAGCTTACAATTCATCGGTCGGTTGGTTATTGGTTTTACGACGCATCAACCATTGAGTCATGCAGCGTCGCCAATCTCTGACGCCAGTTTGCCGCGGGAGAAGAATAGCGACAGGTGAGGCCCGAACCCACAACCTTTCGGTTGTGAGACTGACAACTTACCCCTAGACTACTCGTCCCAAACATTTCATCGAAAACCATCACTGTCCACAGTTAGTTGAAACAATTAGGCAGTGTGTTCAATCGGCTCCAGATCAAATTCAAATGCAAAACGGAGGTATGTTGGGATTCCGAAGTACATAACCAGTTGTGTTGCAGCTCGTCCGTGCAGCGAACGTCAGCCAGTCAACCAGTCAGCTAGCTGTACAGGATGCCCCAGATCAGGCATCAGCCTGCATACTGCGGATGTCGGTGTCGTGCGCGCAGACCAGTCAGCCAGAGCCGCATGGCCAGGTACGTGCCGTTTCTCCCCAAGAACGCATACCGAAACCAAAACACGGGAGTGCGCAAACCATGACAATACAGAAACGTCTAGCACGATGAATGCCATCACTCTGTTCAATGTGGACGCACTACTATGCAGGGAGACTCACAGTCCACCGTAAACCCTCAAAGCGCCCGTACCGACTCAAAACAGCTCTCGGACATCCGCTGCGACAGGATGTCGCCCGAGCAGCGCCGTGTTTCGGTAGCGCGGGGTTCGGCAGCGGGCCTGTGGTGGCTCAGTGGCGGGCAGCGTCACTCACACATGAAGGTGGCGCAGACAACGCCCAGCATGAGCCACAGCCAGCAGCGCCAGGCACGCGCGCTGAACTCGGACATCCGCTGCGACAGGATGTCGCCCGAGCAGCGCCGTGTTTCGGTAGCGCGGGGTTCGGCAGCGGGCCTGGGGTGGCTCGGTGGCGGGCAGCGTCACTCACATGAAGGTGGCGCAGACAACGCCCAGCATGAGCCACAGCCAGCAGCGCCAGGGCGCGCGCTGAACTCGGACAGCCGCTGCGACAGGATGTCGCCCGAGCAGCGCCGTGTTTCGGTAGCGCGGGGTTCGGCAGCGGGCCTGTGGTGGCTCAGTGGCGGGCAGCGTCACTCACACATGAAGGTGGCGCAGACAACGCCCAGCATGAGCCACAGCCAGCAGCGCCAGGCGCGCGCGCTGAACTCGGACAGCCGCTGCGACTCCACTTGCAGGCGGGCGGTGCTCTGGTCCGTCAGAACAGTGCTGCGCTCCAGCGTCTGAAACAGCACACAGCAGTTCAGACATCTCCGCCGGGCGTAGGCCCGATCCATCATAGTTGTGTTGCCAGCTGACACCTGAAACGGCACCCTCAATTTCAAAACGGCCTTCGCTCGCCAGTGCGCTCCGTGTAAACGGTGCTGCGCTCAAGGCTGGACCAACTGCCTCCATGTTTCCTCCAAAATTTCGATTTTGAACATGTGGGTATACGGAGTGGGCTCCTCCAATCCATTTGTGTCTGCCAACTGCCTCCATGTATTGACCCCTACCAATAATTTTAAAATATCAATGCCTCTGTTTTGGACTAACAGGGTGTTTGTAGGTGTAGTGTCGAACAATAGTTGGCATGTAAGCTACCAGTATGCAGGTGAACAACAATTGTGGAACTCAGCGTAGCCATTATGCACTGAGCAACACTATCGCCTCAATAATCAATCTCTGCCTCATACACATCCTTACTGTTTTACACCAGCCATAGGATGAATGAGCATGCAAGCCGTCGAAACACTAACACAAGTACCGGAGAGCTTCTCACATCAAGCGAACTAGAGGGGGATTCCGCCCCACACGAACTACCGAAGCTAGAAACACAAAATGTGTAGATTTGGCTGTAGTGAACTCTCTGCAGCATAAATTTGACGACCATAGACTCAGGACCTTCAGGATCAGATGAGGTCGAGATTGGCCGGTACGTCGCGCTGCCGCGCTGATGAAACCATTAAGACCTTGAACCATAGACGGCCGATCGGCGTTAGGTCGGTCGACTTCGCATCCCCGGCAGTTCCTATATTTGTCATTTCAAACATTTTGTTTCAAGAGGATGCGTTTATAAATTTTGAACACAGTCACAAGATTTCGTGACGCTATCTCCCCTGACTATCAGATATCGTCGATAAAAACAGGGCGGGTGGATGGACTCCCCCACCCACACCCCTCCCCTCCAGATCACGTGTCAAACCCCGCTCATCTTCCACGTCTCACCATGGGGCGTCTTTGACGGAACCGGCTGCAAGACGCACCTCTCTGTCCTTGGCGATGACGTTTTTCGCAATGAGCGACTGCTCCTTGAGGTTTCTGGTGAGCGCCAACATCTCCTCGGCGGCCTTCTCCTGCATCTGGTGATGCCGCTTCATCACGGCCTCGAAGTCGTCCTGCACACTGTCCGCGGCCGGTGTGGCCGACTCTGCCGCACGCACCAGCATGACATCAATACTGGGCGGGGTGCGTCACTACAGCACGAATGCACTGCCCTGCACACTGTCCGCGCCCGGTGTGGCCGACTCTGCCGCACGCACCAGCATGACATCAATACTGGGCGGGGTGCGTCACTACAGCACGAATGCACTGCCCTGCACACTGTCCGCGCCCGGTGTGGCCGACTCTGCCGCACGCACCACATTACATCAATACTGGGCGGGGTGCGTCACTACAGCACGAATGCACTGCCCTGCACACTGTCCGCGGCCGGTGTGGCCGACTCTGCCGCACGCACCAGCATGACATCAATACTGGGCGGGGTGCGTCACTACAGCACGAATGCACTGCCCTGCACACTGTCCGCGGCCCGGTGTGGCCGACTCTGCCGCACGCACCAGCATGACATCAATACTGGGCGGGGTGCGTCACTACAGCACGAATGCACTGCCCTGCACACTGTCCGCGCCCGGTGTGGCCGACTCTGCCGCACGCACCAGCATGACATCAATACTGGGCGGGGTGCGTCACTACAGCACGAATGCACTGCCCTGCACACTGTCCGCGGCCGGTGTGGCCGACTCTGCCGCACGCACCAGCATGACATCAATACTGGGCGGGGTGCGTCACTACAGCACGAATGCACTGCCCTGCACACTGTCCGCGCCCGGTGTGGCCGACTCTGCCGCACGCACCACATGACATCAATACTGGGCGGGGTGCGTCACTACAGCACGAATGCACTGCCCTGCACACTGTCCGCGCCCGGTGTGGCCGACTCTGCCGCACGCACCAGCATGACATCAATACTGGGCGGGGTGCGTCACTACAGCACGAATGCACTGCCCTGCACACTGTCCGCGCCCGGTGTGGCCGACTCTGCCGCACGCACCACATTACATCAATACTGGGCGGGGTGCGTCACTACAGCACGAATGCACTGCCCTGCACACTGTCCGCGCCCGGTGTGGCCGACTCTGCCGCACGCACCAGCATGACATCAATACTGGGCGGGGTGCGTCACTACAGCACGAATGCACTGCGATACGCATCAGCCGGACAACATTCCGCGGATGATACCAGAGTGGCGACAACATTCCATGAAATGTGCTAGCCTAGTACCAGCTGTGGCATTCATCACTACGATATCTGTAATATGTGGCATACAGGAGTAAGGCACGGGGTTGTAATGACACTTTGAAACCATCGATTTAAAAAGGATATTGTTTGTGCTATACACTTTGATGGGTCAAAATAAATGGAGCAAAGTATGTCAAATAATGACCAATGCAATCCTAGTTATCCTGCCCACTGTACTATTATTGGAATGAAAGTCTGAGCGTGAGAATTCAAACGTTTGGACGTTTTCATCAAAGAGTAAGATGTTTGCATAATCTCATTGTCAAATGGCACCACTGAACCTAGCAGTAAGGAAAATGAGACCATGGATTTCGGAGACGATAATGTTCTGCATGGCTTGGAGAAAAAAAACAGGACAAGGCTGTCGTTGCTGGTCCCATGTTTTTTGTCCTGGCATGGTGCAAACATTTTGAGGAACCAAAAAGACATCACTATTCAGAGACCAATTAGCATGATATTGGTACTATGGTGTCAATATTATCATGCATAAACACTATTTCGGGTGCATCTGCATAGTTTAAGTTATGTTTACCACTCAATGATGCACCATCAACACTTAGTTACTTCAGTTTAACGGCGCTTAGACCAAAACAATATGGACATTTAGTGGCAGGAAAAAACTCCTGTACTCTGCAATGACAGAGTAAACCAGACAGAAGAAATGAACTTTAACGAACATCCGATCATGAGGGAAAAACCAAAAGCCTCGGTAGAAACCACGAAGAACCTGTATTGTAATATACCTGCGAATGTTACTTAGAATAAGCGAAGCAAATCTGCTGTCCAATAACTGGAAAAAGAAAGAACAAAACGTTTTGTTGGCACGAAAAATGTAGTAGCTCTTCTGAGGCGACGCAGTCTAAATTTGTATCGTTGTGCATGCCCTCAAGTGATCCGAACTGAACTCTGATGACGCTGTCTGAACTAGAGTAACCCTACCTGAGCTATGGTAGCTCTGTCTGATCTCTGGTGATCCTGTCTGACCTCCGGTGACCCTACCAGACCTAGAACATCCCTGCCTGACAAGTAATGATAGTGCCGTAGCCTCCGGCGGCCCTGAGTGGCGTGATGACCTGATCTGACCTGCAGCGGTGCCCAGCAGCTGGGCACGGGCCTCGCTCTCCTGTCGGCCGCTGCGGCGGTGTCGCAGCTCCGCCAGCACATCGCCGTCCTGACCGGACACGGTGATGACCGGAGCGGCCAGACCCACGGCCGGCCGAGGCGACGGCTCACTCACAGCCTTGCTCACCTGCAAACACAAGTGCAGTCAATATACTCACATCATATATTTTATATATATAGTATACTATATGCATACTACATATTATATATTATATATAAGTATCACCACAACAGTACAGTACCTGATCAATTACAATAATACTATATTAGCTACAATGAGTTATTTCCCCATTTTACTTGGAAGTTCTTGATCAGCTCATTGCGTTCGAACACTACCTCCGAAGTAATAACGTTTAACTCTGACTCCATGACGCAATATTTCTTGGGACTCTGGAGAGTTTGACAATACACGTCACGAACGTGGGTGGCACTTCCATAAGCACAGCTTCTGCAGGAGCTAGTATGTAACTCACAGTGCTGTCTGTCGGCAACAGACTTTGCAGGTGCTCGATTCGCCTCTTGAACTCGTTCATTTTCTCCGCACTCGAGGCACTGAAACAAAAGGAGAATGGATGGTTTGACAAAGTAATATTTCAATAGCCTTTTCACCGACAATAACGCATTCGCTAAAGACACTCATCGTATTTTATTAATTAATGTTGGACACTAAGTGATCGTCAGTCGTTCCCTAACCCCGTTGTTCCAATCATCACATTTATATGGAACTGCCGCTTGCACAGGCCAGAAGTCCTCCATAATCAGGGATTTGAGCGTTGTGCTGTTTCTTTGATATGGCAGGACCGTGGGGTGCATGTTCAGCAGCAGCCTCTAAAGGCGACACCATTGCCTACCCTCCCCTTCCGGCACAACGGCAGTCTTTGCAACTGGTGTGCCCCCTCCCTTCCTTCCTTCCAGGTTCGGATAGTCCATGTCCAACACCCGGTGGACGGGTGAAGTTGGTGATGGTGGTAACTGAAACTGAGGGGCGCGTCGCTTCATATCTGTGCAATACCCCTCCTGCAGAGCACCGACAGCATGACTGGCTGGACTGCCCACCACGCGTGTCCACGTGGAAGCCACGGCGTGCCCACACTCGCCATCGCGTGACAATTCCCAGCTGGGCCTCGCCTGGATGCAGCCAGACATATTACGTTCTCTTCTCACCTGGGGCTAGCCTTGAGCTCATCGTACTGGCTTTGGAGATCCATCACGTACTGAAACACACGGGCGGCGACAGTGAGAAGAGCACGGACCATACAACGGAGCTGATGTGATGATGAAAAGGCTATAGGGACGATCGAAATACTTAGCTAAGAAACATGATTATCTCTCGAGAGCAGGGTACATCATAGCCTACGATCAGGATAAGCAGTTTTTAGCTTCGAAAGCTAGAACACGATTTGAAAACTGGATGCAATAATCGTTGTGAAAGGGATATCATATCGTTTTTTATCTGCGCCATGCTCATTAAGAGGAAAATTCTGACAACAAAATTGTTTCCACAACCTGACGTTTAACGTGATATCAAATATCGTCCGTAGTGTTGCATCTCAATAGCTTTCTGAAGCAAACTAAAGGTTCCAGGTACTGTTCTTCGTTTTGAATTGGTGATATAGTTTCAGGCTTAATTTTCCTCATAACAATGAGGTTACTTGTTAATTTTCTGAACTAGTTGGCGCTTAAACAGCTCAAAATGGTGTAAGTAAGTTTATTCGATGGCTGCGACATGCCAAAATGGTATTCCACAAAGCAAGTAACAATAATTGGAAACTGCGAGCATATGCAACTCACTTTGTCATAGCCTTGGGCATGAATGTATCGCATTTCAGTGGTTTTTTTTTCGATCGCTTAGCGATGAGAGGCAAGCGATATTCTCCACACCAGAAGCTCTCCAAAAAGCCAGCTCACTAAAACACCATATTTAAACATACATGGGAGTATCCTAGCGCCCCTACAAATGGCATACCAGACCGACACCCTATTGCAAGCGTGAGCCTTCCATCCACAATTACGTAAAAATAGGTCACCAGCCAAGTTAGTTAGTTATTAGGGCTTTACGGCGCATCGACTACATTGGTCATGTAGCGCCCATACATCACCAGCAAAACAAACATTCCCGAGTACAAGTGAGAAGGAGCCGGCGATACCAGTGAAAAACGGAAAGCTCTTTTCACTAGCAATTTGCAGCTGCTCGCACGCTCATCTGTGTACACGGCCGACCGATCTGGCTGTACAGTCAGGAGTTTGAGGCTCATCTCACGCTCATCTGTGTTCACGGCCGACCGATCTGGCTGTACAGTCAGGAGTTTGAGGCTGCTCGCACGCTCATCTGTGTTCACGGCCGACCGATCTGGCTGTACAGTCAGGAGTTTGAGGCTCATCTCACGCTCATCTGTGTACACGGCCGACCGATCTGGCTCTACAGTCAAGAGTTTGAGGCTCATCTCACGCTCATCTGTGTACACGGCCGACCGATCTGGCTGTACAGTCAGGAGTTTGAGGCTGCTCGCACGCTCATCTGTGTACACGGCCGACCGATCTGGCTCTACAGTCAGGAGTTTGAGGCTCATCTCACGCTCATCTGTGTAGGCCCAATTCTTACAGTCAAGTTTGAGGCTCATCTCACGCTCATCTGTGTCACGGCCGACCGATCTGGCTGTACAGTCAGGAGTTTGAGGCTCCTCGCACGCTCATCTGTGTACACGGCCGACCGATCTGGCTGTACAGTCAGGAGTTTGAGGCTCATCTCACGCTCATCTGTGTACACGGCCGACCGATCTGGCTGTACAGTCAGGAGTTTGAGGCTCATCTCACGCTCATCTGTGTACACGGCCGACCGATCTGGCTGTACAGTCAGGAGTTTGAGGCTGCTCGCACGCTCATCTGTGTACACGGCCGACCGATCTGGCTCTACAGTCAGGAGTTTGAGGCTCATCTCACGCTCATTGTGTACACGGCCGACCGATCTGGCTGTACAGTCAGGAGTTTGAGGCTGCTCGCACGCTCATCTGTGTACACGGCCGACCGATCTGGCTGTACAGTCAGGAGTTTGAGGCTGCTCGCACGCTCATCTGTGTACACGGCCGACCGATCTGGCTGTACAGTCAGGAGTTTGAGGCTGCTCGCACGCTCATCTGTGTACACGGCCGACCGATCTGGCTCTACAGTCAGGAGTTTGAGGCTCATCTCACGCTCATGTGTACACGGCCGACCGATCTGGCTGTACAGTCAGGAGTTTGAGGCTGCTCGCACGCTCATCTGTGCACACGGCCGACCGATCTGGCTGTACAGTCAGGAGTTTGAGGCTGCTCGCACGCTCATCTGTGTACACGGCCGACCGATCTGGCTGTACAGTCAGGAGTTTGAGGCTGCTCGCACGCTCATCTGTGTTCACGGCCGACCGATCTGGCTGTACAGTCAGGAGTTTGAGGCTCATCTCACGCTCATCTGTGTACACGGCCGACCGATCTGGCTCTACAGTCAGGAGTTTGAGGCTGCTCGCACGCTCATCTGTGTACACGGCCGACCGATCTGGCTCTACAGTCAGGAGTTTGAGGCTCATCTCACGCTCATCTGTGTACACGGCCGACCGATCTGGCTGTACAGTCAGGAGTTTGAGGCTGCTCGCACGCTCATCTGTGTACACGGCCGACCGATCTGGCTCTACAGTCAGGAGTTTGAGGCTCATCTCACGCTCATCTGTGTACACGGCCGACCGATCTGGCTGTACAGTCAGGAGTTTGAGGCTGCTCGCACGCTCATCTGTGTACACGGCCGACCGATCTGGCTGTACAGTCAGGAGTTTGAGGCTCATCTCACGCTCATCTGTGTACACGGCCGACCGATCTGGCTGTACAGTCAGGAGTTTGAGGCTCATCTCACGCTCATCTGTGTACACGGCCGACCGATCTGGCTCTACAGTCAGGAGTTTGAGGCTGCTCGCACGCTCATCTGTGTTCACGGCCGACCGATCTGGCTGTACAGTCAGGAGTTTGAGGCTGCTCGCACGCTCATCTGTGTACACGGCCGACCGATCTGGCTCTACAGTCAGGAGTTTGAGGCTCATCTCACGCTCATCTGTGTACACGGCCGACCGATCTGGCTCTACAGTCAGGAGTTTGAGGCTCATCTCACGCTCATCTGTGTACACGGCCGACCGATCTGGCTCTACAGTCAGGAGTTTGAGGCTGCTCGCACGCTCATCTGTGTACACGGCCGACCGATCTGGCTGTACAGTCAGGAGTTTGAGGCTGCTCGCACGCTCATCTGTGTACACGGCCGACCGATCTGGCTCTACAGTCAGGAGTTTGAGGCTCATCTCACGCTCATCTGTGTACACGGCCGACCGATCTGGCTCTACAGTCAGGAGTTTGAGGCTGCACGCACGCTCATCTGTGTTCACGGCCGACCGATCTGGCTGTACAGTCAGGAGTTTGAGGCTGCTCGCACGCTCATCTGTGTACACGGCCGACCGATCTGGCTGTACAGTCAGGAGTTTGAGGCTGCTCGCACGCTCATCTGTGTACACGGCCGACCGATGTGGCTGCACAGCCGGCTGGCCCGGCCGCACCGTCTGCTTACCTGTTTGTAGCGCCAGTTGGTGTCGCAGTCGTCGTCGGCGGCCATCCTCTCGCACTGGCGCAGCAGCCGGGCCAGGTCCACCTCCAGTCGGGAGACCGTCATGGCGCCTGTCCGCCGGCCCCGCTCGCCGGCTGTGGCGGCGGCCACGTCATCACTAGTGACGTAACCACACAATACTGGCCACGTCACTGACAGCCACGGACAACACGATGCCGTGTCGTCAATGGCATGTGCTACATACGATATGCATACGATACGCACCCGGCGTAAAACCACAGTGATCACAAAACACAATATACTGATCTACCACCAACAGCCGCCACGCACGACGACCTTATGCACCCGTCTGGTGACGCTTGTCAGATTGTGTGCACTACGGAGGACTAGGTGTGTGCTGAAAGGGATGTTCATTGCGCGCGCTTCAATTACGACACTCCTCTGAGTAGCTGCATCACGATTTTCTTTTAAAAGCAGTCTTTAAATCAGGTCTCTCCGGCTGGCGCCGGAAAATTCATATCAACGATCCGTGCCGCATGCACAGCGTACTGCGGTGCACCATGGGTCATTTGACGTATTGGGATCGCTGTAAACGTGCCACGCCGGAGATATCAAGCAAAACAATATCTGATGTGCATGTCAGAGCACAACCCGGCTGGGACTATTTTTGCTCTCGCACCCCTGAGTAACGGTACTTCAGCCTGCTGAGAATAATCGAATCAAATAGAGATAATTGGCAATGGCAATACTCAATTAAAGGATAATTCATAGCATAAATATCACAGCCCATCCGCCCCCAACCCCCCACAAAAAAAAACACACAGACAAAGACGAACCGAGCTTGAGAACTGAATCTGGCTGGCAACTGTGCAGAATGAGCTGCGAACTCGGAGACAACAGACGCCGAAGAAGAGAGGCAGACAGGCAACTGCATCGGAAGGCACCGATCTGATTGAAGAGGCGGCTGAGCATCGTACGGCAGCAATGCAGCAATGAAGCACAACAGGCGATACAGTCAATCCGAAGAGCGGAAATAAAAGACGAATCAAAGTCGCGAAATTGCAGCACAATGAACAACGAAGTACGGAGAAGACCACACCGATCATTGCAACAGGTGAGCGCGCTACTTCTCTGGCGAAGACTGTCGAGGCTGACCAGGACAACTGATCCGCCCACTCACAACCCGTCCCTGTCCGATCGCTGTCCACCTGCTGTCGTTCTGTCCATTCGCTGTCGTTTCTGTCCATCCATTGTCCGTCCATGTCCACCCACGGCCTGTCCGTTCGCTCCTGCCCACCCGCCGTCGCTCTGCAAACTAGCTGTAGTATCTGTCCACTCGTCCACCCAGGTCCACCCATAGCCCATTTATGTCCGCCCGCTCTTTTCCTATCCACTCGGTGTCGTCTCTGTTCATCCATGATCGTCCGCTGTCCACCCGCGGCCCGTCTGTCGGCTCGTCTGCCCGCCCGCTGTCCACCCGCGGCTCGTCTGTCCGCCCGCTGCCCGCCCGCTGTCCACCCGCGGTCCGTATGTCGGCTCGTCTGTCCGCCCGCTGTCCACCCGCGGCCCGTCTGTCCGCCCGCTGCCCGCCCGCTGTCCGCCCGCGGCCCGTCACGCTCCTCGCCTGCCGTCGACAGTGGCCGGCCGGCCGGCTCACCGTGCGGCGTCACTGCACCGTGCAGAGCCGCCAGTCGACAGAGTCGACGCTGGACGCGGCCGACGACACGGCCGACGGCGTGCGCGTCACCAGCACCCCGGCGTTGCCGAACGGCGCGTGCAGGCGGCGCCGACGGTACGCGCCGTACGACAGGAAGTTGGCGCGCCGCGCCGCCTCGCGCTGTCGCCGCTGGTCGGCGTGGATGCGCCGCGACGTGTCCGCGTAGCGCGCCGCTACGGCCGCCCAGTCGGCCGAGTCGCGCGAGTCGGCCGAGCACGAGCACGACGAGGACGAGGACGACGAGGACGGGTCGTCCGAGTCGGAGGACATCGGCCGGCCATGCCGCCTCGCCAGCTGGCTGTCGGCTGGCGGCTCACTTCCCCGACGCCAGGTTTGGCAGGGAAGGTGCAGAGCTCCGGCCACCAAGGTATACTGTCACGCGCCCAGCAAATCAGACAACTGCCTTCTAAAGCATGCGAGAGATGCGTCAGACCAGCCCTGAATTACGTCAGGCTGAAAAGGTGGTCGGTGATCAGCTGACACATACACCAGACGTGACCACCAGCTTAGATGATGCCCGATGGGATATCATTACTTAAGTGAGAAGCAAACTTCGTTTGTTTAAAAAACAGATCGTCCATCTTCGAACACTTCATGAGGTAACTGTAGATGCACACGTGAGCTACTTCACTCATTGCCTCTAATGTGGTGAGATAAAACGTGGTTTGAAATGCGTTGCACATGGAGGGCTTGAAGATGCTATAGAAGTGGAATAAACAAATTAGTGTTCCAGAATTTAAAAGAAATACTCAATGAACAACAAATAAACCCACCTCTTCGATAATGCAACGACTCTGGCCCTACTTTACCACCATGGTTCTCTCTCACCCATCTTCGTCGCCATGGTGACCAAGATCAGCTGATGGTGACAACAGCTGAGCAACTAATCATCTATGGTCGAAACTTGCATATGAGGATGCTTCAGGTCGTGTTTGACAAATGTGCTGATGTTTCGATATGCTATCATATGGATGAGGGTAGACTTAACTGTACCCAACCATTCTACTTTCTCATGTATCATGCTCAACAAGCAAAGATGCTCCCAGCACCGAAGATAGGTGGGCATCTTAATAGGACACCAGGTAGGTGGTGGGTGGATGCAAGAACAATTAATATCCATCCTTTTGGTTCGCTATTTTAGCTTTAGTTCTTTTGGTTAGTTCTTTGATAATCAACCAGATGTGGTTAGTTAGCTCCCAAATCCTGATACATGAGAATAGAAAACAACACCCAGGCAAGATTTTGCAAAAACATGCAGCAATCTTCATCAGGAAACAAATATTACTATCTATGACATAGCAACAGCCCAGTATTCATGAAAACAGCCCTGTAAAACATGATGCATATACCAGCCATTTTGACCACGTATACATCACATGTAATTAGAACAAGCATGAAGCTGTCAATCACACGGTCATCTCCGTAGAGAGGTAGCATGGCAAGGAAACCCCACCCCATCCAACAAAAAAGCATTGTGGCTCAACTTCAATGACTTTTCAGTTCGAAGCAAAGAAACAAAACGTGACAAGGTCTATGGAAACAAAACTTTGTTTACCCCACTAAGCTCTAATTTGTCCGCTAAACTAGGTCTGTAAGGGCATTGGCTATTGACCAGACTACAAACTGCGGCAGGTGCGCACCAGCTGCATGGCCAGATTTTCGTGACTGCACGCCTGGTGCATACCTAACCGGCAAATTGCACGCCTGGTGCACAGCTAATTCTGTGCTGCAAGCAGACACCAAAGGTTGCCTGGAGTGTATCAGCCGACACACTTCCCATCTCACTTCGCTTCTACCACACAGCACAACACATGATGCCACCTGTGTTCGTACAAAAGAAGATCGAAAAGTAAATCATGGATAGGCTATGTATGCATTCTTAGGTCACTGTGGCGTGCTTTGTTATATCTCACGGGACGGTTCGGGTCAATGTCGGCTTTACATTTTTGCAGTGTCTCAATGCCTTACTTCTTCATGCCAGTATAGCCCAGGTGCATGCCTGAATGTCTTGTTACATGCCTGAGTACCTAAGCCATGCCTGAGAAGAGCCAAATGGACTTGGTGCATGCCTGGGAAGACGTCAGCTGATGCCTGCACTCCGGCGAGATCTCAAAACCTATTGTGGTTCGCAGTCTGGGTCATTGGTACATGACAATGTAATCGAGAATTTGTGTCAATATACAAACTAGCTGTACTAGCTATATCTATTATTTAATGTACTGCGATCCAGTGGTAAGCAGAATTTCTGCTTCGTGAAAGTGAGATTGCACTACAGTAAACTGATGAAGTTGTCAAAACATCATGAACATCCAATGTTGAATATTATTTAAATGTAGCTAAAATGTATGAGATGATGGCTTGTGGCTTTCATGGAGGCAAACACACTACAGCAATTATATGAAAGGATGCATCAACCACTTTTACAATAGGCTTAGGCCTGAATCTGTCTGAGGAACATGTTTGAGGAATCCACCCACCACCCCACCCCCACGAGAGCTCGAGATAGATCGGGCCGATCTGAAAACTGGCCAACGTACACGAATTCAGCTGGTCTAATCTACCCCTTTAGCACCACATCTAATTGTCAGCTTTCGCAATGGCGAAGTGAGGAGGAAAAAATGGGCGGGTTGGGGGATTGATCAGGACCATTTGCATTTTACATTGGTAAAATGTTGTAGAATGGGAATAAATCATTATCCATGGTTCAAGGCACCATTGATGCCCATACCAGCAAGGGGGTGAAGGAGACAGCTGCCTCCACCTACTGGAGGGTCGGAGGGTTCCTCAAAGCGTCGGTGCACGGGCCTGCAAGGACTTCTGGGCCAAGGAAATGGCCCCAGACTGACGGAAAGGGCCTCGGGTCCGTGAAGGGAGGCCCGGAGTCAATATGGAGTACCCTCAGGAAGATGGTGAGAGCCCTTGGCTGAGCTAACGTGAAGGGCTTCTAGATCGACAGAAGAGGCCCCAGATGTTGCAAGGGCCCCGGACTAATGTTTGTTTGTTTGTTTATTGGTTGGTTCACGACACACTTTATGCACATTCACGGCTAATGGCGCCGCCCACACTGTTTCGCCGGTGGGCCGCGGGATTGGGAAATGTCCTGAGTGGCGCTAGAGTCGAACCCGGGACCTTTGGTACCCATAGCCCGACACCTTCACCACTCGGCCTGGGCTCTTGGTGAGCCCAGGCCGAGAAAGGACTGCCAACCTGATGGGCATGGTCTACACGTTTGAAAATTGGTCTCCCGTTTTTTTTCGGAAAAGACCCTGGGTCGTTAAACAGCCTCAGGTACGACGGACTGTGGGGGCCCTAGTTGCTGGAGAGGGCCTCAGGAAAACTTAAACGCATCTAACAGCTTGTGCGGAAATGGCCCTTGAGACCTGAAAGCGTGCACATTGAGGAATAGCAAGGACCGTGAAGACAAGAGAGGACACGCCCAAAAGCGGCATGTCCATACCAGCTAGAAAGAGCAGTCTTAGCTGGAATGGCCCCCAGCAGCATAGAGTTTTAAAGGGCCCCTGGGGGATGAAAGGACGTGAAGAAAGGCTTATGGCATTATATATTTACTCACTCAAGTATAGGAGATTAAGGGGCAGGGTTAAAATAATGGTGTTTCGTTAGGTGTGAGATGTTGAATCGAGCACAGTAGGATGTCGAAATTTGTAATGGAACTAGTGTCATTTAAAATGTTTTTGAAGCCTTTCTGACTCAAATTTGAGCTAGTGGTGTAAGTACTTATGACTGTACCTTCATCATTTCCTTTGAGATTCATAATTTAGGAAAAGCTATATTTGGGATAGGGAAAATAATACCTATGCTATAAGCCGGTACTGTATGCTATATCGCATTATGGCTAATCCCTTTACCTGAAATTGCATTGTGTAATGTTCGTGTATCACTATTCCTTACCAAAAGCATTAACAGGATGCTTATAAATGATACTGTTAGAAAACGAGACACAAAGACTTCATAAGCACTCACCAAGGAGCAGGCTGCCGATATTTCTTGGAGAAGGATGTCAACTGAGTGTTCAGAAAGTGGTATATTCCACCCTATTTGACGAATAATTTATCACTGTTAATGGGGGACATGATTGAAATGCACAAAGTTGTTAAAGGGCTGTATCAGGTCAATTTGAATGATGCTCTTTGGTTTAGAGTATCACACAGGGTCAGCCATTCACTTTAGACAGGTTGAGGTTTAAGGCAGCTAAGCAACAACAGATCTTCAGTCAAAGAGTTGTTGATCAGTGGAATAGGCTGTCTGCTGATGTTGTGGGGAGTTCCTCATAGAATGTATTTAAGTAGACTGACCAATTTTTTAGGCATGAAAATCATTTTTTTCAGTTCTCATTAGTGATGGATGGGTACGATTTATGATAAGTAAGTGCATACAGCACAGACCCCTTTAAACAGGCATGGATGCAGGTTGAAAATTATTGGTAATGCATCCAATCCACATGTGTTAAGAGGGATCACAGGAATGGGGCTGGGTAGCTTCAGTAGATAGGAGTTGATAAGTGCATGGGATGTTGATAGATGGTTTCTTTAGGATGTGGTGGTGGATGGGGTGGGTCTTTTTACCGGGCTTATAGTATCTTCCATTTACATACTTAACTGGATGGGCCCTTGTGGTTCTTATTAAGTCTAAACACTTTAAGACTTTATAACTTTATGAACAGAACCCCAAAGAGCTGAAGAGGACTAGTGGGGGCCCATCTCATATCTGCAATGACCCTGCGATGAGAACTATGCATGACTATTCAAAACTGTGATCGCCCCTAAAGGCAGGATAGTGCCATGAGGGATGAAGAGGGCATCATTGAGAGTCAGAGAACACTGGACTGGGATTCTTCTGAGGTTGAAAGTGACCCCTAATGGATGAACAAGGTCCCCTGATTTTTTTAAAATAACAGTTGGCTGGCAGCTGAAGTGAGGAATCCAGGTGCCCACCAGAGGTAGAATATCCTTGAAACTACAAGAGCGGTTGATAACTAGAAAGGACTCCTAACAGCTTGAGAGGGCCCTTGAGGACTAATAAAACCCCAGGGAGCAAAGGAGAGTCCCTAAGGCTCCAATGGATGTCAGAATGCTAGAAGGCCCTTAAAACTAGAATGATTGTCATGGGCTGTGAAGGGCCCTTACCAGCTGGAGAGGACCCTGCATTGAAAATTGTCACTGAGCACTAGAGGACTGGACAGAGATGCTAGAAAGCCCTTGAAACTAGAAAGATTGTCACGGGCTGTGAAGGGCCCTTACCAGCTGGAGAGGACCCCTGGATTGAAAATTGTCACTGAGCACTAGAGGACTGGACAGAGATGCTAGAGAGTCTTGGAAGGAGTCCCTATGGGAACAGGCCCCCTGAGATATAAAGAGAGTCCCTAAGGACTAGCAATGGTTGTGAGGAATACTTAGAGCTAGAGCTAGAGCTATTTCATGTCAATTTTGGAGCCAGAATGGCATTACTAGCCAAGAAAAATGTCAAAGAATGTGAAGGTACCTTGAGAGCTAAAGCAGAGTGGACTCTCATGCTGCTAAGGCTTGAGGGAACACTGCTAGATGAACAGTTTATTTCACTCCAGTAAATGTTTACTTCCTTAATCAGCCATGAAGGTTGCTTAACCTTCCTTAATCAAATTTGCCTGTTAGAAATGAACCCATCATGGCCTTTAAACAGGTTGTCCTTTACCATTCACCACATTTCATAAGCACCTAAGCCCATCAATAGCTCTTCCCAGTGAAATTCATCCGGGGTGATCCTGAACTCATTGCAATCATCCTGATAAATATCAATGTTCAATTTGTTATCTATTACTGATTACACTTTCAACATACAAGAAAAAACACATAATGTTGTGATCACTATTATCAAAGGTCTTTCCTATGTTGGCATTTTGCACAAAATTTTCATTATTTGTAAGTATCATTTCTTCAATGCTACATAAAATTCTGGTTTTTTTTTGGCAGCAGAACAGCTATTATAGAATGCTTTGCCAGTTGATATGTACATATCTGGGTTCTGGATGTACTAAGTACATCGCAAAATGACTGAACGTCTTCAGAAGAATCCTGCTGGTGTGGATTTTTGGGACTACAGTGCCCTTTCAACTGAACTGGCTTGTCCAATAGGCCTGCAGACATGAAGAGGAAAAGCATAAGTGGGAGTGTTATCAGATGGTGTCACATGAAGAAAGACTGACACAGTACCATAGCTTTGTCCTGGATGCTTGTCATACAGAACATGATCATCTCCAGGAAAGTATCCACTCCTTTTTGCAAATGAGACTTGAATTATTTGGAAATGAAATGAAAAGTAGCATTTCCACAAAAGATGACTGGCCCAATCATCTTAGTTACAAGCAACAATTTCTTCTTCTTAAATGTTGTTTGAAAATTTTCCAACACAAATAATTTGCTTTCTTTCATGGAAGGCAGGGCAAGGTTAGTTGTTGCTTTCTTCTTTTATTTAGAGCATCACTTAGGATATACCACCCAACTCTAAACCATTGTTTGGGTGTCATTTTGTCATACAACTGAAAACCATGCACCTGCAGAGGAAATGAGTGGTCTCATCATTCTAAGCACATTCATAAGTATTGCATTGGAAAAGGAAATCACAGGAAAAAATCACCTTAAACTGCAAATTCGCCCACTGTTCGTGGTCAGAAGGTAGCAGTCAAGTCTGAAATAAAGATGTTGATTGATTGATTGATGAATCTTTGACCCATACAATTTGCAATGGCTCAATAATAGCTTGCAATCAAGTACATATTCATTGATGCTAGAACCCACACACTCGGCAAGTAAAAACACGGTGCAAGTCATGTTTCGTCAGAAAGCCGCCACAAATGTGCATGACTCCTAGAGATGGGCCAACACGGTGAGCACTTGATAACTTGAGACTCCTGGAATCGGTAAGTACTTCCTTCCCGGTATGGGCTCTCGCTGTCTGCCGAGCGTGAGAATACATCCTCGGGCGTTTTTTTTATTTAGGCATCGACGACCTTAAGAAGTCTAAATTGGATAAAAATTACAGCTATTCCACTTATTAACTACTAAACACAACGAAAACATCAAACCTGGCGGAAAACCACGCTATGTAGAAGTGAACTATATTCATTCCAGAACCTCTATCGAGTTGCGTCGCGGCGACCGACGGTGGTGAGGTGGCTCCCGGTGGAGGAAACAAGAATATTTATGTGAAGTGTGTGGTGGGAATGGATACAACGAGCCCTGCAGAGTCTCGGCAAAGACGAGAAGAAGACATTACTCCTGGTAAGCCTCACCTAGTACTAACTGCATGCGATGGCAAGGTCGGATTGCAAGGACGTTCTCCTAACGTGTTGTCCTTCTTTTCAGATTTGCTGTACCTTGTTGCAAAATTTTTGGATGCCAGTGCCTGCAATCGCGCTTCAAAGGTATGTATACTTGTTGATAATCCTCTTGAATGTGCTGACAATCATTTCGCAAACTTACCCATTCTTCCGTTTCAGGTTCTCTTCGAGGAAATCCGACAACTGAAGGTAAGAGCCTCACCTCGTGTTCTGCTGTTCAAATCTCGTGCTTTGGTGTCACGTGGGTTTGTTTACTGTCCTGACAGTTCGTGACCTAGGTCCTGACACTGACGGTTGTGTCATCGTTGCAGCTGGTGCCTGATCGGTACGACTGGCTCGGTAATAAGCATGAACGGACATTGGACGAATGGGTAAGTGTGGAAAGTTCATTATTATGCTATTTTAACATTTTATGCATGTTATGTGGAAAACACCTATGAAGTGCCGAGGTCATTATTTCGGTCGTGCATGACCTCCCCTACGTTACGTGGTTTTCCCGCTGTGATTTGTTGCTAAGCGGTTGCTGAATATTGAATTATTCACGTTTTACTGTATTATGGCCCTTCATCAAATCCTGTCCGGTCCCGGCCCAGCCCCCAGACTTCATCGGTCGCAGAGCCACAGCCGCTCAGCGACACCATCTAGTCCGATTCAATACGAGGCCAATTCGTATGAGAAGGTTGGTACTATGGCTTTGATCCCGTCGGCTTGCAGGAATTCAGCCAAAGCCGAAGTCGGCGCTTGTAAGGCTTAGTTCGCGTTTGGTTTGTGGGCGTTCTCGACCGTATGGGATGTGGTAGTCCGCGGTCTATTTCCTCAGCCAATGGGAGGTGCCGTGAACCGTGATGGGTGGGGCTTGTGGTGCGCACGACTACAAACGGTATGTAGTGCTGGACACAGACCCGAAGCTACATGTGCCCGATCATGTTGAGTACTTATTCTGAGCAATGAGCACACGTGTTTGTCCAAAGTGGCGGAGGATGTGACTGATCGATTTTCCTTAGCGTTGTGAAGGTCCAAGTCCTCCATTTCCCGAACATTTTGAGTTTCTCGATTTCAACGTTTTGGAAACCTCGAGTGGTCCATGGGTCGACCCACCACGACCAATGCCACCACGACCCTGAGACCAATGCCATGAAGTCGGGTGGGGGGGGGACAAGAACAAGGGGGACGTTTTATATAATGAGGGTTTTGGGAATGTATTGTGTGTATGAGCTATGAGGCCCCAGCTTTCGGGACGACACTATGGGACCTATTTGATATTCGGAAGAGTGCGAATGAGCCATTGATGTCTGTCCAAAAGAATGTACAACTCTAAGGCTAAATGGGTTTGGCAGGTGCGAATCCACGAGACCGGATTTGCTTACTCCACATGCCCTTGTTTGGTAAATAAATGAGCAGTTTTTTTCCGGCAGTTTGAGCACTTAGACTTGCCACCTCCCGTTCCCACGCTGCTGCTTCTGATAAACAATGCCATGAATGCCACCACAGTTCATGTTGGGATGTGGGGGAGGTTTTTAGACCGCTTTGTCGATGCAACACCATAGGCATACTGCTAAATTTCACGGAGCTGGAGAGGGTTCCCTTTCCTACCAGCTATGATACTGTCCATGAACTGTGCTGATTTGAGGAAACAGCAGATAACCGGGGATATCTACCTAATGTTTACAGCAATTACACCTTTCAGCTTTTTAGTGTGCGCAGTGCGGGGTATCCCCTTTCTCAGTAGGGTCAGGACGTCATGATTTAAATAGAGATAGGACGCACGTCTTGAACCATTAGCATTCCATGGTAGATGCCCAATGCTACAATTGAACATTTAAGAGGGGCAGTGTTCGGCGCCTCAGTGGTTCTATTTCCCTTTCTTGCGAACCACGCACGAGTTAAATACGGCTCTGGCTCTTAAGTATGGCACCTTAGTGGTGTGCCACTTGCATGCTTTAGACATGCACCTACCAGATGAATGATTATAGTTTTCATTCGACTAGCATTGAAGTTTTGTATGGCTGTTGCCTTATCTGTGGTGCTATTAACCCTAGGCTCGCAGTGACGTTCAGCTCTCTAGCGGGGCCGAATCCAAGAGGGGCAGGGCACGCTTCCCCTAACCCTACCCGGGCGCTGCAGGACCGATGTAGTCGATGCGCCCCTAAACTCCAATAACGAACCAATCCTAACCATACCCATGGAAAGGCAATGCCCCTGCAACTGAAAAGGCCCCTGGCTTATCCAGTGCACCCCTTTAATTTTACGCCCAACGGTGCCCCTCGAGGGCGATGTCCTGGACTGTCGAAATTCACATGAACGTTCTACAGGAACTTACACATAGCAGGAACTTGTTTTAACCTCCTGCGGACAGTTTTCACTTCCTAATCTGATTTCCATGAACCTGCACACCTTTTCACCACACTCGTTTACTGGCATTTGTATCATCAAAATCTGTCCATGGCAGATGCAGCGTTCATCTACCAATATCATCCTTTGTTGCCATTTTTCCTTTTAAGTTGTTTCCACGTCATGACAGGTTTTGATATTTTCGCCTGCTGTCTTCCACTATGTGAACAATGAAGTACAGAAGACTCCCACGGTTACAAACGCTTGGGACTACAAACCCTTTACCCTTGAACCCTTGAAATATTCCCAAATCAGCGGCTCCACACTGGGAAAATGGTCAATTTCCAGACAGCTCCTCCCTCCCAGATGCAAATTCCTGGATCCGCCTTTGATCGATAGTCTCCTTAAGCAAGCGAGCAATTCATTGCGGTCCGCATGCGACCACGGCCGTGTGATGTTGGCACCGTAGCAAATACTGGGTGGGGTGGCTCGTTTCCGAAACCCTATGCCATCACCGGGCTTGTGGAAGCAGCTGGTGCTTCAGTTCACATGGGTACCTGTCATTGCCTGCTCTGTGCCAGAACCGTGCAACCACTGATGAGCGTGTAGGGTCGCCTCGGGGTCTGTACCGGGAAGGTCAGGCGGTCTATCGTGATACTGCCTCCCCGATGTCAGAGCAGACAGTCGGTAACTGTCCACGTCAGAACGGATATTCGATATGTGCCAACATCAGTAGCGATAGTCGGTAGTTGCCGACACCACTAGCGCAGTCGGTAACTACAGACGCCAATGAGAATGTTCGGCAAGTTCCGACATCAATGCCAATAGTCTGCAATTACGGGCACACCATTGCCGATAGCCAGCACCCGGCTACCTCAGTACGGCCGGTGGTGACGGTTGAAGGCTGGTCCAGTAGCTGGCTACATCAGTATGGCCGGTGGTGACGGTTGATGGCTGGTCCAGTAGCTGGCTACATCAGTATGGCCGGTGGTGACGGTTGAAGGCTGGTCCAGTAGCTGACTACCTCAGTACGGCCGGTGGTGACGGTTGAAGGCTGGTCCAGTAGCTGGCTACATCAGTATGGCCGGTGGTGACGGTTGATGGCTGGTCCAGTAGCTGACTACCTCAGTACGGCCGGTGGTGACGGTTGATGGCTGGTCCAGTAGCTGGCTACACCAGTACGGCCGGTGGTGACGGTTGAAGGCTGGTCCAGTAGCTGACTACCTCAGTACGGCCGGTGGTGACGGTTGAAGGCTGGTCCAGTAGCTGGCTACACCAGTACGGCCGGTGGTGACGGTTGATGGCTGGTCCAGTAGTTGGCTACACCAGTACGGCCGGTGGTGACGGTTGAAGGCTGGTCCAGTAGCTGCTACCTCAGTACGGCCGGTGGTGACGGTTGATGGCTGGTCCAGTAGCTGGCTACACCAGTACGGCCGGAAGTAGACGAGCCACCTCTTGCACCACGCCGTAAGTTATTGGGCGCGAGATATGCATGCAATGTTGCTCAAAACCGGAACCATCCAGCCTATCGGTGGAGGTTCTCAGGGACGTCAAGTGCGCGTCACATTACTCAGCGTGGATTACCGTTTTCCACTCGTATGTCCCCGATTCTTCGAGAATGTAATATCCGGCCGCGTTCGGTAGCACGTGTAATCACTCCGAGCACTCCCCCTTGGCATGTTGTCCCAGTGTAAACTGACATGACTCTAACCTGCTCAAAGAAAGGGCAGGTAAGCCCGAAGGAACTCACGGGCATGTTAACGCATGTTAGCATTGGACAAAATACACGAATATCACGACTTCACGCATTTACACAGACGGCTCAAAGGCGGCCTCTGGTGTCGGGTTTGCTTTCGTAAGTAGACAAGGTGTTCGATCTTTTTGTTTTCCGACGCAAACATCGATTTTTACTGCCGAACTGTATGCCATTCTGCAAGCCCTCTATTTTATACAGAAAGACCGGTCCACAAAACGCGTGGTTTTTACAGACTCTTTGAGCAGTCTTCTGGCACTGAACACCTTTAACCAGGATAACCAGCTTGTTCGGAGGATTACCAAAGTCGTAAAATCCCTAGATGACGTCGGCAGAAATATCGTGTTCTGTTGGATTCCCAGCCATGTTGGACTCGCGGGAAACGAAGCTGCCGACATTACCGTCAAACACGCCATTGGTAATGGCGGTGTGGTCCGTCTACGGCTCCCTCCAAGGGATCTATACTCCACTATATTATCAAATATACGGTCAGAATGGCAACGAACCTGGAATTACAAGTGTAGTAAGCTCAGAGTTTTAAAACCGACACTAGGAAAGTGGCTGTCCTCTCACCGAACCAAACGCCGGGAAGAAGTAATATTCTGCCGATTGAGAATAGGTCATACATTCGCAACACACAGTTACATGCCTACCGGTGACGACCGACCTCAATGTCCGCGCTGCTCTTACCCGCTTACCGTCTACCATGTTTTAGTTTGCCATACACTATTAGATCCTCTACGACGCCAGATTTTAGGGCGGTTGAATACCGAATCCCCTTAACGTATGCTTATAGGAAACGACTCTGGGGTCGTGGCGTCTTGGAGTATTTTTACGTTTATTCGACAAGCTCGCCTTGACGTGATATACCCCCACCCGTGAAGATAGATAGCAAGATATGATAGCAGCACCGTAGAGTGATTAAAATTTAGTTATGAGCGCAAAATGACGACGCGCCCCTAAACTCCCATCCACCACCACCACCATCAGTATGGCCGGTGGTGACGGCTGAAGGCTGGTCCAGTAGCTGACTACCTCAGTATGGCCGGTGGTGACGGCTGAAGGCTGGTACAGTAGCTGACTACCTCAGTATGGCCGGTGGTGACGGTTGAAGGCTGGTCCAGTAGCTGACTACCTCAGTATGGCCGGTGGTGACGGCTGAAGGCTGGTCCAGTAGCTGACTACCTCAGTATGGCCGGTGGTGACGGCTGAAGGCTGGTACAGTAGCTGACTACCTCAGTATGGCCGGTGGTGACGGTTGAAGGCTGGTCCAGTAGCTGGGTACCTCAGTACGGCCGGTGGTGACGGCTGATGGCTGGTCCAGTAGCTGCAGGGTTAAAATAATGGTTTTTCGTTGGGTGTGAGATGCCGAAACGAGCACAATAGGATGTCGAAATTTGCCATGGAATAAGTGTCATATAAAATGTATGTAATGTCTTTCAGACTCATATTTGACCCATGGTGTGAGTACTTATGACTGCACCTTTATTATTTGTTTTTGAGATCCATAATTTATGAAGAGCTACATTCGGGACAGGGAGAATATTCATATGCTATAAACTGGCAGTGTATGCCATATCACATTACAGACAATCCCTTCCCCGGATATTATGTTACGAAATATTCGTGTATTAGCATACCTTATCGAGGGCATGGACATGGTACTGATTAGTGAGCTACTGTTAGAAAGGAGACGTGACGACTTCATAAGCATGCATCAAGGAGCAGGATGTCGATACTTCTTGGAGAAGGATGTCGATCGAGTGTTCAATAAGTGGTATATTCCACCCAATTTCACGAATAATTTGATACCGAGTAGCTGACTGCCTCAGTATGGCCGGTGGTGACGGTTGAAGGCTGGTCCAGTAGCTGACTACATCAGTACGGCCGGTGGTGACGGTTGAAGGCTGGTCCAGTAGCTGACTACCTCAGTATGGCCGGTGGTGACGGTTGAAGGCTGGTCCAGTAGCTGACTACCTCAGTACGGCCGGTGGTGACGGCTGAAGGCTGGTCCAGTAGCTGACTACCTCAGTATGGCCGGTGGTGACGGCTGATGGCTGGTCCAGTAGCTGACTACCTCAGTACGCCAGGTGGTGACGATTGGTGTGCTGACCAGGACCGGCTGCACCCGCACATCGGCGGCCACACCCTGCTGCGCCTCTGCGGCAACCTGCTGCCGCTGCTGGACCGGCTGGCGCCGCGGGGCGTGGCCGGCGTCAACTCGCTGCTCGGCGCCGGCTCCAGCTCCGTGCTGAGAACCGACCCAGGTCAGTGCCGGCGCTGGCCGTCCCCCGGCTCAGCAGTGTGTGTGTGTGTAGCTGGATTGTTGGGCGCGTCAGCCGCCCTGGCTATATTGCACGCACAACTCGGCAGTGTCTTGTGCAGGTGGATCATCTGGTGGATGTGAGGGGTAGGAGTGAATAGGCGAGTTGTCCTGTGTCACTTAAGCAGCGGCGGGTTGTGATTCTGTCGTGTCGTCTTGGCGTTGTCTGGCTGCGCGCGGTGCGGTGTTGCCAGCGCTGCCACATGTCGCTGACCCTGGTGCTGGCCTGGTGTCGGGCAGGATGTGATGTCCATCACCTGACTGTGGGCCGGGCGGCGGCCCGTCACAGCGGCAGGCTGCTGCTGGATCCGCTGCACCTGCGGCACCTGCCTGGACTCCGTGAGTTTGCGTTGCCATGTTCAGGCTGCTGATGCTCATTGAACACAAGGACTTATTTTCAAGAAATATATATGTAGCATGGTGTGTGCTCCATCGTTTGAACAAATCCTTTCGCCCATTTGATGAGTTTTTGGCTTGTGATATACATGAAGTTTTTTTTTAAAGGATGGCACAGTTGTTGAGCTGTGTAATTACTATTTGGCTCAAATATATGCACCCTGCAGGCCTAAGGATGCACCATGTTATTTAGCCATGGACATTACCACTGAGTGATATCCTGGACTGCCCAGTGGAGTTCTCTTGACAGACGTGTGATCTGAATGTGAGTTTGATCTGGGTCCCTGGTTTGTAACTCACTTATCCTGACATGGACCAGCACCAGTGAACATCCTGAGCCAGGAACAGCAGGGCTGCTGTCCACCCCACTATTACAACCTGATCTGATCTGACCTGATCTGACCGTGGTAAGCCTGAGCTAGGAGCTACAGGGCCACTGTCCACCGCACTACCGTGACCTGACCTGGCCTGACCTGACCGTGCACCTGTGAGCCTCCTGAACCGGGAGCTGCAGGGCCACTGTCTACCCTACTACTGTGGCCTGACTTGACCTGACCGGGCAGCGGTGAGCCTCCTGGGCCGGGAGCTGCAGGGCCACTGTCTACCTCGCCACCTGAGCACTGAGCGGCTCTTCTGTCGTATGCAACTGCTGAAGCGCACCCTGGGACACCTGTCAGCCGTCTACTGCTGCCTCTTCGACCGCACAGGCTTCAACGTCATCACGGTCAGTGGACGTTGCTAGCACGGGCTGGTGTGGATAGTGTGGCGTCGCTGCTGGGCAGGTGTGAGGTGAATGCGATCAGCGGTTCTGGGGACCGTGCGGCGGCGGTCTGTAATGGCGGCTGGCCCCCGCTGGCCCTGGCTGGTCCACTCGGGAAGGTTGAGGTTGGGGTGGGGGACTTATGTGTACCGGGTTGTGATCGTGTGCTGTGAAGGTGTGGTCGGCTCTGGACGGCTGATAAGACCCGTTGTAACTGGCGCGTGACCGGCTGGTGCAGGTTGGCGCCGATAAGACCGGTTCTTGCTGGTGAAGGTGTGGTCGGCTCTGGACGGCTGATAAGACCCGTTGTAACCTCAGGGCGCCGATGACCGGCTGGTGAAGGTGTCGTCGGCTCTGGACGGCTGATAAGACCCGTTGTAACCTCAGGGCGCCGATGACCGGCTGGTGAAGGTGTGGTCGGCTCTGGACGGCTGATGTGACCTGTTGTGACCCGTTGTGACCTCAGGGCGCCGATGACCGGCTGGTGAAGGTATGGTCGGCTCTGGACGGCTGATGTGACCTGGTGTGACCCGTTGTAACCTCAGGGCGCCGGTGACCGGCTGGTGAAGGTGTGGTCAGCTCTGGACGGCTGATATGACCTGGTGTGACCCGTTGTAACCTCAGGGCGCCGATGACCGGCTGGTGAAGGTGTGGTCGGCTTTGGACGGCCGCCTGCTGGCCACCTTGCGCGGCGCCGCCGCCGAGATCTCCGACCTGGCCATCAGCCCCGACAACAAGCTCCTGGCTGCCGGCAGCTGCGACAAGATCATCCGTGTCTGGGACCTTCTCACCACCGCCCCGGTCAGTCGCCCCCCAGCAGCATCTCCCATCTGTTTCCCTGAACAGGGTCATGTCGGTCGGTCCCTTCTCAGCATGGCCTCCCTTAACAAAGATCCTTGATCGCTTCCCATAAGGAGAAGACGTCACTAGGCCCAATGTATAGACGACATCCGCACAAGCTATTCCACTCACCACTTCGGTTGCCGAATATTCCCAACCACCAGCCACAGAGCCACCAGAATCCACAAATTCGAGCATGCTGCTGACTGAAGGTCTGCTGGCGCTGGACGCGTGCCCCAGACTAGACGGCGGCCAGACCACGTGCATGCATATCGATTGTTCCGGTCTCCAGCGCTGGCCTGCGTCTGGAAGCCGACGACCGAACCGCCTAGCCCGGCGTGTCGGCGGGCGCCAGCACCCTCATCTCGCGCTCCGTCCACCAGGTGGCAGTGCTGTCTGGCCACGGCGGCATGATCACGGCGCTCGAGTTCTGCGCCGGCCCGATGTCGCACCAGCGCTTCCTGGCGTCCACGTCCAACGACGGCTGCGTGGCGTTCTGGATGTACACGGACAGCGGCACCGAGGGCGCCCGCTTCGCCAGTCGGCCGGTCAAGGTCAACGAGCGCGTGCGGCCCGGCCTGGCGCAGCTCATCTGCCTGGCGTTCAGCGCCGGCGGCTCGTTCCTGGCCATAGGCGGCGCCGACCACCACGTCAGGTGAGGTGCGGCCGCCGCGCGTGGGCGGGGGCGCCTCCTCACGGGAGGGCTGCTGTCTGGTGTCAGATGAGATGGCATGGTCGTGCTCGTATCGTCCAAGCTGATGAGGGGTGGTCGACAGCCGCCTCCTTGAGCTGAGGGATAATCAAGCGAAGGTTGCCGTCTCAGGTCAGGGGTGGGCGAGTGTCGCCGACTCAGGTTGAGGATTGGTGAAGCATGCTGTCTTGGGTTGGGATAGGTGTGGATCGTCGTTTCAGGTCGGCTTGGGGTGATGGATGAGAGCAGCAGCCTCAGGTGAAGGATACTGTCTCACTTAGGGGTAGGTGTAGGGATGCCTTCGTTTCGTGTCATTTCAGAGGATAGGCACAGTTGCCATCCCGGTGGGGGTAAGGGAGGAGCGCCGTCCCCAATGGAGTATAAGTGGGTGCCGCCGTCTCTGATGAAGTATTTTGTCGTTTGTTTATTGGATGCCGCCGTCTCTGGTGAAGTATTTTGTCGTTTGTTTATTGGGTGCCTCTCGATGCACTGTATGCACGGTCGCGGTCAGTGGCGCCGCCCACACTGTTTCGCCGGTGGGCCGCGGGATTCGCAAATGCCCATAGTGGTGCGGGTGTTGCGGGTGAAATATAGGTAAGGCTACAGTCGCAGATGTGTGTAGTGGGAGGAGCGCCGTCTCCTGTGGAGTATAAGTGGGTACCGCCGTCTCGGGTAAGGTATAGGTGGGGGGGGGGGGCTGTCGTCTTAGGTGGGATATTTGATATTACTTCGGGTAAGATCGGACACAGATCGAGGAATCTGGTCTGAATCCTGACAGTGTGTGGTGACTGAAGTCGGGAAAAGATGGGGAAAGTCCGCTTTTACTAATTTGATTCGGAAGTGGATTGCATCTGTCCTAGACCAGAATAACTTAGCAGTTTAACTGGCTGTGTGGGATTATACCAGAATTGGCATTGGCAACTCATCTGCTGCAGTGGTACATCACCTGACCCCATATGGCCCCATATGACCTGGTCGTGTCCCGTGCGCCGGGGTGTACCAGAGTGTGGACAGGCCGGAGCCGGTTCTGACCCAGTGTGACCTGACCGCTCGTGTGTCAGGGTGCACCAGAGTGTGGACAGGCCGGAGCCGGTTCTGACCCAGTGTGACCTGACCGCTCGTGTGTCAGGGTGCACCAGTGTGTGGGCAGGCCGGAGCCGGTTGGTTCTGACCCAGTGTGACCTGACCGCTCGTGTGTCAGGGTGCACCAGTGTGTGGGCAGGCCGGAGCCGGTTGGTTCTGACCCAGTGTGACGTGTGCCAGGGTGTACCAGACGACGGGCGCCGACGGCCCGGAGCGCATCCTGGAGCAGGAGGCGCATTCTGACCGCGTGGACAGCATCCAGTGGTGCCACTCGGGCTGTCGCTTCGTCTCCGGTTCCAAGGACGGCACGGCCATCGTGTGGACGTTCCAGCGTCAGGAGTGGACTCAGCTCCGACTCACCATGGACCGCCGACCAGAGTAAGTGCCCGGCGGCCACTGGGGGGGGGGGGAGTGGCAAAATCAGTGGTGTCTGACCACCGTGGGGCGCACGCATATAAGTGGGTATTTTGGTCTGTCCTGTGCGACCGTGCACTTGGTAAATCGGTCTGTAGGTGCAATTGGTGAATCGACATGCATGTTCTCTCATGTCTGACAGAACATGCACGCCAGTATAGATTATCTGCTGCAAAGGTGCCCGATGTTGCTTAAAAGGTGCATGGCCGCTGCAGTGAGAAAGAGAGGGTATCCTGTGTCACTGTAGTGTGGCTTATCTACTTGGGATGGCAGACTGGACAACTGTGGCTGGCGATGAGCGCCGTCACTTGGTCCTGTGTGGGGTGGTTCTGTTGTCCTGTGTGGGGTGGGTGGTCCCGGCCAGGGGTGGGTGAGCCCCCTGGCTTGGGGGGGGGGGGGCTTTCCGTGGGGTTGGGGGGGCTGGCGAGCTCAGTCGCTCGGTGGTCCCGTGTGGGGGTAGTGCTGATGTGCTATCACGTCATGTTCCACCACTCCACGTAACGTCGCCGGCAAGACCAGCCTGACTGCGCCGTCGTGTATCCTATTGTGGAGTAGGTTAAATCCAGTGTGGTAATGTTGACCTTTGAGATTCATGCCTGATACCTACGATATGCCACATCATTATGACCTGACGTCTGACCAGTCCTATCCTGCGACCAAGGTCCCAAGTTATCCACATGCTGGTATGAGGTGACGCCCACGAGGAAGCGATTGCCCCAAACGTATCCCCGGCTTCATTAATGATTTCAATATTCCATTCTGTTTTAACAGATTTAAAACTACAAATGACATCCATACTGATCCATTGTAGTTGAATTAGTGCATTGCACTTTTGAGGTGTTAATGCTTTTATTAGTTAACCTTATTTCAGTTATGTTCGATCAACTGTGAACATCATAATTCGATATGGTGGACTTGTGCAGCGCATGTTCTTAACTTTTACCATGTTCTCAAATATGACTCTTCCACTACATTTTGGGAATTTATTTTCTACTCTACAACCTGGTGCAAATCGATTCTGAGACACTTCCTGTGACACAACTTCCAACATAACCTGACAAGACTGGGCATATGACTTCACCTCTGGCTTGCCATCAAACCTCCATTGACCTGAACTGACGTGACCTCTAACCTAGATTGAATGTATGATTTGGAATCCTAGGTTCGGGAAGGAACATTATTTGGCATTCCTGGTCGGATATGGTATTTTTATTTCTGTTTCTGATGTCAAAAGCTCGTTACACTTTCCACCCAGCTTTGGGCATGCTGATCAAATGGCAATGAGTGTGGTTATTTTCAAGCAATCCCATTCATCTTCCTACAAAAAAAATAGTTGGGTGATTTCCCGAAGAGGGAACTGTCTTGGAATGGCAAACATCCAGAAAAGGCTATGTTTCCAACCCTGTCACTGACCTGACCTTATCTCTGATATGGTTTGGCACGTTCTTTGAGCTCCCTGGTGATGGCCGCCAGCGTCCCCAAGGAGCCGCCATGATGACCTGCCATCTGACATGACCTGACTCGGCAGGTTCCGTGAGCCTCATGATGACGGCCGCCAGCGGCCCCTGGGCGTCACCATGGTTCGGTGGACGACGGATGACGCGCGAGTCATCACCACCGTCAGTGATGCGAGCTTCAGAGGTCAGTGATACCAGTGCCAGAGGTCATTTATGCCAGCTTCAGATGTCTGTGATGCCAGCTTCAGAGGTCAAGGACGCCAGATGCAGAATTCACTTGCAGGAGCTGCTTAGATGTGTGACATCAATCGTTCAGAGATCATTGATGTCATGCTCTTGCAGTCAAGTTGTGGGTCACTCGTCACAGTAATGCTGTTGTTCTTAGCTTTTACTTAAAGTCGAATTCAAACAATGTGCCCCTGAAATCTTCCATTTCAGAAATTCAGTCAACCTGTCAGATTTATCGCTCGCTGACCTGTCCGTAGCATGGGCGCTAAACGACAAAATCTGTTCGATGCGCCCTAAAACTCAAATAACCAACCAACCAACCAACCAACCAACCAGCCAACCCCTCCGTAACAGTGTGGCCGCCACTAGATCTTGCGCAGACCGTGTGTTCTGAAGCCTCACTTACCAGTCTGGAGCCGTTTTCACAAGGCTCTCGATATGTTCACACGTTCATTTTGTCTGTTGGCTTCCCAGTTTGAAGAGGTCTTCCTAAGCCCATCCGTGCATCAGCGTGTTTTGTTCTTGTATTGTATTTCTGGACTAAATATATGTCATGTTTTATTTGATTTTGTCATCAGTGTGGGATGCTTATAGATGTTAAGCACTAGACATAGTAGTGGCTGCAGGAATGTCTTATTTGGGTGCCTACGTGATCACGTGGCGAGAGCTGACAGCTGGCTCTCGTGCTCCGTGCTCGAGCAGTGTGGGAGGCGGATACCGGCCTGCTGCTGCACGTGCTGGCCGGTCACACGGACGAGGTGTACGTCGTGGAGAGCCACCCGAGCGACCCACGCATCGTCCTTAGCGCCGGACACGACGGAAAGCTGGTGGTCTGGGACGTCTGGAAGGGCATCATCCTCGCCTCCTTCTTCAATGCCGTGAGTCGAGTCGTGACGGTGCGGATGGTGATGATGCAACGAGTGATGCTGGTATTTTTATGGCTGTTCTGATCGTTGTCAGTGATTGATGCAGTCGCGATTTCTCTTGCTGGTAGTCTTAACTTGGAGCCAATAGCTGTAGCTGTGTCTGGTCGCTTTATTTGTTGTTGGGTGCTCTAGGTGCTGGTAAGGCGAGCCTTATGTGCGAGGGTCGTGTCACAACTGTGGTATCTGGGCATGGTGCATGTCTGTCATGGCTGCATTCGGTGAAGAATGGCACTTGCTCTAACCATCGCGTGTTTCAGATCGAGGGTGAGGGCCACGGCGGTCTGTTTGACGCCCGCTGGTCACCGTGCGGCCTCTTCATAGCTGCCACCGACTCTCACGGACACCTCTCGCACTTCGGAGTCAGTGCCAACGACAAGTTTCGGAAGGTGCGTGAAGCCAGGTGATGTCAGAGGTGTTCGCCGGGCCTGAGCAAGGGCGGGTACCGCTCATGGTCGTGAGGCACAGCTGTGGCAGGTGCCGCTGCCTATGGTGCGTTGGCACTATATTTGGTGGTGGAATCATCGGATCTGGTGGTTTTGATCCGGATCTGGACGCATGGTATTTTGATGTCGATCATGAGATGTGGCGTGCTTTGTAAATGAAAGAAACTGTGCCAGTCGCAGCGTATTTGGCTGATGTCGAGGTATCCCCACAGCCCGCCTGCTGTGTCGGAGAACTCTGCTGTATGGTAGTGATATAGTGCGGGTGTCCCTCCTCTGCTGGATATCCGTGTCGTCTGCTCAGCAGTGCAACGGGTTTCGCCGACCCGGTCGGATGCCGCTATAACTGACTACTGCTGTCGCAGGTGCCATACGAGCAGTTCTTCCACACCGACTACCGTCCGCTGATGCGTGACGCGCGACACAACGTGCTGGACGAGCAGACCCAGATGGCGCCACACCTGCTGACGGCACCGCTGCTGGTGGACCGCGACGGTAACCCGCAGCCGGCCGCCTGTCAGAGGCTGGTGCCCGGCCGCGAACATCAGACTGACGACCAGCTGCTGCCCGTCCTGCAGCCTGTCAACGGTGGGTACCGCCGCAGCTGCTGCCCGTCCTGCAGCCTGTCAACGGTGGGTACCGCAACGGCTGCAGGCTGTCAACGGTGGGTACCGCCGCAGCTGCTGCCCGTCCTGCAGCCTGTCAACGGTGGGTACCGCCGCAGCTGCTGCCCGTCCTGCAGCCTGTCAACGGTGGGTACCGCCGCCGCAGCTGCTGCCCGTCCTGCAGCCTGTCAACGGTGGGTACCGCCACAGCTGCTGCCCCTCTTGCAGTCAGCCTGTTGACGGTTGAGTACAGCTGTAGCCGTCTCCACTGAGCCGGTCTGGCAGAGCACGATTGAGAGTGCCCTCGAGCACTTGCGGCGCCTGCGTGGTGCAGTTCCCACAGTGTATATACCCAGTTATTCTTAGTAAATACATTTGATGTTACTTTCCAAAGGACCACTTTGGAGCTTGGGCCCACTGGTTAATTAGTTGTTATATATACCGTCGTGACGACTATAGTCACCGATTGCCATGAAGTCCAAAAACTGATGACCACGAGGCCCATTACTTGATTTTTTGCCAGAAGTCCAAAAAAATCAACTAACCGGTGAAGTTTGTCCGTACGTCACTAGAGCAGCGGCTTTCCAACAATATACTTTTACTGCATGAATTTGGTGCTTTATGTGAGGAAGTTGTATACGAGGTTGAGGTTACAGCAACGTGTTTTGCTTGCAGATGCGTGTTGTGTTTCATTTTGATGATGAAATGATATATTTACGACGAGCTAAAGATTAGGTAACTTTAAAACTGTTTAATACAACAAAGAATGGCTCTTAAGTGCTCATGGGTTTTAGACATTGTGTGAGAAGAAATGCACGACCTTCAATATGCCAGGAGGTGCTGAGTTTACATAAAAAATAACGTTAGGGATTATACTATATTACTCAACGTTTCGGCCAGGGGCCATCGTCAGGAGAGGCCCTGACACTCCTGACACTCCTGACGATGGCCCTGCCCGAAACGTTGAGTAATATAGTATAACCCATAACGTTACTTTTGATGTAAACTCAGCACCTCCTGGTATATTGAAGGTCGTGTATTTCTTCTCACACAACTCTAAAACTATTAGCAAACTGATATTTAGGATGCAATTTTCGGCATGATACTGTGTGTGTATGACCCCAACTGACCCAGTGGTGTATGACCGGCAGTGGAGGACGACAACGATCTGGACGTGGAGGCTCTTGGCCCGGACGCGCCCGCTCGCCGGCCGACCATCGACGACATGATCGAGCAGCTGGCCGTGGCACAGGCGCTCCAAGACTCGGGTTAGCTTGTGGCCAGTCGGAGACGTCCTGACAGATTATCCTGGGGTCCTTTTCAGATTGTCTTAATATTAACAATTCATCCAGAGGGCATTGTCTTGACGCCATCCTGAGGCATTGTCAGGTTATTTGGGAACCGTTGTTACGGCTTTGAGCGACCAGATGGATGGAAAATGCCAATGGGAACGGGGTGAGGATAGCGATGGCCTGCGTGGTCTCAGTTGTGTTCCCCCTTTTTGTCTAACTTTAATGTGGTACACCATATTGAAAACGAATGGTTGCTACTAAATATGGTGTATTTGTGGTGCATGATTCGACCTAGGGTTTCATGCACTGGGAGTCAATAGCCAAGAATAGCCAGTAGCCTAATTTTGTTTAGCTGTCATCCTGTAACTCATTTGTGGCACAGTGTCAGGTACTGTGGTGCATAGTGTGGGTATTGTGGTGTGTAGTGTGGTACTGTGTGGTGTGGTGTTATGATTGTAATGTGAATGCTGTATAGTGTAGTATCTGGTGCTGTGGTATGTGCCGAGTGATGTGGTGTGGGATGCAGTTTCGGATAGTCTTGTGGGTAGTGTCAGAAACTATGGTATGTGATGTCGGGTATCGTGGTGTGTAGTGTCGAGTACTGTGGTGTGTAGTGTTGGATGTTGTGTAGTATTAGGCACTATGGTGTGTAGTTTTGGGTATTGTGGTGTGTAGTGTCGAATGTTGTGTAGTGTGATGTAGGTTAGTGTAATATGGATTTTGTGTGGTGTAATATGTGGTGCTGTGTTGTGTAATGTCGGATGCCATGCAATGTGGTGTAGTATTGTATACTGTGCTGTGTAGTGTAGTGTGGATACAGTGCAGTGTCCTAAAATTATTTCGCCATTAACTGTGCGGATGAAGAAAGAAGTTGCTTGGGAATAGTGGAAGATTGGAAGAAAATAAAGGATCGTCACTTAAGGATCAAAAACGTGGAATGCCTTTCACTTCAGTTACATGCATTTTACATTATTTAGCAGTCGTGTGTATAATGACTGCCCACACGTGTGGCAAAATGGTAAAAACCTAAGGCAAGGATGAAGTAGCACAATTCCATTAACTGTGAATTTCCAGGCCACATGGTCAATTATTTTACACTGATACAGTGTGGTGTGATATCGTGTAATGTGCTTGTAGTCTCGGGTGTTGTGTAGTGTGGATGCTGTTTGGTATAGTATTAGGAAGGTTAAGGCAAACGTACTTCACCAACAGGGTAGTAGAACACTGGAACCAGCTGCCAGAAAACATTGTCAGTAGCAGCACATTGAACATCTTTAAAAACAGCATAGACAATCATTATAAGAATAAAGGGCTTGCTTTTCAGTATTACAGGGAGGGCTGATTGACAGATTTGGTGGGCAACTGGTTCAGTGTACAGAGTGCAACCAAGAAGGGCCCTTGTGGCTCATAGTTGCACTAATCTTTTATGTCTATGTCTTTATGTAGTGTGGATGCTGTTTGGTTTAGTATTGGGTATTGCGGTGTGTAGTATCGGATGCTATTTGGTGTGGTGTGGTGTAGTGTGGATGCTGTGTGGTGTAATATTGGGTGTTATGGTGTGTAATTTTGGATAGTCTTTTGTGCAGTGTCGGGTACTGTGGTGTGTAATGTCTAGTGCTGCGATGTGGTTGCGGCGAGATGCGTTATCGGTCCGCCCCACTACCTGCCTCTCCTTCAGTGGAGATGCCTGAGGCGGGCGCTGGAGCTGCTGGCGACGGAGAGCAGCGTCGGCCGTCGCCGAGCGGCGCCTACAACCCGCTGCTGCGCCGGGTGGTGCCTCGACTGAAGCCTCGCCACCAGCTGCAACTGCTGCGGCACAGGTGACCGGACTGGACACTGTACGGCTCTGCCGACCAGGGTACTGCCCTGGCGGTGCCGCCGGTCCATGAGCTCCACCAGCAAAGTTGGCCGCTCTGCTGATCTAAGTCCACTGCTCCCGCCCGATGATAATCCACCCGGATGGTTGCTGTTCCCAGCAGTGAATCTCTTGGAGATGGTTGTCCGTGCTATGTTGTTCTGGTTCTTAATATTAGTATAGGATGGTCACGTAGTCCGTGCGTGCGTAATAACCATATAACTAACAACCGTGTCTAGCTATGCATGTAATTTCTATTTTGTGTAGTTACCGTGGGCTATAATGGGTTTCCAAGTCTAGCTATACAAATGCGATTGTTGTGCTTTGTATAGTTATTGCGGACTATAGTGATGTCCAAGTCTCCTGTCGTTCTTCATGATTGAACATGGAGCGAGGAACAGAGTGGCGGATGGGTGTTGTCAGCGTTTTGCGCTGGGTACCACGTCTCTACCGCCGCCGGTGGCCGTCATATTTTGGTGACGTGTTCGAACGTGTGTTGCTTCGCCCTCCAGGACCGTGCAGGCGGAACTGGAGCAGCAGCAGTTCGAGACGGAGATGGCGCGGCCGCGCCGGCGCGCCACACCTCCACCCGCGCAGCGTCTCACCACCCGCGAGCGGCGCCGGCAGCGGCTGCTGCGCCGCCGGCAGCCCGACCCCGAGCAGGAGCAGGAGCAGGAGCCGACACCTGAGCCGTCCAGCAGCAGACAGCAGCGACAGACGGGCTCGCGAGCCGCCCGCTCGGCGCGGGCTCCATTCGGTGACGACTTTGAGGTGCGTGGCTGTCGGTTTGCATGCAAGTGTTAGTGGATTGCGATACTGTGAAGTGGTAGAGTGCGCCACTAGACGTTATACTCAGCAGCTGTGTCATTAACTGGTCTGCCTGCGACCGTCTTTTATCCCCTGCTCTAACCGCCACCATCGGGCTGTCCGCCAGAACCCGGACAACCTGTCGCTGGGCGACGAGACGCCTCATTCGTCGTCGGGCTCGTCCGAAACGGAGGCCGAGCCGACGCACCGTTCGGACGGCAGCGAGTCCAGCGAGTACTCGGACTGGGTGGCCGAGTCCGGGGTGACCCTGAACCCGCCGCAGCGCCAGCCGAAGCGGGTCAGTGTCTACCGTGGTCGGTGTCAGGCGACATACACGTGCACATATATACCTGCGTGCGTGCGTGTGCGTGTGCATGTGTGTGCATGTGTGTGCGTGCGTGTGCACGCGTGTGCGTGCGTGCGTGTACTTGCGTGTGCTTGCGTGTGTGCGTGCGTGTGCGTGTGCGCGTGCGTGTGTGTGCGTGTGCGTGTGCTTGCGTGTGCGTGCGTGTGCGTGCGTGCGTGTGCGTGTATGCGTGTATATATATATATATATATATATATATATATATATATATATATATATATATATATATATATATAAAGTATGTATGTATGCGTGTTGCCAGACGCGGTAAGCACGTCAATAGCAACGAGTCCCGCTCGTGCACTACGCGGGTGGGTGGGGACAATGCCCCGGCAGCGTGCTTGTCTGCGTCTCAGCACATGGCCAGCGGGTTGGAGTCAGCTGATGTCGCCCACTGACCCGCCGCCCACCACCAGCTGACGGCTCGACAGCGCGCCATGCGCCGACGGATACGGAGCGGAGCCTCCGAGCCGGATCAAGAGCCGGAGCCGGAGCCAGAGCCGGAGCCGGAGCCGGCCGACCCGCGGCCCGGACCGTCGGGCATGCAGTCGCGGTCTCGCCGGGGCTCGCCGCCGACCGACCGGCGGCGAACGGCACGCGCCACACGTAAACGGGTGAGTTTCTCCACTCCGCGCCTGGTCACATGATTGTCGCCGTGGGAGGGGGGAGGGGCACACCGTACCGTGTGACCGTATGGTGATGCGTCGAGCTGTTTCGTCATGTCGCAATGTCGTCACCATGGCGACGGCTAGGGTTGTGTCTGGTGAGGTGAGCCGGACCGCGTGATGACTTGCGCCGCGCCGGCCCAGCAGGTCAGCGCTGGTGGCGAGTCTGTTGCGGGCGCCTCCACCTCCGTTGTCACCGCTGCCGCCGCCTCCGTCGCTGACGAGGTGGACGAGCCCTTCATGCCGTCAGCCTGGTTGTCGGAGGTGCTGCCCAGGAAGACGCCCTACTTCCCGCAGATGGGCGACGAGGTCAGCTCGCAGCCGGCCCCGATCAGCGGGAGTTGTTTCGGGAAGACGGCTGAAGAATCTGACAGTTACAGCCGGGAAGAGGGTTGAGGGAATTCGCGGTCCATTATAGGTCACATGCACAGGATGGAATGCAAGGGGATTGGAAGAGTCAAGCCTCATTGTGGTTAATGCATAAGCGAAGGTGTCAAGGTGTACAGGTGCTGGCGACCTACTTCCTATACAGCTAGATCTGCGTAGCCTCAGGTCGGTAGGCTCTTATTCGATCGTAACAGGGCGCATATTAAACATAGCGCGTCATCTCATAGATCGATACTTGTGTGAACGTGCTGCTTGTACGTGAAGCGTCACGTCAGTGACAGATTTTGTCGTGGCGTGCATCCGCTCGTGGTTGGCGCCTAACTGGCGCTGTTGGTGTGCTTCAGCTCATCTACTTCCGGCAAGGCCACCAGCTGTACGTGGACGCCGTGCGGCGACGGAAGATTTACGAGATCACCCAGAAGAGTCTCCCCTGGGCAAAGCAGACGCTACGGGTACGAACTGACCCGATACGAACTGCCCTGTCAGGCCCGTTCGGAGCTCAGACGTTCGCCAGGCTGGCTAGCCTCCCCTGTGACGGTAGCACTGCCCGAGGAGGGGGCAGTTTTCTCCCACTGCAGACATTCCCCATGCTGACTAGTCTCCTGTGACCATAGTGCTTCCTGGAAGTCCCGCTACGAGTGTTCCGATACGGACCCAACTCTAAAACAGGGCCTGGGGCTCAGGACTCTCGATCGTAGGATTGCGGGTCGCAATCCATACTCGGCGGGATTACCGAGTCCGCCCGCGGCCAATCGGCATGAGAGGTTGGCCATGCTATATGGCCTAGCAGTCGAGTGCGTCGTAAAAGAACCCCATGGGCTCAGCCCGTTGGCCTTTGCTGGTGGAATGCGTGCTGTATGGTTTTCCTCCTTGGCATTCCGACTGTGATTTCAGCTGTCCCATTCCATGTATTATTTTGTATCCTTGAAGCCGTTTGTTCACACGTTCGTTGTGCTTGGGTAAGTATGTGTATGTGAGGATTATGCCTGAATTATATCTGATGCGTGTTATTCGCTGCAGAACTGCTGGATGCATGGCATAGTTTCACCGTAAGCCACGACGCAGCGTTCCACACCTGCAGCAGTTGTTCGATTGTGTCCCGGCGCTAGCGCGTGCTGTACTGGTATGCGTGTGGCTCCATCTGCGGCAGTTGTCCATCCGTGTGCCGGCGCTAGCGCGTGCTATGCTCGTATGCGTTTTCGCACGGACGTGTGGTATATGTCGCATCGTGATTTGTCCATGTTACCGCCAGGACCGTGAGCTAGTGAAGATCATCGGCATCAAGTACGAGCTGCGGCCGCCGTGCTTGTGCTGTCTGAAGCTGGGCAAGCTGGATGCCGAGTCGGGCTCGGTGACAGCCGGCAGCTTCACCATCAAGTACCACGACATGCAGGACGTGGTGGACTTCCTCGTGCTGCGGCCTGCCTACGAGACGGCCGTCAGCCGACAGTGGAAGCCTGGTGAGTGCTGCGGTTCAGGTCACCGCACGCGTGAGCTCTAATCTGTGGTAAGAGCTGTGTCTAGCGTCTGCGACTGCCCCGTGCAATCTCAGTCACTTCATAGCACGTGACCTGTGGCGGCCCGGTGAAGGGTGTCTCGGCTCGTGTGTCCTCTAACCTGCGAAGACTGCGAGCTGGGTCGGATTGTTTAACACCTGGTATGTCGGCCGGGTCATTGTACAGGACACTCGACGAGCCACGGCTCGGGGTCAGGTCACCGTGCCCGACTGCTGACCTGTGCCGGTGTCCGCCAGGGGACCGGTTCCGGTCCACGATCGACGACGCCTGGTGGACGGGCGCGGTGCAGGAGCGGCGGCCGCTGGACCCGGACGCGCCCGAGTCGCCGTTCCTCTGCTACCGCGTCGTCTGGGACACGGGCGAGTCGGAGCCGCTCAGTCCGTGGGACATGGAGCCGCCCGACCCCAGCCGTGAGTATTGCCGGCACGGCACGGCACGGCACGGCACGGCACGGCACGGCACGGCTGGGTCGACGGACAGTGCTCGTGACGAGCTGTGGTGCTGGAGGAAGCCGCCTGACACCCACCAGGGCGAGACAGGACGGTGGGAGGGGCCCACATAGGTGATGCATTACCCTGACATCGCAGGTTTGCACGTAGTGGTGGCGTGCGAGGTCCCGCGTGATTAAGGTGGTGCTATCTTACGCGTCGGATGCGTCTCGTTCGGTTTACCTCACTAATTGGAGTGTTTGATAGTTAACCGAACTGGCGTTCAGCCCACAGCTTGCTGGTACCCAGCTTGTGCGCAGAGCACATCCCCACACAATCGCGCGTGCTCAGACGCGTCCGATGAGTGGGCGAACTGGAACCGGATATATACCGTGGATGTTTTTAATTTGTGAACTAAGCGTAGTCTAACCTCCCCTCCCTTACAGCACTCCAAGTCAAATACAAGTTATAGGCGTGAAATATAATTTGGAATTATGTGCATAGCTGCGAATATATACATCTTGTGTGCTATGGGTATGTTTGGTGCGATGCACCAAGCGTGTATATGGTGTACCTTGGATATGTGCGCGATGTGTTGTAGCTAACCGGTGCCTGACGCTCCACAGAGTTGTCGGACGACGAGAGTAGCCAGAGCAGTATCCCGCTGACAGTGGAAGAGCTGCGCGGCTCCCAGCCGGGCTGGCGGCAGAGGCCAGAGGACTGGAACGGTGACGACCCGCAGGTACAGTAGCCAAACGGCGCTGGTGACCTGCGCTCATACCCGGGTCTGGGCTGGTGACGGCCCGCAGGTACAGTAGCCAAACGGCGCTAGTGACCCACACTCACGTGCTGTTCTAGCTGCAGCAAACCAGCACAGATTTTCCGTATGTAAGCCCATGCACATGCACTTGGCGCTGCTGTCGTGCATTCTGGTAATGTGGTGTACAAAGATTCAGATATTCGCGATATCTAACCAGAAACATTGCATGTCACGATGTTTACGGAGCATAGCAAATTGCTTGAACTATTTGAAGCCATTAACTGGTGCTGTTGGAAGCTGCAAATAGAGATGTTTATTAGCTAGACATGGTTTGGTGTATCATTGGCAGGTAATGTGAACCACAATCTCGATATATTTGGTATAAGTATGGATCCGGTGGTGTCTGTGGAGCTGGTGTAATGTTGCCGGAGTAGATTGGCCGGATCCGGCAGTGTCTGGAGAGCTGATGTACTGTTGCAGGAGCAGATGAACGGATCCGGCGGTGTCTGGAGAGCTGATGTACTGTTGCAGGAGCAGATGGACCGGACCCGGCGGTATCTGGAGAGCTGATGTACTGTTGCAGGAGCAGATGGACCGGATTCGGCACTGTCTGGAGAGCGTGATGCAGCTGGCCATCGCTGAGCCGTTCCTGACGCCCGTGGACCTGAACCTGTACCCGACGTACGCTCTGACCGTCGAGTACCCCATTGATCTGTCAACGATCAAGGTCAGTGCAGCCGGCTCCTGTCGAACACTGTCAGATGCTGAAGCTTCGAGGGGTTGGGTTGTCTTTCATAAATAAAATGTATTGATCATCAGCGGGTGCATTTGTATTCATTCTTAGTACAAATGCAAGGAAGTATGGTTAGCCTGTGCCTGTAATAAATTGTATTTGGTGCGTTCCAGAGGTACGGTCAAAAGTAACAAGATCGTCCGCTTGCTTTCATCTTCCCATCCTTCCGTCTGTGGTCACTCTCCCATCACTTGACACGTACTTCCCTCCTTATTTCTCGTCTCTATCATCGTAAATGTTGTACGTAGGAATAGCGAAGTGTTTTATCAGTAAGAAACAATTCTGTGATGCAACTGCACGGAAAAGTGAAAACATAAGTAACATTAAAACTAGTTGACAAGCTAGCGGTAAACGGGAACAGGACTTCGAATGGAAGGCAGCACTTCTTTGATTCGGACGACGTGGTAAAGCCACACGTTCGCCTAGCTTTGCTCGGGGGATCGTAGAGGTTGCCTACCTATTGTTCGTCGGTGACTTGTTCCTCCGTCCCTGTCTGCTCCCGCTCTCATCTCCCAGTGTGGCGGCACCCCATGACGGCAGGTGCGGCTCGCATTTCTCCGTCTCTGCGCCGACCGACTCTCCTGTCCTCGTGTGACAGCAATCCTTGGCGGTTGGCACGGCTCGCGTTTCTCCGTATATGTCGGCGCCGCCACTCATCTTGTGTGACGGCGCCCCCTGGCGGCAGACGCGGCTTGAGAACGGCTTCTATCGGCGCGTCACGGCTGTCCAGTTCGACGTACGCTACCTGGCCTCCAACACGGAGAAGTTCAACCAGCCGCACTCGACCATCGTGCGCTCGGCGCGCTGTCTGACCGACGTCTGTCTGGAGATGATCAGCGACCGCACGTGCCACAACCCGGGCCCGCTCTACCGACGCTACTCGCAGGCGTACAACAGCGGTCGCCGGCAGCGGCCGGGACGACCGACAGTCAGCGGCCGGGCCGGCTCGCAGAGGTCGCCGCGCGTCACTAGACAGGTCAGGCTAGTGGAGCACCCAGTGTCGGGATTACTGAGGCCAGTGGACAGGCCAGGGATAGTAGGGTCAATACAGGTTAGCATTCGGGCGGGGTGTCATGGTAACTTGGATGAGTAGACAGATCATCTCGACTGGGGTTATCCCGTGTTTGGTCGCTGCGGGTCACCACAGGTCACCAGGCCGGCCAGGGTTACTGAGATCCCCACAGGCCATGGTTGCCGGAATAACCATAGGTCAGTTAGTTCACTCGATTGCCGCGGGTCGTAGGTACTGAATCAACCCAGATTAGACAGCCGTTGACAGGCAGGTAATTGCACTGTAGGTAGGACTACCAGCGATTATCGGAAACGTCGGATGGGTGAGATCACAAGGTTACTGGGCTGCCTGGGAAGCTCATGGTACTCATGTAGGTTGACTAAATGTTCATACCACTGTACTCGAAGGAGACTTAAGGAGCATGAAGAGTCGATGCACTCAGAGACGCTGAGATTGATGAGGTGGGTTTTCTTTAAATAAAAGATGTCGCCGAAGTTTTCTTCGGTAGCCTGGTTGATCCGTCATCAGCATGATTCAGGACACGGTTTGCACTATACTCGATGCAGTGTTGATCAGGAGTGTTGAGTTCCCCTTGTTGGCCACGGGTGTCGCGCTGAACCAGTGCCTCGATATCGCTTCAGATCGCCAAGAGGCGCTTCGCCGACAAGACATGGGAGGAGCTGTGCATGGAGCTACTGGAGAAGCTGTTTCGCCACGAAGACTCCGTGCACTTTCGCTCTGCGGTCGACCTGGGCGTCTACCCGGATTACCTGCAGGTCAGTACCACCGCCGCTGGATTGCGTCTTCTGTTAGTACGCTTCTGCCAACGCTCGGCTAGGACGGGTAGACCGTGCCCAGTCCGGTATGCTTCTACGAGAACGACTCGAGATCGGTGGATGGGCGCTGTATGACCATCGCAGTCGATGCGTCTCTAAGCCCAAATAACTAGCCGAAATCGGTGGACATGTATCGAGGCTGCTTGTCGGTGCCTTCCAGTTGGTTATGCTGTTGCTATCGTCTTGCGACTCCGTGTGGTTGGTTGCTTTGCAAATAAAAATGAGGTTGTGGTATGTTGTATGGTTGCGGTTCGTAGGCCCCTGTTGCAGATGGTTGTATGGTTGAGAGTGGTTGGCTGCCGAGCGTTGGTTGTACGGACGGCTGACTGTTGCAGATGGTGGATACGCCGATCGACTTGAGCGCGGTGCGAGAGGAGCTGGAGAACTGCTCGTACGTGTCGCCACAGGAGTTCTCCGACGACGTACGCCTCATCTTCCACAACTCCAAGACTTACAACACAAACAAACGCTCAACGGTATGGCTGCAGATGCTGCTGAGTCGGTTTTAGAATATAGTTATTTATTGCCGAACCCGATCGTTTTCGTCCTGCTCGGTCACAATTTTCGACAGGGCAGATTTAGGTGGGGCTGAAAATTCGACAGCCGTCGAGTCTCATACGACCTCAATAGCTCCTCGTGCGAGGTGGGCCACGATGGCGATGACGACGATGTCAGGGTTGCCATGAGAGGTGACGTCCTGCATACCGCGTGGTGTGGAACCGGGCCCCTAGGCCAGTGTGTTGTCCGCCGTCAGATGCGTCGGACAGGCCTGTGCCGCGCTCCTGGCTGGCATGTGGAACGTCCGCTGACCAGCCCATGCACACTCTGACAGCCATACAAGGTGTGCACTATCTGGTGGACTGTGACGCGCCGACCTTCCACGCGGCAGATATTCGCCATGACGCTGCGACTGTCGTGCTACTTTGAGGAGCAGATGAAGCCGATCTTGTCTCACTTCGTCAGTGGGCAGCGGCCAAGCAGGTCCCGGCGGCATCACCTCGATGAGCCGCCATCGGCGTCCAGCAGCCGACACGGTTGGTCACGCGCAGTGACGGACGTAGAACCGGTCCGGACTCGTTGCACTGGGTGGACGTAGTGACCTCTGTTTATTGTTTAAATCGTATTTCATTTATTTCGCATGCCAGCTTTCATAGAGAGTCGGTTTTTCAATTCGGTACTTTATCACACAAGTACCGAAGATTGTCACATAAGATTGATTTACGTGGTGTATTGCTTGGTGTGCATGTCTTATCCGATGGAAATGATACGCATTTTCCAGTTGGCCTGATCCGGCATGTGGCACTCTGCCCATGGCTCCTTCAAGCGTACCTCACTTCATTGCTTCATCAGCATCGGCTACCGGGCCGGTGATAACCCCTGTCTTCCGTCAGGCGGCTCCGGTGTCACGGCGCCCGAAGCGCAGCGTCGCCTGCACGAGCCCGCCGCGGACTCTGAGGAGGAAGAGGAGGAGCAGATCACCCGCCACGGACGTCGGCGACCGCCGCGCGCCGGCGTGTTCCGGCCGCCGGCGCCGCCGGTGAGTACGGCCCGCCTGCGCGGCCGTGCGCCCGTCTCGTACGCCGAGGACAGCGACTCGTCGGCCACTCCGCTGCTGGCGCGGCGCAGGCACGGTCCAGCGGCGCCGACGGCGGCCGGCCGGAGCCGCGCCCTGCCCGCGCCGCCACCGCCGCCGCCGCCGCCACCGCGCCCACTGTCACCGCCACGGCCGCGCCACACGGCCGGCTTCCAGCCGCAGCCGCGCCGCGCCGCCGCCTTCGACCAGATCGACGACGGAGACGAGGAGGACGAGGAGGAAGAAGAAGATGACGGCTCGAGCTCCAGCTCCAGCTCGAGCAGCTCCCAGTCGGAACAGAGTGAAGAAGCGGCGGAGGAGGAGGACGACGAGGTGGAGAGCGAGGCCGACGACGCGACGCCAGTCGCTGCGGTGCCCCGGCTCCGAACCCGTGCGTCCCGGTCCAACTACGCCATTGTCGACGATGATGACGAGGAAGGCACGCCGCGCCGCTCCGCGCATACGTCGCGGTACGACAGGGACAGCGACTGGGACGCGCCGTCGGCCGAGACCCGATCGCGTTCCCGTCAGCCAGCCGCGTGTACGCGCCGCGCCGCAGCTCAGCAGCAGCGACAGCAGTACGACGACGGCGACGACTTTCAGGTACCCCGGCCGGTCAGGCGGAGGTCGAGATCAGCGCCGAGGAAAAGGCCGGGAGTGGCCAACGGCAGCGACCGTGTGGCTCGGTCGATACCCACGCATAAGACCAGGAAGTGGTCACACATGTTGGAGAGCGAAGACGAAGACGAGCCGCACACGACACCGAAGAAGGCCAAGCAGCGGCGACAGCGGGCGCACAGCGAAGAGGAAAACGTGGCGCCGCGTCCGACGTCAAGGAAAGCCAAGAAGCGACGGCGGCGACTTGAGAGCGAGGATGAAGACGAGGCGCCGAGCCCAAGACCCAGGAAAGCACGGAAGCGTCGACGGCGACTGGACAGCGAAGATGAAGATGAGGCGCCGGGCCAGACGTCCAAGAAAGCAAGGAAGCTACGACGGCGGCTGGACAGCGAAGACGGCAACGGCGAACCGCGGCCGACGTCCAGCGGGGCGGGAAGGCGGCGGGGGCGGCTGGATAACGGGGCTGACGCCGGAGACCTGGTGAGTGTTCGAGACGGCGGCGCACACGGCCAGGTGGACAGCGCTGAGTCGGACGTGCCCGCGCGGCGACGGACTAAGCTAGGCAGGGGCAGGTCGCGTCGCGCCGCCCTCAGTGATGACTCTGAGGAGGCGCCGGTGCCAGCCCGGCGGTCCGCGTGGCGCCCGTCGTCGGCTCACGATGACGTCAGCGACGACGGCGTGGATGAGACGGCGGCCGCCAGCCGGCCGTCGGGCAGCTCGGCCCGCAGACATGGCCGCATGTTCGTCTCGCAGGACGTGGACGAGTTGACTCGGCCGAGTGGGCGGGCCGCCAGTGTCGGCCACACCAACGGCGCCAGAAAGTCGAGCCGGTCGGCGGCGGCGCGCGCCACGCGCCTGCTCGCCCAGTCAGATGACTCGGAGTCCGACTCTGGCGAGTCGCGCAGCGCGCGGTTGGCGCGCCGGCTGGCCCACGTGGATGGCTGGCACTCACCGCCGGTCGCGCCGGTCTTGCGGCGGCGGCGCGCTTTCGTAGACCACGACGAGCCGGCCGATGATGAGCCGAGGATCAGTGTGAGCAGTCGGGGGCGCGTGCGGAAGCTGAACCCGCACGCCTTCACAGCTGACGGATGAGGCAGTCAGCACCCGACAGCCGCTCAAATGGTGACGTGATGTGAGGTGTCGCGACTGTGTTTTGCAGCCCGGTGCGTCATGGGGCGTTGCGTTGCGCCTCTGGAAGGGTGGGTCATCCCGCCGGCCACTGCTCGATCAAACGGGTTGTTCCCATGGTTTTCTTTCGATGTGTGTTTCGCACTGCTCACGTGTTAAATAAATCAAATTGAAGGCGTTCGGCATGGGAAGTGTTTCGTCCGTGATGTGATCACGCAGTATCGTGCACTGTGGGCACGTCAACGCTCGCAATCCCAGGTGGTTATCTAGTCGGTCGAAGTTTCGGACAGACCAAATAGCCCATGCATCGTTCAAAGTCGGCGTTTGGTTACTGGTAGATGTATTTTGGGAGCACAGGGGCGGCTTACGCCGCGGCCAGTACCCGAGGGTTCACCTGGCTGCCATCCGAGGGCTGCACGTGCCTCCCTTGTCAGTTAGTTGGCCGCTGGGACGCGGCCGTCGGCGGGCGGTGCCCGGGCTGGCCACAACAGTCAGCCGCACCGCCGCGACGCTCGGTCCGAGCGGGAGGCAGGCGCCGCCACACCGGAACAGACGCGGTCCGTGTTATCCAGGCGTGGCGGCGCACACTTATGCTAGTCAAACTGCCGCGCGGTCAGAGGCGCCGTCACGGCGGCCGTCCACGCAGACATCACCACCGCAGCCGTCCAGCCAGTCGTGAGAAACGCTGGCGTGGCCGCTACAGTGTGCGCACTCGCGAGTAAGGCGTTCGCGCTCCTCGTCGAGGGTCGGCCGGACACTGGTGACGCGTGGCACGGGGCCAGGCGGACGAACTCTCACGGTCTCCGCTGGTGGAGGCGGCGAGAGGGTCAAGGCACGCGTGCCGCTTTGGCGTTCTCCGCGGACTGATATTGTGTTGTGAAGTAGATGAAAGCTGGATACCAACAAAACACATCGCGGAAGAACACAGTAGCTCCATGCGCTCTCCTGATAAGCAACGACAAACATTCCATCTTGCTTCCATGGCAGCATACGCACCTTGCAACAGCTTAGTGTAAATGTGACAACACTCGTCAGGTATTCGAACGCCCAGCATCGCAGCGTCACTCGTCAGAAATTCGATCAAAGCAGACTCCTTAGTAATCTCGACTTATGTCCTATTGGGCGCTGGTGCACAGCGTTGTCCCGGCATAGCCGTCCACGCCGAATTCGTGCGCCAAGTCTACTGTCCTCGTCATGACTAGCACGCTATCTCATCCAGTCGCACGGTAAGCCCGAGTTAACAAATCTACCTAGGCATTTAGTCGTTTAGCCAAGCACCGCTTGCATACGTTTCACAACTTGTTCGCATTCTTCACGCCAACACCGCCCCGGTCAGTCACGTGATCTCGCCACCGGTCACGTGTCGGCACAGTCGCCCTAATCAGGCACGGCAAGACAGCACAACGCGACCTGCCACGGGCTGACTCGTCTCGGTCAGCTGCCTAAAACGCGACGTAGCTGAGCTCTCTGCGCAGCAGTTTCGGTAGATGTCGCAAGCATCGCTCCGCGAGGCGGCGCCACCGGCTACATGACTGAGCAGGCGGCGCCGCAGCAGAGCGGCAGGCAGATGGGGATCACGGCGCCGCCCTCCGAGTGCGACTCCTTCGAGCCGCCCTTGGCCTTGTATTTTCCGCTCGCCTTGTAGCCAGACTTGTACTTGCCACCGCCGCGTGACTCGGACGACTGGAACTGAAGAATGTGAGAGGTGTTAGCGCACACAGTGTTGGACGGCTGAACCCAACATGCATATCTAGCAGGCAGATCGTCCAGTCGTCTCGTCCCCCGCTGAATCTGACGGGCGGACTTGGTCAGCTGGCCTGCTGACGCTCATTCCGGTACCTAGCCAGTTTCGCTGCATTCTGCACACATGGAATTCATGACAAAGCAATCGCGCAATCTTTAGGTGTGGGGTAAAGGCAAGCGCCTTTTACCAATGCAACGTCTTCCAGAAATGGCGCTGACGGAGCGTGTGAAGACAAGTCACGCTATTTGTATTCCACCTCGATCACTTCTGCCTACCCGGCAACCCAGCGATATTCCGATGTGCATAGAAGCAGGATGGTAAAATTAATGCAAGTGACCATGACAACATACAGCATGAGAGTAGCCCATGTAGAGTAGAACACATGCGGAGCAACTGCAAAAAGCAAGAGGCATGGACGACTCTCTTCTTCCAACATAATTATGAAACGGTGCCGTGCTTACAGAAAATGTCTGCAGGAATTTGCACGAATGTTTTATAGTTCGGCAGCACTAAAAAAAATATTGTCGAGCACGTATCAGACAGCCGAAATTGGTAGCGCACTGTTTGCACTGCGGGGATGCGGTAGTTCAGTCGGCAGGGGTCTACCTTTGGCCGTGGATATGAATCCCACAGCCGGGGAGATTGCTGCGTCCACTCGCGAACAACTGGCATGAGAGGTTTGCAACGCTATGCTTGTTCCAGCACACCACATACACACAATGACTTACTGTCGGCGGCTATCAAGGATTTGAACGACGTGATGCTTCGCCAGACCAAGTAGGAAGCGCACAATTCAAGAATATTCGTATCGGAAAAAATGCTGTTCTGCTAGACGCCTTTCTGCCCTTCCGCCGAATGCACGTTCCCAATTATCTATTTTTAGTTGGTTATTTGGGTTTAGGGGCGCATAGACTCTGTTTGTTATATAGTTCCCTACGATCTAGTGAAGGATGGCGTCATTATGATAATTATATGCGAGGGGACAATATGTCGCCAGCAGCACCATGTCATGTCACCAGCATGACATGTTATGTCCTCACCATCATCTCGCTCTCCGGCTTCGGCTTGAAGTCGGTGCTGCCGGGCGGGTAGTAGATGGGCGGGCCGGACATTGGCTTGGTGGCCGTATGGGGCACCACGGCGCCAGACTTGGCGTCCAGCGTCACCTTGGTCTGGCCCTCCAGCAGCGGCTCCGACTCGTGCACCGTGAAGTGGGTGGTGCTGGAGCGGCCGTTCAGCTCGCGACGCCTCGGACCGTGCGGGTACGTCCCGTCCTGGACACAGAGCAGGGCGGTGTCACACAGTGTGCACACATTCCGTCCTGGAGGCAAATGGTCATCACATAGTGTGCACACATTCCGTTCTGGAGGCAGAGCGTCATCACCAAGTGTGCACACATTCCGTCCTGGAGGCAGAGCGGCGTCACACAGTGTGCACACATTCCGTCCTGGAGGCAGATGGTCATCACACAGTGTGCACACATTCCATCCTGGAGGCAGATGGTCATCACACAGTGTGCACACATTCCGTCCTGGAGGCAGAGGGTCGTCACACAGTGTGCATACATTCCGTCCTGGAGGCAGAGGGTCGTCACACAGTGTGCACACATTCCGTCCTGGAGGCAGAGGGTCATCACACAGTGTGCACACATTCCGTCCTGGAGGCAGAGGGTCGTCACACAGTGTGCACACATTCCGTCCTGGAGGCAGAGGGTCGTCACACAGTGTGCACACATTCCGTCCTGGAGGCAGAGGGTCGTCACACAGTGTGCACACATTCCGTCCTGGAGGCAGAGCGGCGTCACACAGTGTGCACACATTCCGTCCTGGAGGCAGAGGGTCATCATACAGTGTGCACACATTCCGTCCTAGAGGCAGAGGATCATCACCAAGTGTGCACACATTCCGTCCTGGAGGCAGAGGGGTCATCATCAGTGTGATGGTCCGCCCTGGAGGCGAAGACCTTTTACACAGTGTGCACACATTCCGTCCTGGAGGCAGAGCGGCGTCACACAGTGTGCACACATTCCGTCCTGGACACTGTCTGGACACGGAATGAGAACACAGCACAGCGCTGGCAGGTCCCACCCTGGACACACGATAACACAATAGCACACGGAATGGGTGGCTTCGTCTCGCAGTGGCTTGCGGTCGAGACGCCGACTGTGGTCCACTGCACCGCCGGAGCGTCATCAGGTCACAACGGCTGGAAGGTGTCCGCCGCTGACGGCTGACGCAGTAATACGAGCTGACTAAGTGTTGAGTGTTACGGCACAGGAATGTCATACTTACTCAAAGCACATGGCTTTGCCAGGAAAATTTGTAATAATATGCTCTGTTCTCAGTTGGCCAATCATCTCGTTTTTCTTCTCCACGTCGCACAAATACACACAAGAGCAGAACTAAACCAATGATGTCATACAATCCATGGACCCGCTCAAAATTGGTTCACTGAGGGGATTCTGGAGGGATCCCTGGAGGCAATGCTCCAGAGATACGTTCGAAAATGAGGCATTCTGTTAGCTTCACCGATGCAAATGCTCGACCAGTGAATATACAAACGTTGTCCGATCACTGAGTGGGAGGGGGAAATTGATCCTCCAGTTAGCATGGTAATCGAGTTTCTGATGCAATCATTGGAAAACAATGAGCCAGCCAGTGGTAGACTCGTTGAAGACCAAGTCAGGTGGAGTAGAGGTGAATGGTATTAAGGTTAAGACACCATCACTGGTTGACTATCACCCTTTCTCTGACAATCCTCACGTGATATGGATTGGATATGCTCCAAAATTAGACGTGCCGGACGTGTTCTTACCTGAGACGTATCACGGTTCTCAGCTGGGGACATGCCGGAGGAACTCTCACCTGTTCACCATGTGGGAGGATGTTCTCACCTGTAGAGCGTATTGGTATGTCCTCACCATGTGTCACGCGCAGCAGATTTTGTCATCTGTGAGGCGCGGTGGTGGCATCCTTACCTGCGCGACATGGCCGCCGTGTGCTCACCTGGGGCGTGTCGGGGATCTGCGCCATCAGCTCGTCGACGCGGCGCGGCGTGTCGATGTCGTCGACGGGCCGCCGCGGCGTGCCCGGGAACGGCGCGCGCGGCCCGTCGTCGCGCTGCGGCCGCCGGCCGGACGGCGACGGACTGCGCGCCGGGAACGGCGTGCCGTGCGTGTGCGACCGCTCGATGGTGGTGGTGGTGGTGCGCGTGTGGTGCGACGGCGGTGGCGGCTCCTCCACCGGGAAGCGCGGGCACTGCTGGTCGTACGGCGGCGAGCCGGGCCGCACCGGGATCTCGGTACCGTCCGGCCCGATCATGTAGTGCTTGGTGACCGTGTTGGTCGTGTAGGTGGTGCGCGGCCCGCCAGGCGGCTGCGCCGGCTGCGCCGGCTGCTGCGGCGTCGGGCCTCGCGAGTGCTTCTCGAACACGTACGAGTTGCTGATGGTGGTGTCGGGCCCCGGCGGCGGCGACTTCTGCTGCTGCTGCGGCGGCGACGTCTGGTCGTACCGGTAGGTGGTGGTGGTGGTGTTGGTGTTGGTGTTGACCTGCGGCGGCGGCGGCGGCGGCGTCTGGTCGCGGTACCGGTACGTGGAGGTGGTGGTGCTGGTGTTGGTGTTGACTTGCGGCGGCGGAGGCGTCTGGTCGCGGTACCGGTACGTCGAGGTGGTGGTGCTGGTGTTGGTGTTGTTGACCTGGCGCGGCAGCGTGCCGCGCGGCCCGTCGACCTCCGACGGCGGCGCCGAGCCGGTCTGCGACAGAGTGCCCGGAGGCAGGCCCACCGGCTGGCCGTCCGGCCCCAGCGTGCCGTAGTTGTAGATGTGGTAGTTGATGGTGGTGTTGCCCGGCTGGCCGGGCACCACCGGCGGCGGCGGCACCGTCTGGTCGGCGCTGTACACGTAGTTGATCATCGTCTTGTCGGTGACATCCGGCGGCGGCGGCGGCGGCGGCGGCGCCCGATCCAGCGTGTTGGTGGTGCTACTGTACTCGCGCCGGTCCGTGTACGAGCGTGCACTCTCGGGTGGCGGCAGCGTGCGCGCCGGCGCCGGCGCCGGCGCCGGCTGGGGGCTGACGTCGCGACGGTTAGAGGTGCGGTACTCGTACTTGGTGACGCGCGTGGTGCCCGCCTGCGGCGGCTCGAACAGCTCGGGCACCAGGTTGCGGTCCAGACCGTCGAGCGGGTTCGGCGACGGCGAGTGGCGCGGCCCGGTGATGCCCAGCGTGGTCAGCTGATCGCCGGGAGTCAGGTGAGCCGGCTCCGAGGAGCCGCTGGTCGTGTAATTGGTCGTCTTGGTCGTCTTCTGGACGTTGGTGTGCCGGTACGGCGTGCTTGTGCCGGCCGGTCTGTCGAAGCTGCACGACAGAACGGAAATGACGTCACCGGCTGCTGGCCGGCGCATCACATGCTGTGGCACCACCTCATCTAGATGCTGATCAGCTATACCCCATGCAAGAACCTACTCGACCCGTAAGCATTCTCCTTTGAAGACTTGCGCAGCGGGACTTGCGAATGAGCATTATTTACCATGCAATTATACCGAGAGGCGTGTTTGCACCGCTACATTTGCACTGAACCGTGAACACGCTCCCACAGCATCCGCCTCTTTGCACACGGTGCACTAAAAGCGTGGTGAGCTCGTTACTGCTCGGGCCCGCCCTGCAGTGGGGAACAAAGGAGCGGCCGTTGGCGGGCCGTCGGGCCGGAACCGGCCGTGCCAAGCGAGCTGCTGGCACGCCAGCAGGCGGCGACTGAAGTCTGCCGTATAGCGGTCCGAGCCAGCAGCGGCCGACCAGCAGCGGCCGACCAGCAGAGGCCGACCAGCAGCGTTCCGAGCCAGTAGCGGCCGACCAGCAGAGGCCGACCAGCAGAGGCCGACCAGCAGCGGTCCGAGCCAGCAGCGGCCGACCAGCAGCGGTCCGAGCCAGCAGCGGCCGACCAGCAGCGGCCGACCAGCAGCGGTCCGAGCCAGCAGCGGCCGACCAGCAGCGGCCGACCAGCAGAGGCCGACCAGCAGCGGTCCGAGCCAGCAGCGGCCGACCAGCAGAGGCCGACCAGCAGCGGCCGACCAGCAGCGGCCGACCAGCAGCGGCCGACCAGCAGCGGTCCGAGCCAGCAGCGGCCGAGCCAGCAGCGGCCGAGCCGACCAGCAGAGGCCGACCAGCAGAGGCCGACCAGCAGTGGCCGACCAGCAGCGGTCCGAGCCAGCAGCGGCCGACCAGCAGAGACCGACCAGCAGCGGCCGACCAGCAGCGACCGACCAGCAGAAGCGTGGTGTACGGCGACCGCACACCACACCGTGGCCGCGGGCAGCTGGGTGGGGCCAGGTCTGGAGCGGTCCCATCGTGGACGCGGGCAGCTGGGTGGGGCCAGGATTGGAGTGGTCCCACCGTGGCCGGGGCAGCTGGGTGGGGCCAGGATTGGAGTGGTCCCACCGTGGCCGCGGGCAGCTGGGTGGGGCCAGGATTCGAGTGGTCCCACCGTGACCGCGGGCAGCTGGGTGGGGCCAGGATTCGAGTGGTCCCACCGTGGCTGTGGGCAGCTGGGTGGGGCTAGGTAGCGACACCGATTCTAAAGTCCCGCGCTCGGCTGGTTCCCCGGATGGTTCCCGGCTGGTTTCCCGTTGCGCTTCGTCAGCAGCCGGTACTCACGTGCTGGTGGTCGGGTCCACTCCATCTGCAACAGAGGACGGTGACGGTTGGTGGTGGTGTGGCCTGTAGCATGTCCAGTACACCAGAGGATAGTGACCGTCAGTAATAGAAGCCAGTAACAAGTCCAGTACGCCAGAGGACGACAATAATAACTCACTTCGTAACACGTCCATTACGCTAACAGGCCTGAGCAAGTGTCGGTTGCTCCGACCAGCGCCTGCGCCAACGCGGCAGCCGTCTGCCGCGGGCGTCGCATCAAGCCGTGCACAATACGTGACCGGCCACCATTGCCGGCCGGCCCAGCCCGGGCCAGGGGTCCCCGCGGCTGAGAGGTCCGCGCCGCAGCCGCCCGGGGCGCCGGCTGGCCGGCCCAGCCCGGGCCAGGGGTCCCCGCGGCCGAGGGTCCGCGCCGCAGCCGCCCGGGGCGCCGGCCGGCCCAGGCCGGGTCAGGGGTCCCCGCGGCTGAGAGGTCCGCGCCGCAGCCGCCCGGGGCGCCGGCCGGCCGGCCCAGGCCGGGTCAGGGGTCCCCGCGGCCGAGGGTTCCGCGCCGGAGCCGCCCGGGGCGCCGGCCGACCGGCCCAGCACGGACCGCGCCGCAGCCGCCCGGGGCGCCGGCCGGCCGGCCCAGGCCGGGTCAGGGGTCCCCCGCGGCTGAGAGGTCCGCGCCGCAGCCGCCCGGGGGCGCCGGCCGGCCCAGGCCGGGTCAGGGGTCCCCGCGGCAGAGGGCCGCGCCGAGCCGCCCGGGGCGCGGCCGGCCGGCCCAGCCCGGGCCGTCCCGCGGCTAGAGGTTCCGCGCCGGAGCCGCCCGGGGCGCCGGCCGACCGGCCCAGCACGGACCGCGCCGCAGCCGCCCGGGGCGCCGGCCGGCCGGCCCAGGCCGGGTCAGGGGTCCCCGCGGCTGAGAGGTCCGCGCCGGAGCCGCCCGAGGCGTCGGCCAGCCGGCCCAGCACGGACACCAATGGCTCAGACGCCGGCGGCGGCCGCCAGCCTTGGACCGGTGCGACCATCAGCGGTCCAACACGGCGCCGTGCCACGCCGCTGCACAACGCATCAAGCCAATCATCGGCGGCAATTCGACGGTGCTGCCGGCGGCCGCCGTCGGGTCCAGTGAGGACGCCCATGGCGCTGCTTCGCGCCACCGACAGTTCAAACAGGACCGAGAGCCACACCCGTGGTGGACTGAACAGATGCGTGTCTCAGGAGCTATAATGTGATGGTAGGGATGCAATGTGCTTACGCTTGCAAATGTATGCCGGTTGGTGCGCTATTCCTTCAGGTGTTGTTCAGTCTAGCCTCTGAATCAACTGTGATTTAATATGTGGTGCTCAGGACTTGATTGTAAAGCATCCTTGAACAACTCTAAAATTCGCTATGTCATATCACGTCACGCCGATATAACGTCGTGATGAAATGACGGGAAATCGAGCATAAATAGGCTGTGTTGCTGTTAAGTTGGTGTATCGATTTTCGGAAGTTTTAGCCTCAGCATAGTATTTGTGGTATGCTAATTCATGACATTGTCGATTCATGTGGCAAGTAACAGTAGTGCATACCTGTGATATATAGCAGAGATGCGTGCATGTGATGCCGGTAATGGCATAACAGTTAACTACAGCATCGGGTACGTCACAACACCGATGCGAGCTCTTCTTATCACGAGGTAAAAATGAGCTTAGGCAATCATTTTTCCAAGCTTACTCGTGAGTTACGATTTGCTGGATAAATCAAACTTATTGCTCACGATAAACACGGTTGTACCGCGCCATAAGGGGAGAATTGTTGGAACTCCCATGCTACATAATTCAGTCTTATGCAAATCGAAGTGATGACCAAGGCCAGATCTCCTCAAATCATGTACTTATCGACTCAGCAAAGCGTGTGGGGATCAGCATACGCCGTAGGAATGCAAATCGGAATACAAATGGGAATGCATGGGCTTGGTGCAAAAAGCACATGCATGTTCGCACCTAATATGAGGAATGTCAGGAAAAGTACTTACAGGAGAGTGTATTACTCTCACATCGTCTGCTAGGGATAATAATAACTGGCTTGGTGTTTGGCGTTAGGTCTGTTAAGCCAGCTCCGGCCATTTAGAGCATATTATCGCTGATTGAATCAGCGATAATATCAATTAAACAAAAATATACCTGGTACCAAACTAACCTACAAAAATCCCAACCAGAAGCATCACAAAAGCGTGCCTGTGCTTCATTACGGATCAATGCATTTTCGTCTGAAGCTGAAGTTTCCAAATAGCCGACTGTTCGACGTCGTCAGCCAACGGCTCACCTCCAAAGCCCTAGAGGCGCAGCACACACACGCGACGTCTGCTCAAACGAAGATCACGAGCGTATTGCTCATCATACAGCGATGAGGCACGCACGAGCCTAATTCACACGCCTCCATCTCTGTCCATGAACGGCTCCACTGGGTCGCCAGGCCACGCCCATCGGACACGAGGCCACGCCCACTGCAACGGCGGCCGGCGCACCACCGTCTGCTGCTGCGTGTGTGCCCCAGAAGCGGCGCGTGAGTCGCCCACGCGCGGCTGCCGAGAGTGACAGCCTCATCAGCGGGCGGTGCGGCGCGGCGGAGGTGCTCAGCGGCACACCCGCCAGCGGGCGGTGCGGCGCGGCGGAGGTGCTCAGCGGCACACCCGCCAGCGGGCGGTGCGGCGCGGCGGAGGTGCTCAGCGGCACACCCGCCAGCCGGCGGTGCGGCGCGGCGGAGGTGCTCAGCGGCACACCCGCCAGCGGGCGGTGCGGCGCGGCGGAGGTGCTCAGCGGCACACCCGCCAGCCGGCGGTACGGCGCGGCGGAGGTGCTCAGCGGCACACCCGCCAGCGGGCGGTACGGCGCGGCGGAGGTGCTCAGCGGCACACCCGCCAGCGGGCGGTACGGCGCGGCGGAGGTGCTCAGCGGCACACCCGCCGGCGGGCGGTACGGCGCGGCGGAGGTGCTCAGCGGCACACCCGCCGGCGGGCGGTGCGGCGCGGCGGAGGTGCTCAGCGGCACACCCGCCGGCGGGCGGTGCGCGCGGCGGAGGTGCTCAGCGGCACACCCGCCGGCGGGCGGTACGGCGCGGCGGAGGTGCTCAGCGGCACACCCGTCAGCGGGCGGTGCGGCGCGGCGGAGGTGCTCAGCGGCACACCCGCCAGCGGGCGGTACGGCGCGGCGGAGGTGCTCAGCGGCACACCCGCCAGCGGGCGGTGCTGCGCGGCGGAGGTGCTCAGCGGCACACCCGCCAGCCGGCGGTGCGGCGCGGCGGAGGTGCTCAGCGGCACACCCGCCAGCCGGCGGTGCGGCGCGGCGGAGGTGCTCAGCGGCACACCCGCCGGCGGGCGGTGCGGCGCGGCGGAGGTGCTCAGCGGCACACCCGCCAGCCGGCGGTGCGGCGCGGCGGTGCGGCCGGCGGCGGGTCGCGCGGCGGAGGGCAGCGGGGGAGGTGCTCAGCGGCACACCCGCCAGCGGGCGGTACGGCGCGGCGGAGGTGCTCAGCGGCACACCCGCCGGCGGGCGGTGCTGCGCGGCGGAGGTGCTCAGCGGCACACCCGCCAGCCGGCGGTGCGGCGCGGCGGAGGTGCTCAGCGGCACACCCGCCAGCGGGCGGTGCGGCGCGGCGGAGGTGCTCAGCGGCACACCCGCCAGCGGGCGGTGCGGCGCGGCGGAGGTGCTCAGCGGCACACCCGCCAGCCGGCGGTACGGCGCGGCGGAGGTGCTCAGCGGCACACCCGCCAGCGGGCGGTACGGCGCGGCGGAGGTGCTCAGCGGCACACCCGCCAGCGGGCGGTACGGCGCGGCGGAGGTGCTCAGCGGCACACCCGCCAGCCGGCGGTGCGGCGCGGCGGAGGTGCTCAGCGGCACACCCGTCAGCGGGCGGTGCGGCGCGGCGGAGGTGCTCAGAGGCACACCCGCCAGCGGGCGGTACGGCGCGGCGGAGGTGCTCAGCGGCACACCCGTCAGCGGGCGGTGCGGCGCGGCGGAGGTGCTCAGCGGCACACCCGCCGGCGGGCGGTGCGGCGCGGCGGAGGTGCTCAGCGGCACACCCGCCGGCGGGCGGTACGGCGCGGCGGAGGTGCTCAGAGGCACACCCGCCAGCGGGCGGTACGGCGCGGCGGAGGTGCTCAGCGGCACACCCGTCAGCGGGCGGTGCGGCGCGGCGGAGGTGCTCAGCGGCACACCCGCCGGCGCTGCGGCCGATCCGGCAGCGGGCGGCGCAGCGTCGCAATACTCACTGGTGCCGGGCTTCTTGCGGGCGTGGTCGAGGTCGTCGAGCAGACTGTCGAGTTCGAGGATGTTTTGTTTGAAGCGGGAGCCATCAGCCGGCGGCGGGCCCGGGGCTGGGTGGACAGACGAGGCGTCAGGCGGCGCTCAGCCAATGTGCAGCGCTCCGGTACATACAGCACGCGGCAAGCGTCAGGCGCTGCTCACTCAGATGCAAAAGTCAGCTGATTAGCCTCTCGCGTGTGTCCGGGATCCGATGGGGGGTCTTTCAGTGCGTGGGCCTGGATACAGGTTTAGATTATCTGCACCGCTCATTAAAAGATGTGGGCAAGTTCGCTTTGCATGGCAGTGATGGTCTAGGGTTTGTCTAGCTTGTACAATAACTTGTTCTCAATTCCAACGGGTTATGCAATCCAACAAGTTATTAAACCCAGCAGCTGTTAATGCCATTGTATTGGCCGGGCTGATTAATAGCAATGCGGCGCCAACTTGTACAACAGCCTCAACAGCTTTGACAAATGTAAACACCAGCGCATTCTTTTTTTAAGTGCGTGCCTCCAAATCACCAGGCACCCATGGCGGACAACCGTCCGGCGTCTGCACGTCTGCTCACCTTCACCCACTCGGCTACATCTTATCACGTCGACCGTCCAGCCTCTGCACGTCTGCTCACCTTCACCCACTCGGCTACATCTTATCACGTCGACCGTCCAGTCTCGTCTGGCGAGCCGGGCGTGAGAGAGGGAAACAGTCGATCATGGGGCGGGGACCCACCGGGCCAACGCCCTGGCCTGTCACTGGTTGGCATCACCTATTGCACCACACCGCGAGTGGAGGGGTTCGATGTCAGGGCGCCGGCCGAATGCCTGGGATCCCGAGAAAGCGGGTCAGTGCCCACCGTTAGCTGCGCTTCTGGTGTGATAGGTTCCATCCACTATGAAGACGCCATAGGCATGCATTTCATCTTGCTCTGCACCCTTCATTTACAAAGCCCTCCCGTAGTGCCCATCGACAGGGAAGCTGTCAGCTGACAGCTCGGTGATTACTATTTACCGTAGATCGCAGCCTGGACTTTGTCACTGATGCTCACTTAAAGTGGCATCGAAAGCGTTAGTACTTGGATAAGAGGCGCGAATGTTGATACAGCCAGCCAGCGTTGATGTGCAAACAGCGAAACGGCAGGTGCCGACGATGAGGATTTAGTGTGGGCTTTGATGTTGCAAAAAGCCGTTCGCGCGGCTGCCGACGTGGATTAAACCAGGGACGATAAAAATGTGTGACCGAGCAGTACCAGGTCTATGGCTGACCAATTCATTCGTTTTCATCGGTGAGGGTGCGGCGATATCTAGTGTCACGACAGCGGCTGGGGACGGCGCGGCATCTCGCGACCCTACCACCAGGGGTCGTGCCGTCGTCAGCGAGGACGCGGTGATCTGAGTCAGGCTGGGATGCAGTGGTGACCAGCAGCACTGCTAGCTGCCAGGGAAGTGAGAGCCCGACACGTTCGGAATTGTCCGCCCGCCGGCATCACCCCTGTCTCGACTGGCTCAGGCATGCAGCTTTCACAATTCACACACTCATCACGAGCTGGCGCTCCTTAGCTACTCCGCCTCCTCCCCTTCCGGGCGTGAATTCTGAAGATGCTCGAGCCTTACGCCTGGTCAGCGGAATTGATAGTATGTTAACTTTACACTTTAGACTTTGGACTTAGGAGCAGTCAGCTGTAAATTGGTCCAGTTGTGTCCACACAGCGATGAGGCGAGTGTGTATATAGTGCGGCTCACTCCATAGTAGATGTGGTGACTCATGCGATAAATATTGGTGATGCAGGCCGATGTAAACATAGGTCATAGGTCAGTGTGAGCGGTGACAGTCCGGCCACTGAAAACATAACAACTCCATGTAAGCTTTTGCGCTGGCATGGTGGGTAATCCAGATGTCAGTCTTATATGTTTTCGACAGAACTGAGGGATCATCACTTTCAACCAATACTGGGGAATCGTCATCTCGCAGAGACACCTTTCCGCCCTTCTGTAGACCCCCTTAGCCCTCTCTCGGAGGGGAGCAGTTCTCCCGTACCAGCCGGTGGCACTTCTTAGTGTGAGGGCGGACAGTGGCAGATCTAGCAGGTGATGGTTCAGTTTGTTGGGAATACGCAGACACCACTGCGAAGTCATGTTTTCCTGGCCCTAAAATAAAACATATCTGACAGTATAGTGCATCGCAGTGATGGTGTCTGACGGTCGCAATGTTTGACGGTGGCAGTATATGGCAATAGCGGTCTCTGGCAATGACAGTATCTGGCAGTGACAGTACCTGACAGTGTCTGGCAGTGTCTGACAGTGTCTGGCAGTGTCTGTCAGTGTCTGGCAGTGTCTGGCAGTGTCTGGCAGTGTCTGGCAGTGTCTGGCAGTGTCTGGCAGTGTCTGGCAGTGTCTGGCAGTGTCTGGCAGTGTCTGGCAGTGTCTGGCAGTGTCTGGCAGTGTCTGGCAGTGTCTGCAGTGTCGCAGTGTCTGTCAGTGTTGGTGGCAGTGTCTGGCAGTCTGGCAGTGTCTGGCAGTGTCTGGCAGTGTTGGCAGTGTCTGGCAGTGTCTGGCAGTGTCTGGCAGTGTCTGGCAGTGGCGTGGCAGTGTCTGGCGGTGGCAGTGTCTGTGCAGTGTCTGGCAGTGTTGCAGTGTCAGTGGCAGTGTCTGGCAGTGTCTGGCAGTGGCAGTGTCTGGCGGTGGCAGTGTCTGGCAGTGTCTGGCAGTGTCTGGCGGTGGCAGTGCAGTCCTGGCAGTGGCAGTGTCTGGCAGTGTCTGGCAGTGTCTGGCAGTGTCTGGCAGTGGCAGTGTCTGGCAGTGGCAGTGTCTGGCGGTGGCAGTGTCTGGTGGTGGTAGTGTTTGGCGGTGGCAGTGTCTGGCGGTGGCAGTGTCTGGCGGTGGCAGTGTCTGGCAGTGTCTGGCAGTGTCTGGCAGTGGCAGTGTTGGCGGTGGCAGTGTCCGGCGGTAGCAGTGTCCGGCAGTGGCAGTTTAACAGTGGCAGTGGCAGTGGCAGTGGCAGTGCGTGAGCAGCATCTGGTAGTGACAATGCCTGACAGTGACAGTGTCGACGGTGGCCGTGCCCGGCATGGGCAGTGTGGTAGACCAGTGCCTGGCAGTACCAGTGCCTGGCGGAGTGCCTGGGTTGCAGTGCCTGACAGTGACAGTATCTGGCGGTGGCAGTGGCCGGCAGTAGCAATGTGTGGCAGCACCTGGCAGTGGCAATGTCTGGTAGTTGCAGCGGCAGTGGCAGTTGCAGTGTTTGGCAGTGGCAGTGGCAGTGTCTGGCGGTTGCAGTGTCCGGCAGTCCCGGGCAGCTTGTAAAATTATGCACCGTTCGCTTGGGTCTCGTATCTCCAGATTAACCTTGGTCCCGTCGGGCTTGCCCAATCAGCTCGGTCTTTTCAAATATTGTTAGGTTTGTTGGAGCCTGGCCTGGTCTGGATGGGAAGGGTCTGCTCTGGTCCGGTCCGATCTAATATGTTCGAGTCTGGTCTGGTCTTGTCTGGTCTAACATGGTCTGGTCTTGCCTTGTCTTGTCTGGCCGAGTCTACACCATCCACATGAACCCTGAGAGTGTTCTTCCCACGCTATTTTCGATATTTCATGAATATGGCTATTTCACCCGGTCCGAAAGTCCCTCAGAAATCGGTTAGATCGGTTATGTTGATTTTGCTCCAATATTCTCTAGGCTGAACATGGGACCCTATGGATCTAGGTGTCTGTATATCTTTCAAAGCTATTCATCCCCATGCTTGGAGCCCACAACGAATACATGCACCCTCCCCAATGCGACTGCACGGTGCACCGCGACATCATCAAGAAGCAGTCAGAAGCAGCCAACACAGGGACCAGTGGGAGGACAAAGGCAACTGCACAGTGCACCGCGACATCATCAAGAAGCAGCCAGCGGCAGCCAGTACAGGGACCAGTGGGAGGACAAAGGCAACTGCAAAGTGCACCGCAACATCGTCAAGAAGCAGTCAGCGGCAGCCAACACAGGGACCAGTGGGAGGACAAAGGCAACTGCAAAGTGCACCGCAACATCGTCAAGAAGCAGTCAGCGGCAGCCAGTACAGGGACCAGTGGGAGGACAAAGGCAACTGCAAAGTGCACCGCAACATCGTCAAGAAGCAGTCAGCGGCAGCCAACACAGGGACAAGTGGGAGGACAAAGGCAACTACACGGTGCACCGCAACACCATCAGTAGGAGACAATGGTCACCTTGGCTGGGCGCGCCGACTGGATCACCCGGGTAGGAGCTCTTGTACACCTGCTTGGTGACCGTCTGATTCTGAAAGACAGACAAACGTCAGGGACGCTCAATAGCGCCACACGATACAATGTACAATGCATACCATATATATGCATCAAATGCATGCTACACTTCGTGGTAGATGTCAGAGTTCTTCCACATGGAGGTCAGACATGGGAGAGAAACAAGGTGTCAGAGACCTCTCACACACAGAGGTCGGAGGCATGGGAGAAGCAGGAGGATTTGAGCTAAGGCCGCACATCATTCAGGCGTCACAGGCCTCATACAGAGGTTGGAGCCATTGTGCATGACGAGGAGCACATTCCAGGGAGCTGAGTGCAGGTTAGATGTCGGACGTCAGAGGTGAAAGCTCAAAAGCAATATAGCCAAACGTTCCTGCAGAGATAATTTTTGTAAACTCCCCACATTACCTTAGCAGGAAAAATATTGTGTTGCTATCGCTTTTGATCAGAATATGGTCCCAAGTTGTATTTTACAAACATTTCACCCCTCCTGTTCCACCTTATCCTGGCAACGCCACTGATAGGATAGCGGACGTTAGATCTCAAAGGCTACGCGTGAGATCAGAAGAAAAAAAAACTTGATTTAGAAAACCAAGTCTGATGTTTAAATGTTAGTGATGAAGCTACAGGCCAGGTGTTGACGACGGTGACGCCGCGCCAGCTTCGACACGTTCGATGCGAGGTGAAATTTGGGGTGCTGTCGCATCATAGCTGAGCTGATGCTCTTTTGAGAAAACGACAGTTGGAGGTGTGGCGATGCTGCTCTGAAAAAAAATGTGACGGTTTTGCAGATATGTGCAGGCATGAGTCATACTATGACTGATAGGGCTACACTGGTGAGCTTGAGCTAGAGCCAGTGCTACACTGGAGAGAAGGGTGCCGTAGCCACCGAGGAGCCTGTGTTTCACGACTGGCCGCTCAGTCACTGCGCGCTGTTTTGTCGGCGTTTTTGCGTGCTCGAAGATCTCGCATGGATGGTTATGACAGACAGCGCTATCGAAAGAAAACCTACGCCAGACCATATATGATGAAATACAATGGACAGTCAACCCGTGACTTTTATAATGACTTGTTCATTCATCACTGACCGCTCGAGACAATCCGAAGAGTTACTCCACACTAAGACGAAAAGAAGCGGCTATCTATTAGAAAGAATGAGAACAAAAACCTAGGAGTTAAGGTCCATTCACTGACCAAGCGCATCGTGCAAGTTTCATGATGGATTTCCTTGGAGGGCACTGTATGCCCGTCACTGCGGCTTAAGCGATAAGCAGCCCATCCCTGGGCCGAACAGCGGTTCGGTTCACGTTCAATTCAATGACTCAGAAGTTTTGAAGTAAGAAACCGACACCTAGTGTTGGCCTGACGAGTAGAGGAATGTGCCGACTTCTAAGGCGAGATACCGGGTCACTTGTGACCGATCCCCTCCCCCTCCTTCAGCCGGTCTGCCGCCGAGCCACACACGCTCCGCTGAACTTCACCCGGACCGTCCAGCGGCGTCAGTCAGCTGACGCGGCTCAAGGTCATCCTGCAGAGACTGCAGGCCGGTGCCGCCGACGCGTCACAGGGCACTAACACCGACGCATCTGTCGGCGCCTATGACCTGCCGCTGGCAGCGCGACCCTACAGGCCGGTGGCGACTCCACCATGCCCTCCTGCCACGTGAAACACCAAGATCGCAGCACCTCCGACCTTCCACCGACAGCGCGGCACCACAGGTCGGCGGTGACTCCACTACACTTTCCTGCCTTGTGAAACACCACAGTCGCTGCCCGTCCCTAGGAGCACCGGACAGCCCGACAGGCGACCTGGCAGGTGACCGCACAGGCGCTCCGACAGGTGCGCGGGCCGGGACTACGGCTCGACTGACACGACTTCGACTGATGCAACTGCGATGTGATAGCCATAGGCGGCCGACTCCAATCGTAAAGATGTCCAGCAGAGGGAAGGATCAATTCTATGCCGAGATACATCGGAATGCGCCGTATCAGATCACATTTAGAGCACAGCGCGGCTCCAACCGGAGGCCGAGGCCCAGCTTCTGTCCAGCTATCGCGGTAAGTGGCGGCGCCGCTGGCCGCCCGTCGCCGCTGCCATATATGGACGTTCGCCGGCCGCCGAAAGGATGGAGGCCGCCCCGCACGAAGTGTGACGTCACCCATCGGTTATTGGCCGTCGTAGCGCCACGACAGGATGGGCGGCGGGACAGAACCGACACGGCGACCACAAAAGACGTGCGGCACGTGACGCGTCCGCCCGTGTGGCGCGGGCTGCGACCGCAGCCAATCAAGTACCGGAGCGCGGTGCGGATGCATGTCGGAGAGAGCGACAGAGGACCGCAGAGCACGGAGAGAGCCTCAGAACGCGGATGCATGTTGCATATTGCATACCTGAGCAGGTTCCAGATCCAAGAGGATCGCATGTTGAAGCCCGACGCAGGCGGCCAACAAATGACGAAATACACACAATAGCGTTGGGAGCCAGCTACGCCGTTGGCGGAGCAACCGTGTGCCAACAGGCGGCCTGGCCGTGTTGAGCCGGCCGGGCGCCGATCCATGCTGCCGTGGCGGCACGGATTTGCTGATTTGCTGACGCCCGAGGCGCGCGGCACCGGAAGCGTCGTGCAGCAGCGGTCACCGTCCGGCAGCGGTCGGCGACCTGGCAGCGGTCACCGTCCGGCAGCGGTCACCGTCCGGCAGCGGTCGGCGACCTGGCAGCGGTCACCGTCCGGCAGCGGGTCCGGCAGCGGTCGCGTCCGGCAGCGGTCGGCGAGCGGTCACCGTCCGGCAGCGGTCACCGTCCGGCAGCGGTCACCGTCCGGCATCGGTCACCGTCCGGCAGCGGTCACCGTCCGGCAGCGGTCACCGTCCGGCAGCGGTCGGCGACCTGGCAGCGGTCACCGTCCGGCAGCGGTCACCGTCCGGCAGCGGTCACCGTCCGGCAGCGGTCACCGTCCGGCAGCGGTCACCGTCCGGCAGCGGTCACCGTCCGGCAGCGGTCACCGTCCGGCAGCGGTCACCGTCCGGCAGCGGTCACCGTCCGGCAGCGGTCACCGTCCGGCAGCGGTCACCGTCCGGCAGCGGTCACCGTCCGGCAGCGCGGTCGCGCCGGCAGCGGTCACCGTCCGGCAGCGGTCACCGTCGGCAGTCCGGCAGCGGTCACCGTCCGGCAGCGGTCACCGTCCGGCAGCGGTCACCGTCCGGCAGCGGTCACGGCGGCGGTCACCGTCCGGCAGCGGTCACCGTCCGGCAGCGGTCACCGTCCGGCAGCGGTCACCGTCCGGCAGCGGTCACCGTCCGGCAGCGGTCACCGTCCGGCAGCGGTCGGCGACCTGGCAAACTCCGCTGGCCCGTACGGCACCGTGGGAAGTTTGTTCGCGTCGTTCACGAGGATCCCGTGAGAACCCCGCCAGCACCGTCGACGGGATCTCGTGAGAGACCCGCTAGCGTCGTCCGAGGATCTGGTGAGAAAATTGCCAGCGCCGTCGGCTGGATTTCGCAAGAACCCTGCCGGCACGCGCCGTCAGCGGCATCTCGCGAGAACGCTACAAGCACCGTCCGCGGTGCCTGTAGCACCCTACATCTCGCGCCAGCACCGTCGGCGATATCTCGTGAGAAACCTGCCGGCACCGTCCGGGGGACCTCGTGCAAATTTCGCCGACACATTCCGCGAGGGTCTCGTGAGAGTGTCATCAACACCTCCAGCGGGACTTCCGTGGGAAACTTACTAACAATCGCGACAGCCGACCTCGGCGGAATCCTCATCAACACTTCCCCGGGGTCCTCGTGAGAACCTCATGCTCTCTAGTCCTTCGCCAGATCCCCATGGCGGAGCGTGTACAATTTGATCACGCGCGTGGTGGTCGGGCAGCGAAGCACACGCAACGAGAAAGGCGAGTCCAATAAATGGTGATAGAACCCATACCAACCAGGCCCATTCGAACTCCCACCAAGCTACTGAACTACTACTGCACTCTCGAACTACTACTCAACTCGAACTACTGCACTCACACCTACACTACAGGACACTGCCCGAACTCCGGGACACTCCCTAGGATCCAGTCGGGCCAGATCACTGGTCACACTCACACTCCGTGTCACTCCCGAACTCAGACCGATCGCACGCATCCCAGATGTGTGGATAGAGTCCACGGTCAGCTCACATCTGTACACCTCGCCATCTGTCGGTGCTAACGTACTCACGCGCCCCTAGTTGTGCGGTCAAAAACCACGGTCAGATCACATCTTCACACCCCCATCTGTCGGTGCTGACTTACTCACGCGCCCCTAGTTGTGTGGCCAAAGATCACGGTCAGATCACATCTTCACACCCCCATCTGTCGGTGTTGCCGTACTCACGCGCTGCACGACTACCGCTTGCGACATTGCGGCGCACTTCCACGGCGCTCCGTCTGGTCCGCTGCCGCCGGGCGCTCTCAGCTCGCCAGCCACTTCCTGCGACGACGTCGGGTCACAGCTGGCCGACGAAACGGACTTAGCTCGTCACCACTCGCTCGGCGACCGCCGGCGACGACGTCGGGTCACAGCCGGCCCACGAAACTGGCGCAACACCTCAGCACACCACCGCCTGGTGCTCCCGGCTGGCCGGGCGACCTCCAGCCGCGACCTCGGGTCACACCTGGCCGGCGAGACCGGAGCAACACCTCAGCACGTGTCCGACGACCGCTGGTCCCAATCGTCACAAGGCGGTCTCGGCGTGAACGGCTGTCGGACGAGAGGACGCCGAGGCGCGACTGAGCTCGGGCTGCGAGCCGCCTCGCCGACCAGCCAGGCACGGCAATGGACGGCGCTGAGCCGGCCAGACAACAGGCGGCCGTCCTGAGTGGGCAGCAAGGTCGCCGCCCACCGCTACCAAAAACGGACGTGTCTGTGACGTCATTGTGCGGCGAGCCGTGGAGCGATCCTCTGCGGCCGGAGCGCTTCGACAGACTGGCGTCACCTTGGGCGTCATCTCGGGTGACATCTGGGGTGTCATCTTGAGCGTCATCTTGGGCATCAGCGTCGGTGTCGTCATTGGTGTCACTGCTGGAGGTCGCAGAGGATCGCAGCCCATGTCGACGCGCCTGGTATGCCACGAACACGAATGCAAACCGAGAACAAACTAAGATGAGCCATTACTCATCTACTGCTGAGAAAGTTGTCCTCAGGAGTATGATTCACGTAGAAACGTTTCTTGCGCTCAGTCGGATCTTAAGCCGATTTCCAACAATTCACGCCGAGGAAGAAATCTTGCGGCAGCTGGTTCACTGCTGCAGAGACCCGCCTGTTACCATAGGTGGAAGGTCACCACAAGCGATCCGAGCATTCAACTTTTGCTACAAATTATGCGTTAGCTACATCCCTGACAGCACTCCACATAGAAAGCGCGAGCTCTACAGAAATCAATCGCAGTTTCCAATTTAAAAGTCGAGCGACCCTTGTTTTACTCCATACTTTTTGACCCTGTTGCCTACCTACCCATAGCTGAGCCGGAGAGGACCACAGACCGACACTATACCTGACCGCCTGACGGCTGACGGCTGACAAATGTGCCGCTGGGCGAGCGGTACCCGTCCGAGTCGGAGAGGACCACAGACCGACACTATACCCGGCTGACGGCTGATGGCTGACGGCTGACGGCTGACGGCTGACAAATGGCTGACGGCTGGGGGGCAAATGAGCGGCAATACCCGCCGCCAGGGTCGGAGAGGACCACAGACCGACACTATACCGGCTGGGCGCACCGAAAAGTGCCACTGGGAGGAAACGCCCGGGTCGGAGAGGACCACAGACCGACACTATACCCGGCTGACGGCTGACGGCCGACAAATGCGCCGCTGGGCAGGCAGTACCCGCCCGGGTCGGAGAGGACCACATACTATACCCGGCTGACGGCTGACGGCCGACAAATGTGCCGCTGGGCGGGCGGTACCCGCCCGAGTCGTTTGCGACTTCCCAGAGCCACCGCCGACCGGAGGTGACGCGACCGCAGCCGCCGCCGTCACGTACGACTTTCGTCACGACCGCCGAGAGCGCGCCGCGGTGTTGCGCCACGAGTCACGGGTGCCCGCCCGTCGGCGTCGCATGGTCAATGTCGGCCTCCGCACGTTCATGAGGCCTAACAAGAACCTCCGAAGTTCGGCGATTCGCCAGTGATGTCCAGCGGTGCTGGGGTGCAGAACTGGCCTGAGCAGATTTCCGATGAACACCCAGTGACGTATGCGGGCCCAGGAATGACCGCAATGGTGCCAATGTCCAGGAGCTGGTCCGTGTCTGTGCTGCACAGATCATGTTGCGGGGGTGGCCAGACCACTGCTGACTGAGTGGCTGTGTGTTGTTTCAGGCCCCGTGATGGACGTCTGGCGCCTCGCCTGGCCGACGCCGCACGTGGCGGCTGCACCATTCGTCACAGTCGCGGCTGCACCATTTGTCACAGTGGCGGCAGCACTGATCCAGTATCGACAGATAGACGGAAGAGGGATGTGCGGCACCCGCGGCCATCCGCACCGACGGCGGATCCCAGCCGCTCGCGGAGCATGTTGGTGTTGCAAACACTACGGTACTCTCATCAAGACACACGCATATCATCCTCACTGCACGCAAATTAGCATCGAAGGGTAACCCGGATAGTTGCCTGCCACTGCAGTGTAAAATGTTGATGCTTTTATCGCAGATGAGTGAAGCCTCCGCATCGCAGCATCGGCATCAACAGCCTGGCTGGACCAGGAGGGTTGTCGCATAGCCTCAGGCGGTCAGTGGTAGTAGAATAGTATACTTTTGAGGTACTTTAGCACTAGTTATGCTCGTAAGGCACCCCTAAAGCTAGCATGCGACCATATGAGTTGACACCATAATTAAGCCTTTCCGACTACATCACAAAAAAGCGCCGCTAATCATCCGGATTTATCCACTAATAGGGTGACCAGTGGAACTACTAGTGGAATTTGACCACGACAAGGGGAACTCGTCTAATTACGCACAGGCCACAGCATGACATCGACGGTGCACTACGGGGCGCCACCGCCCTGTGCACCAACCGCATACCACGTGACCTTCACCCCCCCTACCATTCCGCACCGGAAGCCAGCCGGTGAGATCATGGCGTTCCCCTCTCGTCACGTGACGTGACAGGCGGCCCCGCCCTGACTGGCGGCGTGACGCTGGGCGAGGTTGCAGCGCCGCGCGGAATGAGGCGACGGCTCAATCGACGGAAAGGAACTGGTATTGTACAGGCCGGGACAGAGTGACGTGGGGACCACACTCCGTGCACGCATATGTCAATCAAACAGCAGCACTACAACAACGAGTCGCTCAGCAAAACAACGCAGAGCAGTCAATCTCCTGCGCTGAGCAGAGCAGTCATCACATCAACATTCATTCATTCTGTCAATCGCATAACCATGACACAGTTTAGTTGGAGTTAATATCAGCGTTAGACACCTCCACGCCAACGCACACTGAACGAAATGTTCTGCTAGCTACAGGGTGAACGAGGGTTAAACGCCCCGTACTTACGTACGGCTTACCCGCATGCACCACACAATGGGCGGATACATTTACAGTTGGTGCAGCACACTCACCACGTCAAGCAGGGGGGGGGGCGTGTCGCAAGGAGCGACGATTGACATAAGAATGGGGCCGGTGGGACGGCACCCCAGAGTGATGGCATGTCTGAGAGGGCGTGTGTCAAGAGCCGGACACGTGCGGTCGGCCAGGACAGGTCCAGGCGACTGGCGACTGGCGACCGGCGACTGGCGAAAGGCGCCGGTCGCCGACCGCCGGGACAGCAGACTGTACACAGACAGAAGCGGCCGGCACCGGAGTGTGTGTATGACCATGTTGCCCGAGTTGTGCGGGTCCAAAGCATGGAGACGGTGAAGGACACTGTTGAGCCCATTGTTTCCATGCAGCTTCTTGATATTATTCCGAGGAGGTGTGTCTGCCACGCGGTTTCCCAGCCCACAGTCATGCGGCGGCAATATGACAAAGGGACCGCTAAGCCGAAGTTGAAAAGGTATGAAGCCACCCGGCGTTGCCAGTCTGGAGAAGGTACCGAGGGCCGCTAATTCTGACAAGAGAAACCAAGAGGACGAGAACGCAAAAGAACAAGAGAACGCCAAGAAGCCATGGCTACGATTCGCGCCAAGATGACACCAACAATCAGCAGTGTGGGTAAAGTAAAGTGAAAGAAAAAGAAAAACGCAACGAGGAAATCCGCTCATGGAAGCCCAAGTACCTTTGTATCAAAACGAAGTAAATGAGGAAGTGAGCAGATCCTGGAAGACGTGACACCTTGCTAGACACGAATTAGGAATGGGAGCCCGAACACCTTCACTGAGCAGCCCCATTTCGCACAGCCACAACTGCAGCCTGGGACCCCTAGACCCTAAGCCGGACGGGCCCGTCCCACATCAGCCCACCCTGACCCAGGTGACGTCACCGTCAGAACGGGCAGCGTACCGAGGCGACGCGCTGGCTGTAGTTAGTGGATCGGTTAGCTGCGGCCGGCGCCTGCACTGGACTGAGCGCGCGGGCGAACGAGCCGGCGCGGTACGGCCGGCTGTAGCCGTAGCCGGCCGGCTCGACGCCGGCGCGATACACCTCGGCGTAGGGCGGCGAGCGGCGGCCGTGGCCGGCGGCGCGCGCCGAGCCGTAGCGGCGCGCCAGCGGCTCGGCCGGCGCGCCGGCCGCGTAGCGCCCGTAGCCGGCGTCGCTGCGCATGGAGCCGGCGCGGCCGCGCCACAGCCGCTCCGGCTCCGACTCCGGCTCCGGCTCCGGCTCGGGCTCCCAGCCGCGCGCGTAGTCCGGTTCTGAGCGCAGGTCGTCGGCCGGCTCGCGGCGCGCCAGGTCGTAGCCGCGCGCGTAGTCGGGCTCGGAGCGCAGCGCGTCCGGCGAGCGCAGGTGGTGGGCGCGCCGCGCCGACGCCAGCCGCAGCTCGTCGGCCCAGTCCGGCCGGGCGCGGTTAGTCTGGCCGTTGTTAGTTTCGTACCGGTTAGACACAAACAGGCGGCCGGGCACCTGGCGGACACAGGACAGAGGGCGCGTCTGTGCGGGGGCGACACACGGGCACGCCACGGCCGGCCGCGGCGCCGCGCCACGACAGACGGCACGCCGCCGCGGCCACTACGTCCGCCGCCGGGAGACACTCCGCCCGCCGGCGACACAGGTCAGGCGGGTGCGCGTCACACGTGGGACGAGCACGTCCGGGTTAGACTCGGCGGGTCACACGAGGGCGCGCCGACCGCGTCCGGCCGGGGCACCTACCGTGGCGCAGACGTCCGGCGAGCGGGCGCGCAGCGCGCGCTGCTGAGTGAGGGGTTTGGTGTCGGCCGACAGCGGCACGGAGCCCGGCTGGTGCGTGTGCTGCGTGGTGACGGTGGTGTAGGAGCGATTGGTGACGGGCAGTGTCTGGTGACGTGACTCTGCCTGTTGCGGCCGAGCGCCGTAGTAATGGATGATGGGCTGGCGCTCAATAATGCGCTCGTAGTAGACGGTGCCAGGTTTAGCGGGGGCGGGGGCGGGGGCGGGGGCGGGGGCGGGGGCGGGGGGGGGGGAGGATGGGAGGAGTGTCGCTGCCCGACACTGCGTCCGACCTCGACTCGTGATAGATGGTGATGGGCTTCTTGTCGACGTACCGAACCCTCACGAGTTGGCCGTCGATGTAAGTGTCGGTGGCGGGCGCCTGCTCGGTGTAAGTGGTGCTCGATTTGGCAGATTGGTGCGGCAAGATATGCTCGGGCTCGGTCTGCTGGTGGCGGTACTCGGTTACAGTTTGTCTGGTGTGGTGCTCGGCGGATGGTGGTGCTTCGTAATATCGGTGAGTGGTCGGCAATTTGTCCTGATGTTCCGTAACCGTTTTTGTCGTGCGGTATTGCGATTTGCTGTGTGGGCTCGTCTGCGGCAACTCTTCGAAATACTCGGTAAAGCTGGCGGGTTTTACCGCCGGCTCGGTACTGGTTTTCACGGTTTGGTAGTGAGACACAGACTTCTTGTCGGTTTGGCAGGGGGGCAAAGATTTGTGGTCAGTCGGACTTGATTCGTAGTAGATGGTGCTGTGTGGCTTGTTTTCACGGTACTGGGTGACTGTTTTGGTGGTGGTTTGATATTTGGCGTCCGATTTTGCGTCCAGTTTTGTGTTGCGCTGCAGTGTATCAGGCCACTGTTCGTGATAGTCAGAAGTGGTTCGGGAGGTGTGGTACTGGTTGCTAGGTTGGGTTTCGTAGTAGTACGTGGTGGACGGTTTCTGAAGCAGAAACCCTAGATTACTGTCTCAAAATGGATGTTGACAAATATTCCGAGAAACATAGCAGGGCCGACGGTCGGGAGAGAAAAGATTCCTTAATAGCTAATATATGTGAGAATGAACAAAGCACAATATGTATACCAAACGTTGCACAAAACATTTGAAATTGGTGCAGTATTAATGATAGACACACAATCAAGTCCAATAAATATCATTAAAAAGCCGGGCAGATTAAGGGGGGGGTCCGACCACCTGCAACTCAGCCCAACTGATAAGTAAGCATTCAGTAGAGTCAGCTCCTTAAGTGTGACGACTCACGTCATGAACGTTTTATTCTTTCCAAGGTCGTAGGAACTTTCGAAAGAGTATTGGCGTCTAAGCCAACTTCCAAGTCAATTATTTCCATGCGGCAACCATAGGTATAATAATTCAAGTCCATAAAGGGGAGGGGAAAGAGCATAGCCCTTTCCTTCCTACGCCCATATTTTGCACCGGCCGGAAAGCAAGCCGCATTGAGTCGGTCGAACGTTCTCTGCTGGAAGGCAACGTGTCCGGCAAGACGAGCACGGCCTCATCACGCTGTCCAACCACTGTCAACAGGACCACCACTGAGCCGACCTCACCGCCGGCGGCGGCCGGCCGGTGTCACACCTGCGCCAACACCAGCAACACGCCCGTGGCGGCAACACACCCATGCGGCCTAGTGAGAGTCAGCCCTATACAGTGTCGCGTGCCACCCGGGACGCCATGCGGTGCGCAGGACGCGGGACGCGGCCCACTCACCCCGCCGTCCGCGCGCGCCGTGTGCTCGTATCGCTCCTGGACGACGCGCGTGCGCTGGTCGGGCGACATGTACTCGCGCCGCTCGTGGAAGTCGCCCGAGCCGGGCACGCCGTGCCGTGCGGTGACGACGTCGGACGACGACGTGGCCGGCACCACGGAGCGCTGCAGCGAGCCGGACGGTGTGCCCACCGAGTCGTTCAGGTCGGTCAGCAGTGTGTCTGAAATGGCGGGCGGCGGGGTCAGGTCGGTCAGCAGTGTGCCTGAAACGGCGGCCGGTGGTGTCAGGTCGGTCAGCAGTGTGTCTGAAACGGCGGCCGGCGGGGTCAGGTCGGTCAGCAGTGTGCCTGAAACGGGGGCGGCGGGGTCAGGTCGGTCAGCAGTGTGCCTGAAACGGTGGCCGGTGGTGTCAGGTCGGTCAGCAGTGTGTCTAAAATTGGGCAGTTGGGTCAGATCGGTCAATGGTGTCAGGTCGGCCAGCAGTGTGTCTGAAACGGTGAGCAGTTGGGTCAGACTTATCAATTAAATCAGGTTGGTCAATTGGGCCAGGTTAGTTAGCAGTTTGTCGAGACAGTGGACAGTGGGGTCCGGTCAGTAAGAAACTTCATTGGTCGATTTCATGCATGCATGTGTTTCATGCATGTGTAAAACATCAGGGTATGCTTTATAAAAGCTACTGATGCTGATGAGCATACAAAAGCACGGGATGGGTGGGGTTTGAACCATTCCATCCACGCATCCATATCAGTAAGCTATAAATCAATCCCCTGGCTATGAGACACAGACTAACCACTGCATACTGCTTATGAGTTTCTAACACCGCATCGCTGGTCAATGGATCTCAAGAGCGCATCTGGATGAGAGAGGGACACCCGAGCACCGACGAACATCTAACTCCTCCTCCAAAGGTCATATGGAATGAGCGCTTACAACTCCAACAAGGACGGACTGCGGAGTGGACCGCGATCTGGCGATGGGTACTGGAGATCGGCAACACATCGCACACGACTCACCGTGACACGCTGTACGGTGAACACACCGACCGCGGAAACAAGACTCGCTACACGCTCACACAAAGGACTCTGACGGCTGATACACGCTCTGACAGGCGCGAGCGGTGATGAAATGGCGCTCCTGCACCGCTTGGGAGGCGGATACACCACACGGGTCGGCGGTCGTGGAGGGACAGAGCCCAGCACCGCAACGCACGCCACCAATACCACGGGTGACAGACACGACACGCCACTAATGTCACGGGTGACAGACACGACACGCCACTAATGTCACGGGTGACAGACACGACACGCCACTAATGTCACGGGTGACAGACACGACACGCCACTAATGTCACGGGTGACAGACACGACACGCCACCAATACCACGGGTGACAGACACGACACGCCACCAATACCACGGGTGACAGACACGATACAGATCACCACGGGTGACAGACACGATACAGATCAGCTGGAGTGAGTGGATAGAGATGCAGCCGATTCCGAGCCATGATCATGAGAAGGCCAGTTAATATGTGATCCCAACCGACTAATGGAACTGTCATGCCGAAATTTAGAGGTGATACTTCAGAATTTGATCTTAGGAAAGTGACTAATTCTACCTGGCGATTGACAAAAGAGGGATGGGGAAATTCCCTGTGAGGGGTCTGGGAAAATTAATGAGGAAAGCGCTAATTGCGAGATGTGTTGGGAAATATGTCACATGTAGTTTAATGCCAAAGAGCACCAATGGTAGGAATGGTGGGAATGGTGGGAAAAGCCGCCAAACCGGATAACTTGCCGGGAGTGTTTTGATTATCACCAGCATAAACTGTACGGTCTGAGCTAGTCCTGTATTTGGGGACTTCCGTGTCAAAACTATGTCGTAGCATTCTTCAAAGCTGGCACTCTCTCCCGAAAGCTAACAGCACGCGATTCGCATCATGTCCCAGACGCACAGGTTCAAGTCGTTGTTGGCTCCCACAGAGCACGCTACAGCACATGGCACCGTGCCAACATCGACGTCAGAGGAAGTTCCGACTCCTCTTCCTGTCATTGTCCGATTCGCAACATTTGGCATCAATCTGCTATTCGCAGCGTCACATGTGCCACACATCAGTGTGCATACTAGCCCACATGTTCGGCCAGAGGGCTCGGGTGTGCACTCGGCGATGGTTCACGAACAAACGTACAAAACCACGGCCGATAAATGGCCGTGATAATTGTTTGGAAACCATGACTCCCAGAACTAACGAGTGACTCACGATACATTAAACAGCATTCCAGGACAAATACGGTGTCCGCCGACCACAACTGCGACTGCCTGGACCAAGCTTGCAGGGACGCGAGGATGCGAGGGATTGCTGGAAGTCATCACAACCCATTTGTGTGTGAATATACAGGCATTAATCAAATAACTACACGGAAAGGGACTGCGCATGAGCCTCTCCCGACCCATCGCTCAGGCATACATGTCACACCCAGACAGCAGCTGTCATCCCACAGCCAGCAGACGCTAGTTACGTGCGACTCCCAGTCATAGAACTCAAGTCTCAAGCTACCAACAGAGAGCCAAGCACTACAAATGTGACTTAACTCGTCAGACATGGCTGCCCAAACAACATGTGAAACTCCTCAGTTTTCAGGTGACATATAGCAGCTCCAGTGATCCAGTAACTCTCCAGACAAAATATGCGACTCCTCAGACCACAAATATAGCTCCTCAGGTGACATGTGCGCACACCCAGCAATTAGCTGCGATTACCAACACCAGGTGTGTAACTTCTCAGCTCACAGATATGACTCGCAGACCAAAGATGTCATTCGAAGAGCACAGATGGTATTCATGGATCGACAAATATAGCCTTCGAAGACCTGAGACATGTCTATAATGAAACCACACAAACCACCCAGAATTCTGATGGGATTTTCAGATGACAGATAAAACTCTCGTATCCCACACGCAATGACTAGACCATAGATGGAACTCCCAAAGCACACACACGAGACTCTCAGTTCACAGACGGGTCTACCATCTCAGACGGAACGGACGGACCTCAAACGGAACGGATAAACCTCAGACGGAACGGACAGACAGCAAATGGAACAGACTAAGACAGCCAGACCAGACCAAGATGCGGCTGCCAGGCTCTAGATGCGGCTGGCAGGCTCTAGATGCCACTCCCAGCCAACAGATAAGACTCCCAGCCCATAGACACGACTCCCAGCCCACAGATGCCACTCACAGCCCCCATACGCGACTCCCATCCCCCAGACGTGACTCCCAGCCCCCAGATACGACTCCCAGCACCCAGACGTGACTACCAGCCCCCAGATGCGACTCCCAGCCTCCAGACGCGCTCCCAGATGTCACTCTCAGCCCCAGATGCCACTCCCAGTACTAGATACGACTCCCGGCCCCCAGACGCGACTCCCAGCCTCTATCTGCGTCTGGCCGGACTGTCGGCAGGTCAGGCCGTCGGCCGCCAAGTCGTTTGTCTCTGTCGGCCGTTAAGAGTGACAGGTGTCACACGGTGGAGCTGCCTCGCCGACCCAGATCGCTGGGATCGGCCAGGTCGGTCAGCGGGTCAGGTCGTCGGCCGCCAGTGGACAGAGGTCAATGTCATGTGTCACCTGCTATCAGCGGATAACGGTCAGTGTCACGTATCACCGGTCGCCAGTGGACAGAGGTCAGTTTCACGCGTCACCGGCCACCAGTGGACAGAGGTCAGTGTCACGCGTCACCGGCCGCCAGTGGACAGAGGTCAGTGTCACGTGTCACCGGCCACCAGTGGACAGAGGTCAGTGTCACGCGTCACCGGCCACCAGTGGACAGAGGTCAGTGTCACGCGTCACCGGCCACCAGTGGACAGAGGTCAGTGTCACGTCATGGCCACCAGTGGGCAGTGTCACGCGTCACCGGCCACCAGTGGACAGAGGTCAGTGTCACGTGTCACCGGCCACCAGTGGACAGAGGTCAGTGTCACGCGTCACCGGTCACCAGTGGACAGAGGTCAGTGTCACGCGTCACCGGTCACCAGTGGACAGAGGTTAGTGTCACACGTCACCGGTCACCAGTGGACAGAGGTCAGTGTCACGTGTCACCGGCCACCAGTGGACAGAGGTCAGTGTCACGCGTCACCGGCCACCAGTGGACAGAGGTCAGTGTCACGCGTCACCTGCCATCAGTGGATAACGGTCCGTGCCACGTGTCACCTGCCGGCATGGCCAGACGTTCTCAACGATCCCGGGATGGATGACGCTAGCATCCCAGATAGGGAAACTTCAGGGACGCAAGACTTTCTTAATGCCTTGTTAATGCAGACAGACTTTTGAACGCCTCGTGCACTTAGCTCTTGCAGCACAGAATAATGGTTAATCCAGAAAACTGGCAGCTGCTTGCTGGCTTGCTGCTATGCTATCTGATCGGAGCTGCTGCTTGATAACCTTTGTTTTAAAACTAAACAACATTATGTAATAGACACGAATCGATTGTGGATGGCTTGAATATACGTATTTGCATTTGTCTTGTGGCAATTATCGGCAGTATGATCATATCCCAGGCCCGTCTTTGATGGAGCTGTTTCCGACTCATTGCAATGTTCATACAATAATAAAAATGTTATTACTGTCATGGATCTCGATCTGTCTCTCAACACCATATAAAACAAGTTACCGATATCTGCTTAGACATTCAGCTCGGCCTCTCCACTCCTAAAATGCGTCATCAGCTCGTGTTTTGCACACCTTCAGCTCGTGTTCTGTGTACTTGCTGCTGCTAACGCGTGTTCTGCGCGCCTCCTGCTATCAGTTCGTGTTCTGCCCACCTACAGCCTCGTGTTCTGTACGCCATCTGTTATCAGCTCGTGCTCTGTACGCCTCCGGTTATCAGTTTATGTTCTGTAAGCCTCCTGTTATTAGCTCGTGTTCTGCGTACCGATCAGCACGTGTTCTGTACTCCTCCTGTTATCAGCTCGTGTTCTACACACCAATGTCGTTGTTAATGTGCATAACTAGCACGTCATATGTATCTATTATTTGCATAGTTTTCCTCATCGTGTGCCTATAGTTCATCTGCGTACCATTATGCATCTCATTTGAGTATGATCTTCACCGATACCATTTTACTCTATTGTCCTGTGCTGTATCCTGCCACATCATGCTTGGCGATGGTCGAAGTATGGCCTTCGTATGATGAACTGGCCCGGATAAGACACAAAATAATACATAATTTCAGATTAGCTTTTCTGGAAAATTTGTGAAGTAGTTCACCAAGTTTATTTAAGAGCATTGCCCTGGACCCCATACTACCCTTGGAATTTTGAAAATACTAAAAGCATAAGTAGGTGACTAGATATGTGTTACAGATGCCGGGAATCGCCACGTTTTATCAATGGAATATTAAGGGCCAAGTACACATGCTGGTCCTGATGCAAGCGTTCCCCACTGATATCTTCGGAGTATGATTGATTGATTGATTATTTGGGCTTAAGGGCGCATCAACTGCTACTGGTTATGTAGCGCCCGCTATCTTCGGAGTAAGGTAAATAATAATACAGGTAGATATCCATTGTCTATTTCGCATCTACCCGTGCCAAACAACATTTGAATCTCTGCGCTTTCTGACCCATAGCGAGCGCCGACTCGGCGAATGTCCGAGAGTAGGCATCCCCTCCCCACACCGTGAGTGACTCCGACAGCCTGCCGACACAGAGCGAGCGTGGACTCGGCGAGTGTCCAGGAGTGGCCCCCTCCCCACGCCGTGAGCAACTCCGACAGCCTGCCGACACAGAGCGAGCGTGGACTCGGCGAGTGTCCAGGGGTGGACCGGCATTACCCTCCCGCCGACTCCCGACGGCCTTGCAGCCCACACATGCAGCACGCACCGCGCAGGGCTGATGTATTCATGAGAGCGGCCACTGAAGGCTGGCCGGCCGCATTAGGCGCGTGTGCGTGCGAGTGGCTCCAAGGTTAGCTGGTCAACACCTGGCGACTCTACCCCCTCCCTCTCCCCTCCCCCATAGCCTGCCCAAGAGACGGTCGGTGACGTGCACCATCACTTGACACTCCGAGATCCGGCTCATCGAATATATCACGGGACGCCGGCAAGATACCCCGCCGGATGTCTCATCAAGCACCCCATCAGATACCGCACCGGATATCTCACTGGATATATCAGATATCTCACTGGATATATCAGGCATCTCGCCGGATATCCCACTTAATATCTCACCGGATAACCTACCAGGTATCCCACCGGATACCCTTTCAGGTACCACACCGGATATCCCACCGGATACCCCACCATATACCCCACCGGATACCCACCGAATACCCCACCTAATACCCTACCGAATGCCCTACCGGATATGTGCGTCATCCGGCGTCACCACAGATATTTGGCCAGAGCCAGATATATCGCCGTAAATATAGCGGAGAGATTATCTGATATTCTTCCGGACATTTCACTGGATTATTTCATAGGATAGATACATCGCAGGTCTGCCAGATAGCTGGCATAATGTTACTGTATGCATGAGATGGGTACCTGGCAGCAGGTCTGCCAGGTAGTTCACATGATGCCACTGGATGACCCGCCATACGATTCTTCGTACTCAGCAGTTTATTCCACCTGATCCATGCTGATGAGAGGCTTAGTGGTATCCACCGACATATAACTGTGTTTTGTGGTTATTTCTTTTGTATTTGATTGGTACTGTCGGTGATCTCTTATCCGAGTCGTAGCGGTTTTCGGAGACTATTAGTTCACTAAACATCCGGTGACACGTGGTGGTCTCCTGATGGTGCTCGGTGACATGTGATGGTTCCCTGGCAATGCTCGTGACCTGTCTCAGTTCCCCTAAGGTGCTTCATGACTTTTGACAGCTCCCCGGTAATGTTCAAGACCTGTGACAGCTCCTCGATAGTATCCAACACCTGTGGCAGCTCCTCGATGGTGCTCGGCACCTGTGTCCGGTCCCAGATGGTGCTCGGCACCTGTGTGGCTCCCCAGCGGTACTCAGCTCCTCTGACAGCTCCCGGTGGTGTTGAGTGTCCAGTGTGCGCGGTGTCCGGCAGGGTGGACGCCCTGGCAGCTCCCGGTAGTGTTGAGTGTCCAGTGTGCGCGGTGTCCGGCAGGGTGGACGCCCTGGCAGCTCAGGGGTGTTGAGTGTCCAGTGTGCGCGGTGTCCGGCAGGGTGGACGCCCTGGCAGCTCCCGGTAGTGTTGAGTGTCCAGTGTGCGCGGTGTCGGGCAGGGTGGACGCCCTGGCAGCTCCCGGTAGTGTTGAGTGTCCAGTGTGCGCGGTGTCCGGCAGGGTGGACGCCCTGGCAGCTCCCGGTAGTGTTGAGTGTCCAGTGTGCGCGGTGTCCGGCAGGGTGGACGCCCTGGCAGCTCCAGGTGGTGTTGAAGTCCAGTGTGCGCGGTGTCGGGCAGGGTGGACGCCCTGGCAGCTCCCGGTGGTGTTGAATGTCCAGTGTGCGCGGTGTCCGGCAGGGTGGACGCCCTGGCAGCTCCGAGTGTTGGTGTCCAGTGTGCGCGGTGTCCGGCAGGGTGGACGCCCTGGCAGCTCCCGGTAGTGTTGAGTGTCCAGTGTGTGCGGTGTCCGGCAGGGTGGACGCCCTGGCAGCTCCCGGTAGTGTTGAGTGTCCAGTGTGCGCGGTGTCCGGCAGGGTGGACGCCCTGGCAGCTCCGGGTGGTGTTGAGTGTCCAGTGTGCGCGGTGTCCGGCAGGGTGGACGCCCTGGCAGCTCCCGGTAGTGTTGAGTGTCCAGTGTGCGCGGTGTCGGGCAGGGTGGACGCCCTGGCAGCTCCCGGTAGTGTTGAGTGTCCAGTGTGCGCGGTGTCCGGCAGGGTGGACGCCCTGGCAGCTCCCGGTAGTGTTGAGTGTCCAGTGTGCGCGGTGTCCGGCAGGGTGGACGCCCTGGCAGCTCCCGGTAGTGTTGAGTGTCCAGTGTGCGCGGTGTCGGGCAGGGTGGACGCCCTGGCAGCTCCCGGTAGTGTTGAGTGTCCAGTGTGCGCGGTGTCCGGCAGGGTGGACGCCCTGGCAGCTCCCGGTAGTGTTGAGTGTCCAGTGTGCGCGGTGTCCGGCAGGGTGGATGCCTGGCCCGGTGTTGGTGTCCAGTGTGCGCGGTGTCCGGCAGGGTGGACGCCCTGGCAGCTCCCGGTAGTGTTGAGTGTCCAGTGTGCGCGGTGTCCGGCAGGGTGGACGCCCTGGCAGCTCCCGGTAGTGTTGAGTGTCCAGTGTGCGCGGTGTCCGGCAGGGTGGACGCCCTGGCAGCTCCAGGTAGTGTTGAGTGTCCAGTGTGCGCGGTGTCCGGCAGGGTGGACGCCCTGGCAGCTCCCGGTAGTGTTGAGTGTCCAGTGTGCGCGGTGTCCGGCAGGGTGGACGCCCTGGCAGCTCCCGGTAGTGTTGAGTGTCCAGTGTGCGCGGTGTCCGGCAGGGTGGACGCCCTGGCAGCTCCCGGTAGTGTTGAGTGTCCAGTGTGCGCGGTGTCCGGGCAGGGTGGACGCCCTGGCAGCTCCCGGTGGTGTTGAGTGTCCAGTGTGCGCGGTGTCGGGCAGGGTGGACGCCCTGGCAGCTCCAGGTGGTGTTGAGTGTCCAGTGTGCGCGGTGTCCGGCAGGGTGGACGCCCTGGCAGCTCCCGGTAGTGTTGAGTGTCCAGTGTGCGCGGTGTCCGGCAGGGTGGACGCCCTGGCAGCTCCCGGTAGTGTTGAGTGTCCAGTGTGCGCGGTGTCCGGCAGGGTGGACGCCCTGGCAGCTCCCGGTAGTGTTGAGTGTCCAGTGTGCGCGGTGTCCGGCAGGGTGGACGCCCTGGCAGCTCCCGGTAGTGTTGAGTGTCCAGTGTGCGCGGTGTCCGGCAGGGTGGACGCCCTGGCAGCTCCCGGTAGTGTTGAGTGTCCAGTGTGCGCGGTGTCCGGCAGGGTGGACGCCCTGGCAGCTCCCGGTAGTGTTGAGTGTCCAGTGTGCGCGGTGTCCGGCAGGGTGGACGCCCTGGCAGCTCCAGGTGGTGTTGAGTGTCCAGTGTGCGCGGTGTCGGGCAGGGTGGACGCCCTGGGCTCCCGGTAGTGTTGAGTGTCCAGTGTGCGCGGTGTCCGGCAGGGTGGACGCCCTGGCAGCTCCCGGTAGTGTTGAGTGTCCAGTGTGCGCGGTGTCCGGCAGGGTGGACGCCCTGGCAGCTCCAGGTGGTGTTGAGTGTCCAGTGTGCGCGGTGTCCGGCAGGGTGGACGCCCTGTTCCGGCAGGTGACGCCCTGGGGTGGTGTTGAGTGTCCAGTGTGCGCGGTGTCCGGCAGGGTGGACGCCCTGGCAGCTCCCGGTAGTGTTGAGTGTCCAGTGTGCGCGGTGTCCGGCAGGGTGGACGCCCCGGACGTGACCGGCATTCCGCCACGCCACAGAAGCTCGAGCCCTGCACGCTGCAGGGACGGTATGTACGTGACGGTGCTGCTCATGAAAGTCGCATTTCGAGGAGCGTCGCTGTATTTGGCATGGGAGGATGTCAGTGTGGCGAGGTTTGGTCAGGGCCGAGTCTGTTCTGCTGAGGTGGCGGTGTCGGTGGAATGTGAACCTGTTCCATGGAGATAGCAGCACAAGTGGTGTGCGGAGATGTTCTGCAAAGATTGCAGTACGAGTGGTGTGTGGGCCTGTTCTACAGAAGTAGCAGTGCCGACGGTGTGTGGACCTGTTCTATGGAGGTGGCAGTACCAGCGGTATATGGACCTCTTCATACAGGTAGCAATACAAGTGGTGTGCGGATCTGTTCTGCAGAGGTTGCAGTACTGGCGGTGTGTGTAGCTACTCTGCAGAGGTTACAGTGCCGGCTGTATGTGGACCTGTTCTGCAGAGGTGGCGGTGGCAGTACCGGCGGTGTGTGGACCTGTTCTGCGGAGGTGGCGGTGGCAGTACCGGCGGTGTGTGGACCTGTTCTGCAGAGGTGGCGGTGGCAGTACCGGCGGTGTGTGGACCTGTTCTGCAGAGGTGGCGGTGGCAGTACCGGCGGTGTGTGGACCTGTTCTGCAGAGGTGGCGGTGGCAGTACCGGCGGTGTGTGGACCTGTTCTGCGGAGGTGGCAGTACCGGTCGGTTCGGTCACCATTTGACTGTGGGCGGCCACGGCTGTCCGTTGACACGGGCCGGAAGTGACGGGCGGTGCCGTGGGAGGTGTAGCACGTTCTGGCGTGAGACGGTCAGAAAAACTCGTGCAGCAGCGTTCTGTAAAACTGGCTGGCTGTGGACGGTCGTGACCGGCTGTGGGGCGGTTAGGTATGTGAGGTGTCCGACGACTTTCTGCTGTACAACTGAGCGTCCCCTAGCGTTATGGATGGTACGTGCATACGTATCACGTCCCACGCCCTTCAATTCCGCTACAATGGCATCAACGTTGGGGCGAGGTATGTGCGCATCACACAGCTCTACACTGTTTCGCACGGACACCGCACCACACATACAACGTCGTGGCTTTACATGGCATTGGTGGAGGTACCACGCACGGCATGTGACACCACGCGCCATACGTGTCATAGCACCACATATCACATGTCGTGGGATCACACATCACCTGGACGCGGTGCTGTATGTCAAGACTTCAACAAGACCCCCGACGGTGACGGTAGCGCGCAGACCGACCTCCAGTCCAGCAGGACAGCTCCGAACAGACGGCCGGACCTCGGCTCGCCGCTCACTCCGCGTCCGATTCTTGCTCATCTGTGTCTGTCAAGCGGCACCAACGGCCGCCCAGCCGGCGAGATCAGGACCGCCGGCGCAGCTCCCGAGGCCAGGTGCGGCGGCTCGGAGGCGTCCCACCGGAGGGAAAGGCGTCCGACCGGAGGGAAAGGCGTCCGACCGGAGGGAAAGGCGTCCCACCGGAGGGAAAGGCGTCCGACCGGAGGGAAAGGCGTCCCACCGGAGGGAAAGGCGTCCGACCGGAGGGAAAGGCGTCCGACCGGAAGGAAAGGCGTCCGACCGGAGGGAAAGGCGTCCGACCGGAGGGAAAGGCGTCCCACCGGAAGGAAAGGCGTCCGACCGGAGGGAAAGGCGTCCCACCGGAGGGAAAGGCGTCCGACCGGAGGGAAAGTTTCGCCGCGCGTCGGCGCCATTTCTGACGTGTCAACAGCTGTGCGATGGCGCCAGGAACGGTGCAGGCCCGGTCATGTGAGTCTGAGTCAGAAGTGGCGTTGGCGGCGCGCCGCAGACAATGACGGCGTGTGACGGCGCCGCTGGCAGCGCCGCTGGCAGCGCCAGCGCGGCCCACGTCTGGGCGTGCCGCCAACACATGCACTGCCGGCATCGTCAGCGGCCCGGCCGTCCAGCCATACAGGTCAGGTCAGCCCGGCCCGTGGCCGGCCGCGCTACCGTCGATGGCAACAGGGTCGCCTGATGGATTGTCCGTCGCCGCCTGGCCGCCTGTTGAGGCAGTCCGTGACTACCAGCCCGCCTGCCTGTCTGTCTGGTCGTCTGTCTTTCCGACCCCTGCCTGCCTGTCTGGTCGTCTATCTTCCCGCCCGCTTGCCTCTCTGTCTGGTCATCTTCCTCCCGCCCGTCTGCCTGACCGCCCGACGGCCTGCCCACCTGCCTACTTGTATAAGAGAGCCTTGATACCATTGGCGTAAGAGCCAGGGTGGGAAGAGTGGTGTGAAAATAGGGACGGCTGTCCTTCACTCGACAGGTTTGGATCCGTTTTAACATTACGCTACTGAGATGTGTGATGTGTGATTCCACGACGTGTCGTTCTTATGTGAAAAATAATTACTTCAAAATGTTTTTTTTTCCAACTCAAAAACATTATCATCGTGTTTGATGATAATGTTCGATCTGCTTGCAACTTTGTTTCGGCACCAGCAGCAGTGCGCCTCTTAAAAATAAATACCACTGATCGCCCTACGTGTTCTAAATACATTTGATCCATCACAGGTCTATAATAATCAGGTCTGTTTGCATAGTTCCAGACTCCTTGTGGAGTTCTCAAAGCATTATTGTCAATACTTGGGCACTCACAGAGGACTAAAACCACACACACACACCAGGACACACCGCGGATCACCTCGCGTGATCCCCGGAGAAGATCACCTCTGGAGGACTGCGGACAGGATGATGGCATCCCCAAATGTCAAAACGAGAGTATGTTCTGCTAGGTTCGTCACCCTTCCTCTGTGGTTCGCAAAAACTAAATGCGCTTCCCGCAAATCGGATTTTTCCCTTAAATCTGAAAACAATGATACATTCAAGCGTCACGTATAACTAAAAGCGGGCGCTTCGTTCTGATGGTACATCGAGAAAATGAAATTAAAAACCGAAAAGGATTACTAATGTCCAAGCAGATCAGTAGCATTTAGCATACTCGCGAATAATAATTTACATGTGTCCTTCATTGGCCGGCCTAGTGGTTTACAAAAAGTGGTTCCGACAGCTACATCTACCCTATAACTAACAGCTACATCCCCAATGGTATGCTTACCCCCAAGCTCCGACGCTTTAACGACCATGAGGAGGGACATGACTCCCATGCCTCACGAGACTCCGCGGTAGTTCATCATACGATGTGCTCCTTGGGAGCGATAGCAGAATGACTACGACGTCGACACGTGATGAACGGCGTCGGTGGGAATGGGAGGCCTTGGCCTCAGATCGGCCTGCCGGCGACCCTAAATGTGAACGTGATCCCCCACCCAACCGTACCCTCGAGTCGATAGTGATCACCGCGGGAAGTGCACGTGGCATGTTCGGGACCTCGCCAGGTGATTGCGCGCCCCATCTGCATACGTGACTGCCGTCGGTTTTACATCACCGAGAGCGCGAATGTCGAGTCACGAGCTGATGCCTTTCATGGACGGCGTGAGAGTTGTCGGCCAGCCTGGGAGCTGGCGCCGGTCCCTCAGGTGGTGCGGGAGAGACCTGAAGGGCGTCTGGAAGGGTGACGTCAGCCAGCCTGGGTGCTGGTGGCGGTCCCTTGGGTGGTGTGGGAGAGACCTGGAGGGTGTTTGGAGGGGTGACGTCAGCCAGCCTGGGTGCTGGTGGCGGTCCCTTGGGTGGTGTGGGAGAGACCTGGAGGGTGTTTGGAGGGGTGACGTTGACGAGCCTGGATGCTGGTGGCAGTCCCTTGGGTGGTGCAGGAGAGACCTGGAGGGTGTTTGGAGGGGTGACGTTGACCAGCCTGGATGCTGGTGGCGGTCCCTTGGGTGGTGTGGGAGAGGCCTGGAGGGTGTTTGGAGGGATGACGCTGACCAGCCTGGATGCTGGTGGCAGTCCCTCGGGTGGTGCGGGAACCTGGAGGGTGTTTGGAGGGGTGACGTTGACCAGCCTGGATGCTGGTGGCAGTCCCTCGGGTGGTGCAGGAGAGACCTGGAGGGTGTTTGGAGGGGTGACGTTGACCAGCCTGGATGCTGGTGGCGGTCCCTTGGGTGGTGTGGGAGAGACCTGGAGGGTGTTTGGAGGGGTGACGTTGGACAGCCTGGATGCTGGTGGCAGTCCCTCGGGTGGTGCGGGAACCTGGAGGGTGTTTGGAGGGGTGACGTTGACCAGCCTGGATGCTGGTGGCAGTCCCTTGGGTGGTGCAGGAGAGACCTGGAGGGTGTTTGGAGGGGTGACGTCAGCCAGCCTGGATGCTGGTGGCAGTTCCTCGGGTGGTGTGGGAGAGACCTGGAGGGTGTTTGGAGGGGTGACGTCGGTCTAGCTAGACTAAGCCACGTTGGCCAACTTGGTGGCAGTTCATAGATTGGACAGGAGTTGCTGGCGGGAGCAGGTGCAGGGGAATCATGTCGGTGAGCTTGGTGGCAGTCTCACAGACGTATGAATAGTGTTGTCTGTGGTACGAGGCACCGTGACAGAGGAGTTGACAAGGCCCTAGACGCCGCTCAGAATGAACTCGCGGTTCAGACGCCCAGGGAGGACGCTGCACATCGCAATGCGCACAGACTTTATTGGGCATCATTAGCAGCGAAGGTAGGCAAAATGCTTTCCGAGGATCATAATTCACGGCGTACGATTTATGCTGGGATCACATCTGCATGCGCCTTGGCGTGCCTTAGCTCAGATGTGATGGATTTACCCGCGCTCACTTCCGTCGGCAGCGTGCCAGTCCAAACAGCTGACGAGGAATACTTCAGGCAACGGCTGATACCCAGGCGTATTCGACCTCCAATCCTGTCCGTGTGAACTTCACGGTAAAAAGAACACGCAAATTTAACAATAAAAAACGCTGAAGGCAAAACAAAACGAATTATATAAGCTGTAGCACGCATCGAGTTCACAGACGGAGGACAAAGGCAGTTTTATGGTGGAGCAAGAAACTGATATAGCTGTGTGTTTTTTTCCTCCACGGAAGTTAGTATAATGATGGAACTGCATGCGAAATTGCAAACTTTATCATGTGCATTGCTCCTTTTGCCGGCACCCGGCAGTGGACGCCACTATTAATTTATGGTTTTACCATTAGGTTCAAGGGCATGCGCTAGATGAAATCTGGCGTATAAAAACTGCTTGGGCATGCTCTGAGCCATATCCCTGTTATGTACCCATGAAAGTCAGCAACCAGCAATGCCGTTGCATCCAGCCTCTACTGTGCACACAATCAAGAAGCATCATACTACCAGGACAAAATGCTTCGCACTCGACGTGGACTCCTGGATTCGACTTAGTTTGAAATTACACGTGACGTATTTTCGCATAATTATCGACATATGAACCATTTAAGCTGCGGTTGCAAATTTTTGCAAAGCAACCCAATACGGTTTATCGCATCTGATTGATATTGAGGTTCAACGGGCCCAAACAGGATTTACGTTCAGGACTCGAAAGATAAGCTCTGGAATAAATGGGCGAAATGGAACTGCTTTTCCGAGGGGACAATTGGTGAAAATCCATAGACAAGCATGGAAAACGAAAAACTCGTGTGATTTGAAGGTGAAAACAAATCGTCAACGTGTACTTCTCGCCAAATTTGCTCGCTGTCTAATATCTAGGCGCTACCTCATCCATCTCGGCAGATATCCTACTACCATCTGGATTGAGCATGCGCATAACACGACGGCATCTCAGCATCCTCACTGAATCACTTTTGAGGCGCCAGGTCGGTGCTCTGGCCACGTTTAACCTCACAACGCCGCAGGCAATCCGTATAGCCCCCGCGGCACTCTACATGACCAACTTGATAGCTTCGACCTCTACAATAGGACAACTGTGCGGCCAATAGCGACCCACGCCGGCCGATCTCCGACCGAGCCCATTTGAATTCTGACGGCAAGCTGAGAGGCACGGCCTTGACCCGATAACGGCGCGGCTAGACTATGTCGACAACTAGCGGTGGGTTGGCCTGAGCACCTGCATTACCACGATGAAGGCGATAGTGCGAGAGAAAGAGCGAGGGGGAGAGAGAGGGAGATAGAGATAGAGAGTGAGAGAGAAAGAAAGAAAGAAGTAATTTGAAAGAAGGAAAGATGGAAAGAAGGAAAGATGGAAAGAAGGAAAAAGGCAAGAAGGAAAGAAACAAAAAATAAAGAAGGAAAGAAAGAAAGAAAGGCAAGGCAAGAAGGAAAGGTAAAGAAAGGTTAAGAAAGAAAAATCAAGAAAGAGAGAGAGAGAGAGAGTAGATAAAGTGATCAAGGGTACGGGAGAGATAAGTGCATACGTATGGATGCTTACATACATAAATACAGGCATGCATATATGTACATAAATATACGCATCCGTCTTGCTCTGAGAGCGAGGGAGATGGTTGGAAAGAAAAGGCGAGAGGATAAGGAGACACGCCAGAGGCAAGCACGAACGAACAGAGCAAACGCAACCCTCAACTCGGACGCCGGTCAGCATTATCCGGGCCAATGGTCAATTGGGGTCAAAGACGCAGCGGCGGTCCGTTTGACGACGACTGGAATCGAAAGTGTCCGGCATGAGCCTCGCTTAACACTGGCGTCCGGTTAAATTGGCAGAGAGAGAGAGCGAAGCAAACGTGACACGCAGACCGATAATGAGAGAGTAATAAGACCGGTTCCCACCGTGGCATGAGTGCGGAGAGAGTAGCCAGGACCAAGCAGTGAGATCAAGCGAACGAAATAGGTGAGGAGGCCACAACAGGAGGAATAATGCGAACGGTAAGGAAGGGTGGGAGATGGAAGCAGATGGAAGGCAGCAGGCTGTGGAAGAATACGAGGATCCTTCTCCCACTAATCTCTTTCTCTGTCCCTCTCTATCTCTAGGAGCGTTCTTGCTCACATTCCCGCTCACTCGATGCGCCTCGTATCTGAACGTGCGTCCTCAGGTGACGAAAAAAAATCCGGACGACCTCCACTAACGAGGCGGGGGCCGATAAATTTCTACACCATGTCACGTGAGTGGCACCGGTCAAGGAACGAGTGTGTCCGGTGCCACGCACATCGACTGGGCACGCAGCAGCAGGCGAAACAGAAAACACGGGAAACGACCGGCCGCCGTCCGGAACTACATCATGGTGTCTCCTGGTGGGTACTGCTCTTAGCTTTCCCTGCCTCCAAGCACGACACGAGCTTGTGAAATCCAGTGGGAATTGTGACCAGTGGTGTAGCCACGGCCTGTAGCTGGATGGCGGCGACAATCACCTCGCTGCTGCTTTACGAAGAAGGTTGTATTTTAGAGGCAGCTTGCTGATCAATCGTGGGCACGTCCCCATCATTTTAAGCAACAGCAGCGTTCCTCAATGAGGCAGGCGGAACTGCCAGAATCCCCAACAAGAACTCCGATAGGAACGCCAACAGCAGCCTGGCGAGAGCGACGTGAGCAGCCTGTGTTGGAACGGTGACAAAACAGAGAAACTTGACCACCATTCACCTGCGAAAGCGTCCCAATACGGAGGGCAGTGTGTGTTATGTGTGCCCAGGCACGAATCATTGAGCAACGTTTACCACACGAATAGCGGCGCCTATTCGCTGTCACACCGGAGAACTTCCAACCACAGGAACAATGAAAGCCTTGCTGGCACTATCCAAACGCCACGTCCAGTGTTTTTGTGTGTTTTTTTTTCAAAGATATATACCATGCTCTTTTCAAACGCACCACCTATTTCCGTGTTTAGAATGACAACGTCAGTTAGTACATGCCGCATGAATTGGTTTATAAAATAGATTAGAAAGCCCGCATGTCTCCGACGTTTCGCCATATTAGTGACCAAATGTTGTTTCCGAACAGAACGGGCTAAAAGAATCGAAAAAGAGACGAAAATGGGCGTTACTAGTGTGGAATGGGCTATAGTATTATTACGATTTGCTTACGACATTGCGCATACTTTGGACTTGGAGGAACTTGGACTTTACGCCCTTGGAGGAATTGCGCTTGCCACCACTCACCGAGTTCAAACACCTATTTGTGTGTAACTATGCTGATATCGGCAACTGACGAGTGCTCCCGTGTAGGTCAGTGGACGACGACTACGTCATACGTGAAACTACCGGGGCGAGCCAGCGTCAGCAGCTGAAGGAGTGCTCCCGGGTAGGTCAGTGGACGCCAACGACTACGCCATACGTGTAACTGGCGGGGCGAGCCAGCGTCAGCAGCTGAAGGAGTGCTCCCGTATATATCAGTGGACGCCGACGACTACGTCATACGCGTAGCTACCGAGACGGGCCGTCACCAGCTGACGAGTGCTCCCGTGTAGGTCAGTGGACGACGACTACTGGAGCAGGTCGGTGCAGATTGGACAGCTTTTGTTCGTGCTACACATTGCCGGCGAGGCCGAGTCAGCTTTCCTGACGCGGCGGCCGAGTTGGACGCCTGAACTGCCACGGGTCAGAGTCCACCGCCAGCGCCGTCCACTGACAGGCAGAGGACGCGATCGAGGCGGCCACGGGGCAGGGTCCACGCGCGCTGACAGACAGAGGATAAGGTCGAGGCGGCTACAGGACAGAGTCCACCGCCAGCACCGCCCGCTGACAGGCAGAGGATGCGATCGAGGCGACCACGGGTCAGAGAGTCCACGCCTGCTGACAGACAGAGGATAAGGTCGAGGCGGCCACGAGTCAGAGTCCACGCCCGATGACAGGCAGAGGATAAGGTCGAGGCGGCCGCCGGTCAGACTCTACGTCCGCTGGCAGACAGAGGATGCGATCGAGGCGGCCACGGGTCAGAGCCCACGCCCGATGACAGGCAGAGGATAAGGCCGAGGCGGCCACGAGTCAGATGGCCCATGCCCGATGGCAGGCAGAGGATAAGGTCGAGGCGGCCACTGGTCAGAGTCCACGCCCGATGACAGGCAGAGGATAAGGTCGAGGCGGCCACGAGTCAGAGCCCACGCCCGATGACAGGCAGAGGATAAGGTCGAGGCGGCCACTGATCAGAGTCCACGCCCGATGACAGCCAGAGGATGCGATGGAGGCGGCCAGCCGCCACTCACCAAGATGGCGGTCCCATTTGGTCTCCTTGAAGGGCGACTCGGTGACCCGACGCTGCTCCTCGTGTCGGTATTCGGAGCGAGTCAGTGACGACATCCCGACTCAGAGTCTGCGAACAACACAACGGGTCAATGCCACATACAGGCAACTACAGTGAGGGACAGGGATAGTCACACCATGTACAGAGGCGAGATGGATCAGAGATTACTTCACAACATGGGATGTCCATAGATTGAGAGGATGGTCGGAGACGGTGATATACCATGACGAGTATGTAAAGCGAAGCAGAAACAACAACTTCACTCCTGATGCGTAAATTGAGAAAAGGTATATTTATTCATGGGATGTGAAAAAGCCGGTCAGATAGAGCTTTGTAATAACACAGTGGTGCTGCAACGAGTTCCAAGGGTCAGGTCTGCAGCGAAACACACCGTCAGTGGTGAGTTTCTGAGTCAGAGACTACCACACAGGTTGAGTCAGTGGTGAGTCCCCGAGTCAGAGTCTACGACGCGGGCTGGCCGAGTCAGAGGCGAGACCCTGAGTCAAAGTCTACGACACAGGCTGAATCAATTCCAAGTCTGTGAGTTAGTGTCTGCGACGGAACAGTGACTCGCGGGTGGTGAGACTGGTACGATATCTTTCTGCATCCAGTGTTCAGTATATTCAAGTTTTTTCAGGGTTCAATATCAAAAGGACGGTTCTGCGACGCACCCACCATGGCGCAGGATCCATCTGCACTATCCAACCAATACACATTCCCCACAGGTCCCGAAGCAGAGGATCATGGCTTGGATTTAAATTAGGACAGAGGGTGACCAATCCCATGCGCCGTGCTTGACACGACCTAACCTGACCCACAGGGCTGCACTGACCCCACTGAGCAATGGCTGCGAGCTGGTGCCGCTCGGTGGCCGCCCAGCCATCGGAGCTGGAACGTCGACCACAGCGGAAATCTGGCGCCCGCCGCGCTGCCAAGGTAAACTTCCCGTGTATAGTGACGGCGGAACTTGCACCGGTCGGCGGTGGGGGCGGCGGAGCCGTGGCTGGCGGTGGGGAGAGCGGCGGAGCCGTGGCTGGCGGTGGGGAGAGCGGCGGAGCCGTGGCTGGCGGTGGGGGCGGCGGAGCCGTGGCTGGCGGTGGGTGGCGGAGGGGGCTGAGCCGTGTCTGGTGGTGAGAGAGCGGCAGAGTCGTGTCTGGTGGTGGGGAGAGTGGCGGAGCCATGACTGGTGGTGGGGAGAGCGGCGGAGTCATGTCTGGTGGTGAGAGAGCGGCAGAGTCGTGTCTGGTGGTGGGGAGAGTGGCGGAGCCATGACTGGTGGTGGGGAGAGCGGCGGAGTCATGTCTGGTGGTGAGAGAGCGGCGGAGTCGTGTCTGGTGGTGAAAGAGCGGCGGAGCCGTGGCCCGCGGTGGGGAGAGCGGCGGAGCCGTGGCTGGTGGTGGGGAGAGCGGCGGAGTCGTGGCTGGTGGTGGGGAGAGCGGCGGAGTCGTGGCTGGTGGTGGGGAGAGCGGCGGAGTCGTGTCTGGTGGTGGGGAGAGCGGCGGAGCCATGACTGGTGGTGGGGAGAGCGGCGGAGTCGTGTCTGGTGGTGGGGAGAGCGGCGGAGTCGTGTCTGGTGGTGAGAGAGCGGCAGAGCCATGGCTGACGGCGAGGAGAGCGGCGCAGTCGTGTCTGGTGGTGGGGAGAGCGGTGGAGCCGTGACTGGTGGTGGGGAGAGCGGTGGAGCCATGACTGGTGGTGGGGAGAGCGGCGGAGTCGTGTCTGGTGGTGGGGAGAGCGGCGGAGTCGTGTCTGGTGGTGGGGAGAGCGGCGGAGTCGTGTCTGGTGGTGAGAGAGCGGCGGAGTCGTGTCTGGTGGTGAGAGAGCGGCAGAGCCATGGCTGACGGCGAGGAGAGCGGCGGAACCGTGGCACTGTCCGTTTGTTTACACTAGTCATATGGTGTTGCATATACAGAGATGGCCTCAAAATGGCATTAGCATCTGGATACTTGTGCTCCTTTGCATGATAAGCTACAACAGTGGCATGTACCATTCCAGTCACATTGAACCCGAGCATAGTGTGCACGCGCTCTGGTGGCAGTCTGCAAAATGCAGCCTCACTTACACGTGAAATCATTAGGGCGGGCACGAAGCATCATCGGGTTACTACCCACTACCCACATTTACCTACAACTAAGCAACGTGGGACTTACGTATCGTGTGATTAGGCTTGAAATGAGAGCATGACAAGCTGTAAACAGAGGGTATTCGCACTGGTTTTTTTTCGACTAATAAACGGGCAAAATGCGATCTCCCGGTCATGCCAGGAAAGTAGCGGAAGTTCCATGTTTATGCAGGCCCGGCGATTTGTGTTACCAGGATGCGCTTGATGGTGCGTCTCCGCATCAGAGATCGATGCAGTGGAGATAAGCATCCGGTTCAGCGGAAATGTGAAATCGGAAGAACGTGCATCTCGAGCAGGCTGTAGACAGAGCCAGCCGTCTCTCGAAATTGGACAATTTCGATATCGTATCGTCCAGCCAGTTCGGGATAGGCTGTGCCGCCAATGACCAGTTGCCAAGGAGTGTAGGTAATGACATGCAGACCAATCTTCGCCGGCATATTTCACACGGGATGAAGTCATCCGGCTGCAGTAGACATAGTATTGTCCCATCATGGAAAGAGACGCTCGTTCGCCCGTCAATTTGGGCTCGACCAGTCCTCCTAAAGGGCCATCCGAGCATCTCAGGGAGAGGCCCTTCGTCCGCCCTGTTCTGCAGCAACCTGCCGATGAGTGCGGGGGGAGTACCTGTGAGGGCGTGAATCAGCGCTCTGCCCTCACAAACGCTGGCCGTCCGCGGATCAGGCCAACCAGGCCCAGCCGACCGCGAGAGACACGAGCCGATCGCACAAAACCCGCATTGAATACCTCTCTGAGCGCGCACGCAACCGCCGGTGCCATCGCTGTCCGCACATGTTCTGGCTCTTTGTGAGCTTCGTAGCGATGACCTGCACCCGGTGCTACATAACCGCGCCGAGGTGGAGCGTGTGCTCAGTACACCTGTGCAGTGGTGGGTCGTCACAGCCATCTCCACCTCCCCGAGGACTACCGGACAGACCGCCGGCTGGCCGGCTCAGCTCCGCAGGTGAGTCCTCGGGCGGGCCGCTACTGGCCGTGTGTTGACTCGGATCGATGGAGGATGCTGGCAATGTCTCAGATGATGGAGCGGTGTGCCAGATGGTAGTGGTGGGTCAGATGTTGGCGGTGTGCCAGATGGTAGTGGTGGGTCAGATGTTGGCGGTGTGCCAGATGGTAGTGGTGGGTCAGATGTTGGCGGTGTGTCAGATGTTGGCGGTGTGTCAGATGGTAGTGGTGTGTCAGATGTTGGCGGTGTGCCAGATGGTAGTGGTGGGTCAGATGTTGGCGGTGTGCCAGATGGTAGTAGCGTATCAGATGGTAGTGATGTGTCAGATGTTGGCGGTGTGCCAGATGGTAGTGGTGGGTCAGACGTTGACGGTATGCCAGATGGTAGTGGTGTGTCAGATGTTGGCGGTGTGCCAGATGGTAGTGGTGGGTCAGATGTTGGCGGTGTGCTAGACGATGGCGGCTTGTGTGTCATTAGTGATATGTCAGATGTGGGCAACTTGTCAGATGTTGGTGGTATGTCAGATGTTGGCGATACGTGTCCGCGACATCTTGACAACCAGTGGCGGCATCGACCTGGTGGGTCCGACTCGTCTTCACGCCGACTGGCGTCCAGTGATCATTACGATCACAACTCAAGACTCGGGTCGAGTCGTAGCAGGGCGAATTGACCTTCCCACACCGGGGCGGCGCTCGTGTCGGCCCAGCGTGCACGCGACTCAGTGAACGTATCGCTGGCTGCACGACGCCGGCGACAGAACACCCGGACTCCAGGGAGGCCGCAGGCCCGTCGTCGTTTACAATGAGATCAGCTGGACTTCGTTTGCAGCTAATCCTGCGTTGTATCACACGGGGGAGATCGCATAGCTCGGCGTTCATGTGGTTCTTCGGCCCACGCGTCACAGGCAGGGGCGCAAGCAGAATTTTACGATGATTATTGGATTCATCGTACTAATGATTCATCATCTTAATGATAATAAGGACAGAATTAGCGATTGTTTGAGGCTCATGCTCAATGCCCCTTCCACAGATATGTCGGCACCATAAGCGTCTCGTTAAGCCTCGTTGTTTTGATGGCCCCCGGCCGGAACGACAGGATGTTAACCCATTACCCCCCCCCTCTCCCCTTCGTCCTTCCCTCCTCGAATGCGCTCCTGTTCACAGGCATGGTCGTTGGGTCACGTACGATTGAAAATAAGCGGCAAGTGTGTGCACAGTCTGTCCAAGTTTTTTTTCTGGCATTCATCGTCAGGGAATAATGTGTGCGATTCGGATTGGAGCACCACCGTTACCCCTCCCACAACACACACAACGCAACAGTTCTACACCCAGCAGCTGGATATCAGCTGCCTGGCCGATGGTGGCAGCCACACTCGCTCGCAGCCCGCGGTGGTTACTGCGACCGGGTTTGTTCGGTCACGTCAACTGGTGCTTAATGCTGACGGATTTATGGGGCTTGCCGAAATTTCTCTGGAGACAATTCGTGTCATTTGGAGATTGTGAACATAGTATGAATGGAATTAATTTATTGGCTTTGAATTGTCGTTCTCGTACTTTTGATGACCACACACTGGGTAAATGATGGCTTGACACCTGGACAGTAGCATTGGCATAGTGATAGACTGATTACAACACATGTGGTATGAATGGAATGTGGGTCTGGCGGACAGCGATTCGCTATATTTCCAGGGCCGAGACTGGAAGAAGAATAACTGGTTTTACTGGAGAATGGTTGCTCCGAGCGAAGCCGCCTCGATAAACTGGGGTTCTTTGAGAGCATGCCAACCGGTTTGCTATCGCTGCGATCAAAAACTCGTGTCCACCAATGGCTGCATAGGTTTGCACGTCGGCCATTTCCGACAACTTATAAGGAGTTAGTCACTGGCGGATCCAGCCAGCTCTTGAGGGGGCTGAAATCGTAACCACAAGATTGACAGCTCAGCTCGATGTAGTGATAAGTGACGAAAAAGAGAGATTATTTCTATCTTCCTTTCAAAGCATGCGCCGTTCCCATAAAATGTGTCGTTTTATTGACTGTCCGAACGGCGGAGAGTCACAGTCCCATTAGCCTCCATCTCCTCCAAGGGCAGATTGGATACATATGACATTATGTGCACGTACAATGACTGTCGTAGTTTATCGGTAAGCCGACTGCTTGACTCAGGACGAGTGAGGGTTCCTGTGCAATGCGCTTCCATGCCTGGGCATGGATAGCACGCTGCTGTAAAGCATCCTCACATTTGTGACAAGGAAAGGTTACTTCACTAAAGGTTCGCAGTCTTGATTGTTTAGCAAGCTGTTGCGGAAAATATTGAATCCCGTAGCGTTGCAAGTGGTGGATATAAAGCATGGATATCGGACATATGGAAACTGGTTACATCCACTTCACAGCTGCAAAGTTGCATACAAGTGGTGGACATAAAACATGGACAATGGTCCTATGGAGACGGACTATCGCCACGTCATAGCTACATAGTTGGATACAAGCGGTGCACATAAAACACGCACATTGGCCACATGGAAGCGGGTAAATATCTACGTTTACCAACCAACTTATATTATATCGACTAATAGGTTTACCAACTTATATTATAAAACTAGTTACTGAACCACGGCAGGCAGTTCCAGGAAGGCGTCTCCGAAATTCAACTACACTAACAGTCCCGCTAAATAGAATCGCTTCGTACCAAAAATCGTTTTTCCTTGCCACAGCAAACGTGTGGAACAATCTTTCTGAAAATTTGAGGCATGAACCAAATATCAATAAATTCAAGAGGGCAATTATGGGTCGCACAAGTGCCTTGATACCGCCACAATATTATTGGCTTGGTACGAAACCAGGCAGCACGCTGCATGCAAGGTTCAGGATGCGCCTCACTGAACTAAACGCAGACACATTTGTCGTCAATCCTGCGGCTACAGCTATCTGTCGTCAACCCATCATGCTCATGCGGCTATTCCAAACAAGATGCAATTCACTTCATATTTCACTGTCCTCTTTATGCTTACCACAGAAATATTATATTCACGAAACTCAGAAAGATAACAGATATGTTCACTAACTTAACTGAAAAGAAGATTTCACAAACGCTCATTTTTGGAAATGGTCTCGGTAAGAACCTTCAGCAGTGTGTAGCCTTAGCATTTCAGACGTTTCTTATCAGCACAAAACACTTTAACACAACAAATTAACCTACAGAACTAAACAGGTGCTGCCGGGTGCGGGCGCAGTATGAGTACCACACATGAGTGCATGCTTTGTGTGCCGATGGGGCGTGCTGGCGGGGCGGGTAGCGATTGTCGCACCGTGTCGGTGGTTAAGTTTTATTGGATGGAAACGTTGTTGCGAGAGGCACCTGGACTTAAGACCACTTTGGTCTTTTGTGCCAATCGCAAAATTGGCACAAACCACTTTGGTTAAGAATTAAGAATTAAGACCACTTTGGTCTTTGGTCTTTTGTGCCAATCGCAAAATTGCTCATGCTATGTGTGCTATGATGTGCTAAATAAATACACAAACAAAGAAACAAACGAACGTCACAGCTTCGAAATTACATTAGTTAAAAAGTTGCAAGTTCGGTCAAAACAGTGACTATAAAACATGGATATCAGCAAAATAGAAACGGGTTACGTCCACTTCACAGCTATAAATTTATATACATCTCCCAATCATTGATCATTCCAAATTTTGAGGCAGGTTGGCTTGGCAGTGGCTCTGCAGTCACTCATGGGCACCCTCTCCCCAGTCAAAATTGCTCAAGGAAACCCCGATGTGCATCCTCAGCTCACCACACATAAGTACTGGAATTAAACTAGGCTAGCTTTCGGTTAGAAAAGTACATTTATATGGTAGCTGTTAGAAAAGTTATTGTTTATCACCATACGTGGCATGATCGCTGGTCACTGGCCGGACCAAGTTGCTAGTGCCGGGCCACTCGAGAGTTTCCTGGTAACCTTGGCTGTAATGAATGCTTCACACGTCTGTCCAGATAGGGATCAGCAATGAATAGCTGTAATGAATGCTTCACATGTCTGTCCAGTGGGTTATCACCTCATTCCGCCACCACCGCCACCTCGTTCAGTCCTTGAGCAAGCTCCTAGAGCTGGCGTGTTAGCTGGGATTACGGGGCAGCTCAGCGAACTTCACCCATTCCTCGGTGAAACCAAAATGACACGTACTGAGGGCAGCTCGATTTCGAAGTGGTTTCAGTGAATACTAAAACTCTGAGCAGTTGATCCCAATAAAAAATGCTGTAGAAAATAACTGAACCTCTACGAATTTCCGGCATCGACAAAATTACTCGGCAGCGGTGATCCATTCTGGTTGCAATGACGTTCATCCAGTGACGTCATCGGCTGCCGCGGCCGCCGTGGCTCGCCCATTGGACGCCACACCGCAGTGGGGCTCAGTGGGTCAGCGAGCGCCGGCCGCCTCGTTCTGGCGCCACCTGCGCGTGCCTAGTGACGTCACTCACGCACGGCGCGTGAGAAGGATCGACGGCAGCGGCGGCCGCCGGTGTGGCGGGGCGGCGCGACCTTTGGCAGTGTGCCCGCTCGCGCTGACCCAGAATGCGGGGCGGGCGGCGCCGCTGGCACCAGTGACCACCTGTGTCGGCCGTGTAGGTCCACCACCGGCCGAGATGACGGAGGTCAACCCGTACCGGTTTATCGCCGTACGTGCGATCATGGCCACGTAATCGACCGCTCCACGCAGGCATCGAGACCGTTGGAATGGCTCCCCGTCAGCGACTCAGCCGCCGCAGGACGGATGAAATAGGTCACTCGAGCCCTCCTGGGCTTCAGCGACTGGAAGAAGTCACGTAGCTAAAAGAGTGACCGTGAAGTGTGACCATCAATCCACCCCATTTAAGGCACAAATGTGTGTCACACAATGGAAGCAAATGCTAGTCGGCCTTGTACATGTCATCCTGTCTCCTGATAAAGCAAACTAAATAAAAGAACGCGACCCTCACACATCTTCAGATCCTCCCTAGCAAATGTCTCGCTACGTCCTTGCGCATGATCCATTTGCTTTGCTGTTGATGCTGTTTCAGCACACCGACAAGGGTTGGATTGGAGGAGGTCCATGACGCAACAAAAGAAGAGGGCTGCCGTTCGAGAAAGCAAACTCGGCACCTCCGGCACCCGCGCATTGCCTTTGTTCGGTCCCTGGCCGAGCATGGCAGCCGAGGCATTCTTCGGATCGGCTGTGAGCTCGTCAGCAATGTCGACAAGAACAAAGCCTCTCCGCGCCTCGCAACGAGGCGCGATAAAAACGCTAACGGCGACAACACCGACGGCGGTAATTGAGCAACGCTCCCAGCCCGCTGCCGGTCGCCGTCGACAGCCACCTGCCTGTGCGAGTGAGGCTCACGATGACGTAACACCCCTGCCACGGAGTCAGCTTGCCGACGCGTCAGCCGACGACGGCCAGGGGCCGCTTCAGATGCATCTGCAGGCCCATGCTGGGACATGTCTGCCTGTGGTGCCGAGTCTGCGGGCCCGGGCGGCACCCATAAAGACCACTTGTGGGCAGTAGCCCGTCCGCCCCTCACCCCACCCCCCTCCCCCCCTCTCCCCGCCCCCGCCGCCAGTCAGACGGACTGCACGGTATGTACTGGCAGTCGGCAGGGCGTGGGCGACGATCCCCTGCCGCCCTGCCGCCGCAACACTGCGGCCGTGACCTGGGTCACAGCTGTGGTGGCCTGGGTCGCAGATGTGGTGATCTGGGTCACAGCTGCGGTGGCCTGGAGTCACAGCTGTGGTGGCCTGGAGTCACAGCTGTGGTGATCTGGAGTCATAGCTGCTGTGATCTGGATCGCAGCTGTGGTGACCTGGGCCACACATGTGGCAGTCTGTGACACAGCTGTGGCGACTTGGCCCTGCCGGCGAGGTCCGAGTTGTTCGACGCGATCCGTGGGTGGTGGCGCCGGAATGTTCCCCGAGACGCCCGTGACGTCAGCCCGCGATTCCCCGTGACGTCAGGCGACTCGGTGCCGCCTCGGCGGTCGGGGGCGTTCCTCCGCCACCACTGACACACAGACAGCGGCCAGCTGTGATCACCCGAGCTGCCCAGCTGCAGCCACAACTCCCTTACCATGCTCAAAGTCAGCACACACCTCGCTGGTCGAGGTACGTTACACCGCTGACCGGTGAAAGCCACCTCTAGCCAAGGAATGATGCGATATTTGCGAGATTATCGTTTTGCAGACACCTATCAAGATAGTCAGAATAAAGCAACGCAGGATCATTGGCCGAACCTTTACTATTGGGAGGCGTCAACACCATTCAGGTGTGCTACTTTTTCACGTATCTTGACCCATTCCAGATACTTTGTTCAAGTGGTGTTGTTCCAGATATGCTATTGTTGTCGTATTGATTATTGGACCTATAAGACTGTGGCCACAAAACAATTGTTGAGTGTTACTGCGGTACCAACACTGTACAGTCAATGGTCATTTGACACTTTTTGTTCCGGGAAGAAGATCCCCAGTTCCTAGTCCATGAGCAGAGTCCATATACTTCTACACCAGACCCGCATATCCAGGCTGACATGTGTGGCAACTGTGAACCCTGGCTGGGTGCTATCGGCGACCAGACCCGTGACCAACACTTCTGGGACAATCAGTAGAGACAGCGCCGCTCAGGCATATCGTTTAAAATCAGCATTCCTGCCGCTGGTCCACCAAACGTGAGATACACCAGAAATGACACAAATACCACCTTTGTGTGAGCTTTAAATCACCATTGATCATGTGCTCATGATATGTATATATATATATATATATATATATATATATATATATATATATATATCTATTCTCATGCCTATATTTGGCGCTCGGTCGTATTGTTATTATATATGCATATACATATATCTTCTCCCCTTTTCGGTCGTACCCCTGGCGTATGCAGCTCCGGTATTTGCACCTGTGGCGCTCCCGACGGCGGACCCTGACGTCCATCTGCAGGGTCTGCATCTCTGGCGCCCGTACTCCAGGCGCCAGGGTACAGGCGGGTGGTGCAGCGTCACCAGCTAGGCCTTGTCACCGTCAACCGAGTCGGCCGACACGTGGCCCCCAGCAGCACGCGCTGACACCACCCAACGCGACGGGTCGGCAGAGGTATGAGCTAGGTCAAACAGCTGCCAGCGCCACCAGCAAACCAGCGCCAGGAACGCTCGGAACGGTGAGCTGAGCGATGCCTGCAGTGCTGCAGCTGCAGAGTTGCAAGTGAGCCCATCCATCAGATGGACATAACGCCCACACAGTCATTCGCGTGACGTTCCAGTTCTGATATTAATTAATGCTCGTTTGTGAGCGGTGCGAAGAGGAATCGTATAGAGCGAATCAGTGCATGCTATGGGATGATGGTGTAGAAGGGATGTTCTCAGCCATTGTGAAGGAACCTGAATTATCTCAGCCGTTTTAAACGTCGGTGGTGTCCTAAAGTAATTTGCACTGAAGCTCTATGCTTGAGACGTCGCCTCCGGCAACGAGCTGCACCGGTCCGTTGATGGACGCCGCCTCAGCAAACGAGCTGGACCGGTCCGTTGATGGACGCCGCCTCAGCCAACGAGCTGGACCGTTCCGTTGGTGGACGCCGCCTCCGCCAACGAGCTGGACCGGTTCGTTGGCGGAGGCAGCGCCCGGCAGGTATAGATCTCGCGTCCAGACGCGGCGTGAACCCGCAAACTTTCATTGCACCTCGCCCTCCCCAGGATTTGTGCATATATATGTATACATATATACATGTGTGTGTGTGTGTGTGTGTGTGCCTATGTATCCATGCATATAGCATACAGTTATGTCAAGTTACCACAGCTGCATTACCCACGCTATAAGTACCTGCGTCGCAAAATAACCGATGGTTCTTGTGAAGACCTTGGCTGTAAAAAAAGAACTTCCAAAGTGGCCCGAGTCTAGCAGGAACTAATGAGAAAGTGGTTTGCAGCTTGTTATCGTTGTATGTCCATTCCTTCAATGCAACTTCCAACGGCGTAGCGTTATAATTTTGTAATATATTGGGTCAATCTCCCCACATTTCCAATCTTGAAGAGGTCATACTTCAATCCAGATGTTGCATGACTGGTGACGAGTTCCTTGTCTGCATTACCTTGTAGGCGGTGATGCGACCTGGCATGTATTTGGGAAAAGCTCCTATCATAATCATTCCCACCCTGAAACATTGCGCCTATGGGAGTGCATTAGATCAAATCGAGTGCGAGACTGCTCGACTGCCCCAGCTCCCGAACACCTTATCAAAGTTTTTCAATGACTGCACGATCCAACAGACAAAGCATGACCAGCTCGACCTGCGCTGACACAAACATGCTCCAGATGCCCGAAAGACAGCCGCGGCATTGCCTCATTCCCGGGCGTCGATTAGCGCTGTCGACACACGCCGGTGTCCGGTTCGGCAGTGACTGGTGGTCGGGGTCGCAGTCGTCCATTGCCCTCCCGGTGCCGCACGCGTGCCCTCTGCGTGCACGCGCGTGACGATCACTCGCGAGCCGACCGCAGATGAAAGCGGTGCCAGCGCCGCACGAGTGTCGCCCGCCGATGTTTTGACAGGCTGCGAGCGGCCGCAACCGGAGACGCGTCGCGTTCCGGCGACTGTTTGCATTGGAGACTGACCTGAGAACGGACGGCCGGTTCCGGTTCGGGTCGGGTTGTCGTCGAGACGAGTCGGTGCCTCTGGCCGTCCGAGCGCGCGCCCCCACGCCCCTCTCGCGCGCACACACCTGCCACACCGCGCCCCGACGCTTTTTTCGCCGGGCGTCGAAGGCGACTAAAATAGTTTGGTCGGCGACCGGGCGCCCCCGCGCCTGCGCCGCTCGGGCGGGCGATCGCAGCGCCGCCCCGCGGCCGGCCCGCGCTCCCCCTGGATCGGTCGGCATGGACCACTTTCCTGTCTCAACAGGCTGGAAATGGCCCGTACGGCGCCGTGGTGGGCGTGGGCGCCGCTGCAGTCGGGCGCGGCGCTGCAGTTGCAGCTTTATGGCTGTGGTTGGGGGGGGGGGTGGTCGACAGCCGGCCGTCGTCTCCCATGACCTCACACATGCTGCCGGCGTCGACGGCGTGACGTCTTCCGAGGATCTGAGCTGGGCAATCAACCAAAGAGCGAAGTACAACACGGCATGGCTGATGCTCAACAAGTAGTATCCGGACCGCTAACAGGGCAGCACTTAGCCAGGAGCAGGACTGCTAACATGGCAGCGCTGCTGGCAGGGACAGTGCCACTGGTCGGTCCGCTGACCATGGCAGCGCTGCTGGCCGGCACAGCGCCACTGGTTGGTCAGCTGACCATGGCAGCGCTGCTGGCCGGCACAGTGCCACTGATCGGTCAGCTGACCATGGCAGCGCTGCTGGCCGGCACAGTGCCACTGGTCGGTCCGCTGACCATGGCAGCGCTGCTGGCCGGCACAGCGCCACTGGTCGGTCAGCTGACCATGGCAGCGCTGCTGGCCGACAGCAAAAGTTAATTGGCAGTGCTACTAATTGGCCAGTTGACCATGGCCATGAGCAGAAAATTGCACACTCACGAGGATGCTTGGGTTAATGCGATGAGATCAGTGGAGCGTGCTTTAACACAGAACATAACCGTATTCGTCCTGCGTAGCAGAAAATCGCACATTTTGGCATTCTTTGTTCTTTGAACAACAAGTTCTTTGAACGTAGGCATGCCCTGCGCTTCATTTGAGCATTTTCATACATTTATAACTTGATAACTTAATATAACTTGACTTAGCTCAGCCACAAAGCTTGCTGCCAGGAACAGGTATCGATACGACGCATCTCAACACATGAAGCGAATATAATACATGTCGGGAGAAGAATAGTCCGAAAATGCGCCACTGCACATTCAATCGCAAGAACCCTAATAGCAAGTCAAGAATACTTTCTTTCTTATAAGCGAAGTACATGAAATAAGAAAGCCGATGGCAGATATTATGCCGGCTATCCAACCGATGGTAAGTAGATCTCAATTAAGTTACATATTCGAGGGCAAGCCAGAGGACGCCCCAATGGAGAGCGGGCCAGGGGACTTGGCTCATTTTGGAAGCATAGCGATTCGCTACTGATCGATATAATTGATGCGATGATGATCACTGCCACATCGATGTGATCGATGTGATGATTCACGATAAGTATGTTAATCAGATTAGGAACCGCATACAGGAGACAATAGTGATGAGCGACACTCTGGTGAAAAGGAAACACACTCTGCCACAAACTATCCCCTGTGTAGGAACAGGAGAAACGAGTAGTATTCAAAACATGCAATTAACGTTAGTTGATGGCTCGAATTGTGGCGCTCAATATCTGGAAAATATTGCAACTAAATTAGAGAAGTTTCCAGAGATAGCAAGGAGTGATATTTTACAGTTTTATACTTGCAGGTCAGAACATGATTCAGATGACATGTTTGGAAGATACATGCATCACCTGGGTCACGGGCAATGTCAAACAGAGAAGGAAAAGGGAATTCCCCAGCTCAAGGAAATTTAGCTTATTATAGCCTTTCAATAATTATTATTTAATGAAAGCGTCCAACAAAATTCCACTCATTAAGTTGTTCTGTGAAGTTTTCCCTGGATTATTGTTAATGACTATTATATAAGAGCATCATCATTTCCCGCAATCTTCCACACGCACAGCTTTAGACGGAGAAAGTTGCTACCTGAGTATCTGGCAATCTGCTTGTGATCTGCTGCTTGTGGTGAGTATCTGGTAATCAGAATGCTGCTCATACATTTAGAGATCCCGACCACCCGCCTATCTGGAAATCTGTTGGTGTCTGGTAATCTAAGGAGCAGGTGGAACCAGGCAGCTGGTGTGGATACTGATAAAGGCATAAAGTGTTCAGACTTGATAAGAGCCACATGGATCCATCCTGGTTATAACTTGAATAAAAGCTTTGCTAAAGTATAAGTACACAGCACCTATACTGCTTTGATTGTCTACTGTTCCAGTTACATACTCCATAAACTCCAGTAGGTCACTGAAGCCAGATGTTTCAGATCAAGATTATGTTGAGTATCCCTTAAGAGCCAAGGGACCGTGTCGGTAGGTAGCTGAGGAAACCGACCTAAACACACCTCAATTTTCCCGGCATTTTGATACTTTTGTGACCGGCATCCACTGCTGATGCGCGACCAGTTAATGCGCATAGCATCTCGATATTTGCATCTGTGTTCTTTCCATTTGACAGACACGTTCCATGGTTTTGGGGGCCCATGCCCATGTCACTGGTGCTCACAAGCTTCCTCCTCCAACGAAGCCAGTTGGAGCTCACTGAGCCGCCACTGCGTCAGATTCAATCGAGGGTGGAGTGTACGGATTAAATGATGGCCTGCCGTCCGGATCACTTTCACCTCGTGAACTTTCGACACCGGGATCGGATCAAGTGGGAGTTGCATGGCATGGGATTAGGTTGAGCGCATATCACAGGCTGACGGACTGAATCGGCTGCGGCCATGGCCGTGATCTGCTCAGATGACAAGAGGGCTCTCTCGCGCTCTCGCTCTCTCGCTCTCGCTCTCTCTCTCTCTCTCTCTCTCTCTCTCTCTCTCTCTCTCTCTCTCTCTCTCTCTCTCTCTCTCTCTCTCTCTCTCTCTCTCTCTCTCTCTCTCTCTCTCTCTCTCTCTCTCTCTCTCTCTCTCTCTCTCTCTCTCTCTCTCTCTCTCTCTCTCTCTCTCTCTCTCTCTCTCTCTCTCTCAATCTCTCTCTCGACGAAATTCGCAGGGTGGATGGACACGATAGTGAACTCTATTGTGTGCAACTTTCATGACCTTAGGTCAATATCTTGAAGGTCAAATAAGGAAAAAAATAGAGAAAAATATGGTTTTGCGTGGCATGGCTTGTCATTGTTATCGATTGCTGTGATTGTGTTTAAATGCTCCAAAATTGGCATTGATGATGTTTTTGACATCACTAATGATGCAATACAGATGTCAGATCCGCCATTTGACATCAGGTGACCTATATAGGAGCACTTTATTAGGTCATTACCAGCTCCAGTTACCGGAACCGGGCTGCCCACCCGACTGCTCCGTCCGGCGGCTCGTCACAATCGGCTTCGCGAAGAAGGAGGGAAATGCATGAATAAAGTATAGAAGCGCTTAGTCACACAACAAACAGTAGATTTCCGGATGTGTAGGGAGTAACATGCAAAGTGATATCAATCGCATGACAGTTATTTGCATTTATGATAACATTCCAGTTGACCAAGTTTGGTTCCATTAGCCTGTCATGAACATGACCTGACTTGACCTCGGCGACCTAACATTACTTTTAAATTATATAGCATAACAATATGGATCAAACAAGTCGCTAGTGTTGTGAAGAACGATTCCATTTTGAGAACATACGGGAAGCGCATCAGCGCCGATTTTTGTGGTCTGGTGCTCAAATTTTTGTTTACTTTAACGCCCCCTAAATTGACAACTTTTCTGCCGATTTGCATTTTTCTTACTTTCAACAATGCGCCTATCATTTCTAAGCAGGTACGTAAAAATTGCATATATCGGCCGGTACAATATGGAGTTACGTGCGAAAAATCGGAGGTGTGGGCGGATTTCGCCCTCCACCACTCCAGGGCGTGTGTTAACCTGTTATGAACATGACCTGACTTGACCTCGGTAACCTGACATGACTTTGAAACAATGTAGCATCACAATGTACATGAAACAAGTTGCTAGTGTTTCCAGGAACACTTCTTTTTTACCAATATACGGGAGGCGCATCAGCGTCGATATTTGTGATCTGGCGCGGATATTTTTTATTTACTTTAACGACCACTAACTTGAAAACTTTTCGGTCGATTTTCGTTTTTCTTGCTTAAACAACGCGACGATCATTTCTTAGCAGGTAAAATAGCGTATATCGCCCGGTAAAATCTGGAGTTATCTACGAAAACCGGAGGGGTAGGCGGATTTCGCCCCCCTCCAGGGCGCGTGTTAAGACAGTGGGGTGTGGTAATAAATCGCTGGCATCACATTATATATCTCAGTTATATATGTACATTAAGTCAGTGTAGCGTGCTCACCTATGGATGACACCTCGTTGCACAGACTGTTTTGCCCTGTAAGTCCATTTACTCTGAAATCCGATCAGCAGCCGGTGGCGTGGCAGCCGGCGAGATAGCAGACGTGCGCGGAGACAGCGCCGTCCGTCAGCCGGTGGTCTGCATGGAGAGACGCGCCACCACCTCGCCACGACTGATGACCCGTCCATTGTCACATCTCGGCAGCACAGTGTTCGCCGCCTGTCGCACCACCACCAGCAGCCCCCTCCCCCTCCCCCGCTACACACGTCGGCGATCGGTGTGACGCCCCCTGAACACACGTATCTGGCGCCGGTAACGAGTGTGAACCCCCCACGTCTAGGGTACCAGTGACCAGTGTGACGCCCCCCCATATCACACACACACACACACGTCTCGGACGTCGGCGGCCGGTCTGACCCCCCCCACCACACCCACACACACACGTTTTGGGCGCGGCGGCCGGTGTGACGCTCTTCCCCCCCCCACACACACACGCACACGTCTCGGACGTCAGCAGCGGGTGTGACGGGATGACCCGGTGCCATGAGCCGAGCGCCAGCTGTGATAGTCCCGCTGAATTAGCTGCGGTGCGGCTGGCTTTTGTCGAGGCCCACCGGCCGCAGCGGCGGAGCGGAGGTGTGTTTACCCTGGAGCCGCCCCGGCACTATTCTGGTCGGTGACTAACGCCATCGGACAAAGTGGCGGCCGCCGAGGCGACGCCGATCGACGACTCGGAGCCAGACGATACTCACATTCGGCTGTCGATGAGCACAGCCGTAGCAGGCTCTTTGGCGACACAACCGGCTAATTCTCTCTCGGTCGTCGTGGCGCACAGCCGGCTGTCGGTGGAGACAAAGAGCGGATTCGTTTTCTGTCGAGACAAAAACGGTCGGTTTCCGGTCGACAGCAGCTCAGGAAAGCCCCTGATGGCATGCGATTACAATTTCCGAGCCGATACCCCGAACGGACAAGCTGCCAGGTATTGAATGAATGAATGAATGAATCTGACGCACGTCTTTGTCCGGGTGGCGATAGCTGACAGTCTATGGGATACAAGCCCACCATTCGTAAGTGGTCCGGGCGTGACAATTTTACCTTGTGCCACCTAATTTTACCATTATTCTTGGTGAAGATGCCTACTTTCCTCAGTGCAGGTAGTTGCCCCTCTTGCCACGTTATCCTCCCAGTGGTTATTTATGACAAATGGCTAGCACTATTTTCATTATGAGGTGATTGCTTGTCCCACCAGAGCACAGTATGTAGCTACAGTACTGGCATAACACGAACAGGCTCCTAGAAAGACAATTTCCATTGCATTCACATCAGCTCCTTTCTGCGCCGCTTTATAATCCAATAGCCAACAAAAAGGCGCATAACCAACCCTACTCGTGATTATCTTCTTGCGCTCCCACTCATGGAGGAGGTCTCCATTCCAGCAGCTGTGTGCTCCGTGTCATTGAAGTTGAACGTTTTCCGATTGGCGCCAGAACAGGAGGAAAAAGCGAACGTAATATAATCCCACATTTTTATCACAGCATAGCACACCTTGATACAACATGCACGATCTTCAGCAGGACAGTGCGATCTAATGGAATAAAAATGGCAATCGCAGGGTCGAATTGAAGGAGCACGCCTCCTTCAATTCACGGCAGCTATGGTTACGGTGGCTGTGGCTACGGATGTGTGCTTCCTGGACTCGCCAGCTGTGGCCAGGGCAGCGATTGCTACAGCAGCTGTGGCCATGGCAGCTATTTAAGCAAAATAAACAGCTAAATGTATTACGCCCATCATTTTGAAGTAAACACGTTCTGGTTTCAACCTCCAACGCGAGCGAAACGCTGCACGCATCAACTTTCCACGGCATCCACGGCTACAGCTAACACCACAGCACAACATCCTCACCGACACTGCAACAGTATGTGCACCAGTATCTGAACCGGACGCGCTGCTCTCCGCCGACGCTTCGTGATGCCGCGTTCACGTGACGTCACAGCGGCTACGCCCACAGCTTCACCGCCGAGTGCCGACGTTTCCCGATTGGCGCCAGAACAGGAGGAAAAGCAAACCCAGTATGCTATATTTATGTCACACCATAACACACCTTGATACAGCATGCACGAACTTCAGCAGAACAGTGTGATCTAATTGCATAGAAGTGACAATCGTAGAGTCGAATTGAAGGATTGGGCCTCCTTCGTATGGACAACCTTAAAATATGGTCAGGGGAGGAGGGGAAAGGGATGATAGCTGTTATCTGCCCCTCATCTTGCATGTTATCTGGAAAGAAAGGCTGTGGTCCTCCAATCATGAATGTACCCCCCTCCCCCTCCTCTGCAGCAGTCAGTGGCAGGAGTGCGAGAACGGAGGACAGAGGAAACAGCGCCCCCTCACCACATGCACACATTGCACGAGCTTAACATTGCCCATATGGGTGTTGCACGAACAGAATCGACTTCAAAATGGCTCTTTCCGCCCTCCCCCAATTTTGAAACAGTGCCTGCATCGCTGGCCAATGACCATGACCTCAGCAGCTATAGTTAAGGTAACTACATGTGGTCACGGCGGCTCGCCTCCTGGGCCTGTTAGCTGTGGTCACGGCAGCTGCTGCTTCGGCAGCTGTGGTCAGCAGCTTGCCTCCTGGAACTGTCAGCCGCAGCTTCGATAGCTATGGTCACGGCAGCTCGCCTCCTGTACCTCTCAGCTGTGGTCACGGCAGCTGTGGTCACGGCAGCTGTGGTCACGGCAGCTCGCCTCATGTACCTCTCATCTGTGGTCACGGCAGCTCGCCTCCTGTACCTCTCAGCTGTGGTCAGCAGCTCGCCTCCTGGACCTGCCAGCTGTGGTCGTGTCAACTGCAGTTAGGCCAATTATGGTCACGACGGCTGAAGCTATGACAGCTGTGATTACGACAGCTCGCCTCCTGGACCTGTCAGCTGTGGCCACGGCAGCTGCTGCTTCGGCAGCTGTGGTCACGACAGCTCGCCTCCTGTACCTCTCAGCTGTGGTCACGGCAGCTGCTGCTTCGGCAGCTGTTGTTACAGCAGCTCGCCTCCAGGACTCGTCGGCGTCTCCGGCACCGCACGGCACGTTCCGGCACCTCACGGCACCACACCACACGCCGCCCACGGCCGTGACGTCACGCCGGGGGAATGCCTGTATATGGCAGCACGCCGTTTTTATCGCGCCGCATCTAGCTCGTGCGCTCGGCTGTTTGAGGTCGAACGGTAGAGGACTCGCCCCACTGTCCCGCGACAGGACAGCTCGGATCGTTCCATCTCGCAGCCGAACAGCTGTGTCTCGTGCTCATGTCCCGCGGCCGGTCAGCTGTGTCTCGCCCTCCTGTCCCGCGGCCGGACAGCTGTGTCTCGCCCTCCTGTCCCGCGCCGGCAGCTGTGTCTCGCCTCCTGTCCCGGGCCAACAGTGTGTCTCGCCCTCCTGTCCCGGGCCGAACAGTGTGTCTCGCCCTCCTGTCCCGGGCCGGTCAGCTTGTCTCGCCCTCCTGTCGCGGCCGGCAGCTGTGTCTCGCCCTCCTGTCCCGCGGCCGGACAGCTGTGTCTCGCCCTCCTGTCCCTGGCCGGACAGCTGTGTTCGCCCTCCTGTCCGGGCCGACAGTGTGTCTCGCCCTCCTGTCCCGGGCCGACAGCTGTGTCTCGCCCTCCTGTCCCGGGCCGAACAGCTGTGTCTCGCCTCCTGTCCCGGGCCGACAGCTGTGTCCGCCCTCCTGTCCCGCGGCCGACAGCTGTGTCTCGCTCCTGTCCCGCGGCCAACAGCTGTGTCTCGCCCTCCTGTCCCGCGGCCGGACAGCTGTGTCTCGCCCTCCTGTCCCGCGGCCGGTCAGCTGTGTCTCGCCCTCCTGTCCCGCGGCCGGTCAGCTGTGTCTCGCCCTCCTGTCCCGCGGCCGGACAGCTGTGTCTCGCCCTCCTGTCCGCGGCTGGTCAGCTGTGTCTCGCCCTCCTGTCCCGCGGCCGGTCAGCTGTGTCTCGCCCTCCTGTCCCGCGGCCGGACAGCTGTGTCTCGCCCTCCTGTCCCGCGGCCGGTCAGCTGTGTCTCGCCCTCCTGTCCCGCGGCCGGCCAGCTGTGTCTCGCCCTCCTGTCCCGCTGCCGGACAGCTGTGTCTCGCCCTCCTGTCCCATGGCCGCGAACAGCTGCGTATCGCCCTCCTATCTCGCGGCCGGGAAGCCTCTGTTTCCTCTGTTCAGTCACCAGATGTCAGTTGTGGGCGGTGCGCCGGATGCCGGTTGTATGAGGAAAGAGAGATGTTAGCTGTGGGAGACGAAGACGTGGGCCGTGGACCGGAATGACGCTGTGGAAGCTGTAGCGCCGTCAACAACTCCTAACGACCGTAGCTGAGGTGGGGGTGGACTTCAATAGCCGGGGCACCTGGTCGGCGACAACACAGCCCATCCAAAGAAGGCGTGGATCGGTTCATCACGTGCTCCCCGGGGCCAGCTGTTTATGTCGGCGGTGACGGGGTCACGTGGTGACCTTAACCTATACTTTCTCTCGGTGGGGGATGCGGCGCCGTCGTCGTGGCTGCACCGGGTGTGTAGCGGAAGGAACGCCGTGACCAGTCGCCACTGTGAAATGATTGTGGATGGGAGGAGTGATGGCGAATTTTTGTCCATCCAACATCATGGGTGTGACGGCAGATGTGTGATATTCGGAGATGCGTCTCAGGGGATATCATGCATGAATTGAGACGAAACAAACTATGACACATTTGTCTTTAAAGTAAAGCGCAAAATGACGTTTTATTTGTTGCAGGTATTTCGAAACATTTTTTCTTCTTCAGAAGTTGCGTGGTATTTACAAGTACACAATTTCCTCAAGCAAACTTAGATTGACGGTCATGGTGTTTTTATCTATCTCTTGTCCACTGGGACTGCCCCTTCCACTTCCTTTAGCGTCACCTACAACTGGAAGCGAGAATCCCTAACACCTACGACATTCGCCTTACTCCAGCTACAGTACGTCAGGTATCCAAATGGCTTCGCCGACTTGTATATCGCCACATAAACAGAGCGGTCGACCTCCGCACGTGCGACCCAGAGCCAAGTCCAAACACCAGCGAGCGTGACTCGTCACGGACAAGTAGCGAACGGTCAGCTAAACAGACACCATCAGATCACGCTGCGCTCCATTCTGCTCGCCTGGCAGCTGGCCTGAAGACACATTACCGGGCAGCCGGCCCTCGGTGATCTGCCGAACCGGCGTCGATTCCCATGACTCGCTCGGGCTTCAACGCTCCGCCAGCTGCCGAAACGCTAACCTGTGTAATTACACTCACATCGAAGACGGCGGGGCAGGGGATCAGATCGTTCACCCTACCCCTCTAACGGCCTTTACCTCACGATGGCCCGCGGCGCCCTTTGAAGCGTGACATTGGCCGAGATGACGCAGTTGGACGCGCGGAGACTTGGCAGCTGACCCCTGGCCGACCTTGGCGATTGTTTTCGCCGCAGACTCGGTCAGTGGACTCGACTGATTGGGTCGCAGCTGTGCCCGTCAGGCAGCGGCTGCTACCCAGGCTGGATTGGCCCCCGCGCTGCGGGCAGCCCGCCCACGTTCCAGCAGGAGAACGTGGGCGGAACCGGTCGCTTTGATGGTTCGTGAGCGAAACCGGTCGCTTTTGTGATTTGTGAGTGGAACCGGGAGAATATCGGAAAGCTGAATAATGCATCAAGAACTGGGTAAATGACGCAGCCGCTCAACAGGTGTAGTTAGGTGGGTACGTGATGCTGAGTGGAATGGAGACATCGTGAAGAAAGCAACGCAGAACACAATGCAGCTGTATAATGAGAGGGAAAGAGAAAGAGCGAGAGCGAGAGATAGAGAGGGAGATAGATAGTGGGAGAGGAGGAGGAGGGGACGAGTGGAAAGGGAGGGAGAAGAGGAAGGAGAGGCCAGTCGAGCGGTGCTCCACTGAACTGTGAACGGAGCGTGCGTCTGGTCCACATCATCAGCGCAGGTTTATATGTGGACCCCACAATTCCGGCTACCCACCACCGAATCCAAATCCTCCCTGTTGTCACCAATCCTTCCGATCTAGCGTAGCCGCCGTGACTGTCGAACGCTGTTTATCGGTATGAATTCTGACAAATATGCAGGTAGCAGCTATTCGCGAACTGCATCGACTCGAGTAAGTCGGAAGCTGTAATTAAATTGCATCGTGATGGCCTGGGGCTCATTTGGAATGATTACTTCTGCTGAATTGCTCAATACGCGTAGCGATGGAAGTATGTATTTCTTAATTTTGCACGTCCAAAAATGTCGGGATTGCACAGCGTGCACTAGGCATGTACCACTACCACATGGTGCTCTGCTCATGAATATTCATGGAAAATTAATTTCCCGAAAGCATTGTTGCATGCGCTCGCAACTTCCACATCCCTCAGCTCTGAAATTCGCTAGGGAAGGGGCTCCCACATCCCTCAGTCTAAGGTCCACTCGGAACTCCCACATCCCTCAGGTCTAAGGTTGACTCCCACATCCATCAGGTGTAAGGTCCGCTCGCGACTCCACATCCCTGAAGTCTGAGCTCTGGTCAGATCATTCACACACCCGCGACTGCCACATCCATCAGGTCTAAGGTCCGCCCGCGACTGCCACATCCCTCATATCCAGGCGCACCGGAGGAGGGGGGGGGGCCCCTGAGACCAAAGTGCCCTTTTGGCTCAAAGTGCCCTTTTACCGAAAAATGCCCTCTTGGCTGGAATGTCCCAAATTTAGCCCAAAAATCACCTGCCTTATGTGCCCTGTGCCAAAGGTGCCCTTTGGGCCCAAAACTGCCCTTTTGGGAAACATTTTTTACGCCCCTCCTCCCCCGGTCACAGACCTCCAGTGTGCCCCGGGCAGCAAAGTGCCCTTTTGGAGCCGGCCAAGTGCCCTTTTCGGTCCGGGCCCCCCACATGGAAAAATCCTGGGTGCGCGTCTGCTCATGTCTAAGGTCTGCTCGCGACTCCCACATCTCTCAGGTCTAAGGTCCGCTCGCGACTGCCACATCCCTCATGTCCAAGGTCCGCTCACGACTCTCTCCCACGTCACTCAGGTCTAAGGTCTGTTCGCGACTGTCACATCCTGCAGGTCTAAGGTTCGCTCGCGACAGTACTGTTGTTAAGCCATGCGATTATAAAGGCGTGCCCATGTAAAAGACGTCGCTTATAAATCTATTTTTATTTGTGTGTCCTCCGTTTTTTCCTCCTCATAGCGGATGAATGAAATTCATGCGGCGTCGTCCAGCGTACATCCTCCTTCCCACCCCTGCCAGACAAAGCTGCACTACCGCTCCGTTTCACCCTCGTCTGGTTCGGTCTCCGGTGTGTTCCTCCCCCAGCTGCCTGCCTCCCTCTCCCCTCCAGTTCCCCGCCTGTGAGGACGGGCGGTGTGCGGCGACGGCGCGTGGCCGAGGCGTGGCCTCGTCACGGCCGGCCGGCCTCCGTCACGTGACACGGCCTAGCCGCGCCGTCACGGGGCGCCACGGGGCGGGAGGGCGGAGAGGGGCGGCGGGAAGGGACAGTGGCACCCCTCATGCATGCAGATCAGCCGCATATTTACAAGCGTCATCAAATAAAAACCGGCCGGTGTCGAGACGATGTTGGCATTGTCCCGCCGCCGGCTAAATGCTCTTCCATTATCGTGTTATTCTTCCTCCCCCTTCTCGCCGGAGGGCGCCGCACGTCTTCGCGCCACGCCGAAACACTCGACTGAGGAAAGACATTGCCACCAATTTGCAGGCGGTGTGCCTAGCAGGCCACTTATACACGCATGGGAATAATTGCTCTCCTTTGACGCAATTGATCTGCCGGGGAGTGGACAGCGGCTCGTGTCTGGAGGGCTGGTCCTGCCGCAGACGCTCTCCGGACACTCGAGCGAGAGCTGTCCGCCAGGCGGACTCTGGCCGACGCTCTCCACCCCCTCGGTCAGTCTCGGTACTCTGGGACAGACCTTGAGTCCTCTCAGTCGCCGCCGACTCAGTCTCAGGATGCTGAGATAGACCTTGGGTCCTCTCAGTCGCCGCCGACTAAAGGACTGTTCACACCTAGCGTAATCTCGACGCAAAAAAAGTCAGCGCAATGACGGACTAGGCGTAATCCCGGCGCACTGGGCGTAATTTCAACGCGTTGGCAGACCAGTGCAGCGACATCGCCTGGACGTGAGTACGCCAGCGATCAGCTGACATATCAGCTGTTTGGCAACAGAATCAGCTGTTTATATTTTGAAATTGCTTAAAACATGAGTTGTGTCATACCTAAGTTAAAGGTGTCTTCAAAAATGTATTATCAGTGTTCTACTTACATATAACCCTTGGTTGTATCTTAGTTATATCATACTCATTTCCAGTATCGAAAACTTTTCAACGCAAAGTAGGTAAATACCTACCTGCCATCTCTTCCCCTCACCTGTTCTTGGTCTGCTTGCATCTTCCGAGAGACATGCTGCAATCTACAACTTGAAAAAACCGCAGCCGATGTGGCCCCAATCCGCCGAAGATCGGCAATATGGCGACTTTGCGTCAAGGACGCTGGTGCGCCGAGCGGAAAAGTTGAGAAAACCCAACTTTGTCCGCTCGGAAATCGCTAGCGTTTTGTAGGACTCGGCGGACAGCTGACGTAATGCCGGCGCAATGGCAGAATCGGCAGACTCATTGGGCCCCATGCTAGCTTTGCGCCGATTCCCCCAGTGCGTCGAGATTACGCTGTGTGAACAGTCCTTAAGTCTCTCGACAGCCGGACGGGCCAAGAGTGTCTCAACACCCACGGGTGAGTGCTCACCAGATGCCGAGGGCCACCCGAGGCATCGGAACCATCAGAATCACCAGCCCCACATCCCAGCCCCTGAGCAAGGTGAGGAAGACCTGGGATCTCCTTGCGGGGTGGTACTAGTACACGGATGGCTCTGCTCATTGGATTGATGATGTCATCGCCTCGGTGGATGCGAACATAACTGTACTCCTTAGCTTCCATGTGCTTGCAAGCGCTCGCTGCGCACGCTTACAAATACGCTCGAGCTGCGGTAAAACTCATGTTTGCTAACATAACACAATGGGATAGAAAAGTCAGTACCTAATAAAGCTAGCTTTAAAAGCGCTGTAAAACTTCACCGGCAAATATATTCGACAGAGAGTGTGTCAATGCTCAGGGTTCAGCGAAGCTGGGCTACACAACACAACTTTGTTTCATGGATGTACCAAACATAGTTAGCAAAGCCGTTCTATATTGTATTGACTTGTGCACTCAACATATTATCAACGGCTAACATTCGTGCACTTGAACACTGCACAAGTAAAAGGTATGTTTGTACAGTCTGGCTGGCATCTTACGAGAAGTATCACACAGATGGCAAAGTAATTAGCGAATCGCCTCCACCAATGCAAGGCCTTAGAACATAGCACGTAATGTTTTAACACGGGTGTCTGGTTCAGTATTCAAGTTCAGATCACGAGGCATGGTAAAGGCATTTTTCGTTATGTTCAATGTAAATATCTGATGCTGGCTTGCGCATAGATCAGCTATTTAAAAGCAGGCCATATATTACGACCAAAGATCGTCAGGAATTATAAACTTTCGTGTGTTCGGGTCAGGCCGCCTTCTTGAGCGTTGTTCAACATGCAACTTTCACTGAGGTCCATTTTAATACAGCTATGGCCCTTAGTGAAAAAAAACACAATCTAGCCTGCCTGAAGAACTGTGATGTTTTGCCGGGTATCATATAATCTTGGCATCCATCTGCCAGCCAATAGAGCATTAACCTTCCAAAATGATATATATTGCACGGCTGGTCGAAAGCAGGGTTTTTTATTTGTTAGAAGATACATAGCATGCAGTTCTTCTTTCTGGCTCCCCCACCCACCTCCCGCCCCAAATAAATCTTGCTTGCATTCAAAGTCAGGTACTTAGATGTACCTGACTAGAATTTATCTATAGAATTGAAGTACTATAATTGATCGATATGTGGACAGTTGAGGAACCCATTTCTGATCAGAATAATTGCCCCGAACATACTGAAGTTCTTCACTATTAGGCAGATAATATTTCCGCCCACGTTATTATTCTCTCCTTCCTGACGCATTCATCAGGACGGAGAGAATACTAACGTGAAGAGAATATCTGGATGTACATACCATCCAATCATAGATCGATACTTGATTATGAGGGATATAATTTTGTTGATGAAGTGATACGTTGCGTTTCTGAATGTTCTACGTTTGTGATGTTATGCACACACCTCAGAATCTTCCTGTCTTTCTGACTAAGAAGATGTATCTTTCAGCTTTATCAGCCATAAATTAAAGTTGATCATAGTTCACCACAACTAAATAAGGCCCAAGTTATATAAACATAGGTATATCTCCAGCCTAAATACAGCCACCCAATAATCTGACCTGCGTCAATAGGTTTGGAAGTTCATGCTATGCTCGTTTATTGTGCTGATGCAATTGCTCAGAAAAAAATCCGAGAGTGTTCTAGTGATCTGGTCCATCACCTTTAACATGACCCTTGAAGTTGACCCGGCTTGCACTCAAAGAGCTGCCAGCCTAATTCCAAACCACGAATTTCAATTGGATTTTAAAATATCAGCTAATTTGTCCTGAAGACAGCGCGCGGCAAATTAAACAGAGCCTAGCTGTGGCAGGTGATCAAATCCCTAAGCTGGTGCCGGGTTATCAACCATAGCATGAACATGAACAACGCAACTTGTGGACAGTGCGGGTCTCGATGTGAGGGAAGGGGAGGGAGCAGAGTCGCAACCCCACTCCCACCACCATCCGGTAAGCAGCCGGCCTCAGCACAGCCAACAGGTCGCGTCCCTGCCAGCCCAGCTGCGCCGCGGTGCACCGACTGTCGCAGCGGCGACACGGTCCGAGCAACTCCTCATCACCGTCTGTCACTGCTATATTACACCGCCGTCATCGTCGACGGGGGGAAATTGCCGCTCCACGCTCCATTCACAAGCCTGCACGTTCAACTTCCGCGGCCAATTTGAGATATGAGGGAGCTGTATTGGCCCGCTGGAGACAAGTGCGGCGCTGAACCCGCCCGCTTCATGCACCGCTGCAAGCGCAGTCACGCTTGGCTAGACAACATATCATTACCTGTTGTAAAGCGGTGCGTTGGGATTGCCGAAATTTCCTGCCATTGAGTCGCGCCGGCAGTGCTTGGTTGTTGTAATGCTGGGCTCGCCCCGTTTTACTCAGTGACTATTTCCAAATCGTTTCTGGTGCTTTCTTCCATCATCAGTCTGATTTCTACGAATATTACTCCAGTTTAGCATATTACTGTAGTGTAACATCTGTGATAGTGCACTACTACTCAATATTTGCTAATGTGCTCTGCCGTACGGTGTACTGTAGCATCTGCTGTATCGCACAGTGTACTGTAGTATCTTCTGTCGTATAGTGTGCTGTAGTATCTGCTCTGTCGTACGGTGTGCCATATATATATATATATGTGTGTGTGTGTGTGTGTGTGTGTGTGTGTGTGTGTGTGTGTGTGTGTGTGTGTGTGTGTGTGTGTGTGTGTGTGTGTGTGTGTGTGTGTGTGTGTGTGTGTGTGTGTGTGTGTGTGTGTGTGTGTGTGTGTGTGTGTGTGTGTGTGTGTGTGTGTGTGTCTGTGTGTGTGTTGTTGTGTGTGTGTGTGTCTGTGTGTGTGTGTGTGTGTATGTGTGTGTCTGTGTGTGTGTCTGTGTGTGTGTCTGTGTGTGTGTGTGTGTTTCTGTGTGTGAGAGATAAAGCGAGAGCGAGAGAGAGTGAATGAGTGAGAGATTGAGAGTGTGAAGGTGAGTGTGAATGTGAATCCACAATTGTTTGACCACAATTGTTGGTCAAACAATTGTGGTCCGATATCATATAGTATTGGATCTGGTGTGGGTCGGTGTTAGATCGTGACCTAGTTTGAAGACGGTTTTTAGATCCACACTGAAACATTTTCATAGAGAAACCACAATGTAAAGTAAGGAATTGGTGCAATAATGTAGGAACCAAAATACAAAATAATACACGAGGTCATATTGCTGGATCACTAGAAGGTTGAATGGTTATTCTATGAAAATACGTTTCTGACCTAAATTTGCGCCTAATCAAAATTGTATAAAGTCAAAAATGTATGCTCTGACATGTCATCTAGGAGGGTTCGAACTTTCACGTCAATATCGGGTCAGATCATTTGGATATTGCGCAAGAATTCCGAGGGTGCACGTGTCCCAGCCCCTAGGCGCTCTGGAGGCTGAAAAAAAGCAGATGATTACGAAGTAAAAATGGCCAAGCCAATGTAATATTGTACGCTGATTTTATTCATGATGTAATTAGATCCCCAAGTTCCATTTGAAACTTTGGATGATACTTTAAAGGTAGCAACATTTTCAAAGCAAAATGGGGCTAGGTATGTTTCTACGGTTTTCAGATGATGCAAAAGTGATTTGGTTTGATTTGGTGAAGTTGATTTCCTTATTGGCGTCATCTTTTTCGAGAAATTGTCAACTTTTGCAGCTCATCACATGCTCCCTTGTATTTAACCTTGACGAGATCGAAGTCATTGATCTTTGCAAGTGTCACCTGCATTAGTCTTCAGTTTCGATGCCATCAATATTAGCCCGTCCCGTATCGGGGGAGGGGGGTCTTCAACCGCTCCCCTCAGGTTTTTCGCGGATTGCGGACGGACGGCGCGCGGCAACGCGCCAAAATTTGGCATACCTTTTCCCACATCAATTTGACATGCTGATTACAATTATTTAGGTCAGGTCATCTAGGGTCAACGAGTTAGTCAAGGTCAAGTGAGGTCACCTCCAGAAAAGTTCAACCAGCCGTCACACTTTAACGGATACAGATATTTTAATGAAACTTTCAGCGTTTGCTTATCTTTGCGGATGCAACAAAACGTACGAGTATAATTTTTTTTTGACTACATATAAATTTTGCGTATTTGCCACATTGCAGTTCAAATACAGGATTCTGGCTAAAGTAAGCATTTTGTATTAGGGAAAGTTGATTTACAACAACGTTTCTCGGTCTGCTCTACCCATTGGAAAATAAAAATTACAAAACAAAACTTTAAAACTCAAAATTTAGAAATTTCAAAAAAATAAAAAAAATAATTTTGGGGGCCCAAACAAATTATAGCCCTGGTCGATTTCGCTGTCCTTTTCTCATTCCAAATAATTTTTTTTTTTTCATATATTCCACAAAATGAACTCCCCAGAGTCAAAAACAATGCAATTTGTGAAAAGACGTCAAAATGTAGCCCCCTGGTGACGTCACTTTTGGGGGGAAATTGTTTTGGATGGTGGGCCCGGACCCTACTCGTCGAACGCTTTCCGATGACACCTCTTTCGTTTTCGTGCGATGCTTAGTTTGGATTTTAGAGGGGAGCCTCAACCGTCCCCCCGAGATGGGGTGAGAGGATTTGACCGGGAAGACGGCGCGGGTTAAAGCACAAAATTGCATTCGTTTTCCGACCAGGGTCCGATAACTATGGCAAAGACGGGGACTGCACCTCGATGTTAACATGCTTGACCCGACCTGGAATGTCAATCAAATGGGATACATGAAAATCTTACAGGTGATTCGACAGAGTTCAAGGGTGAAACTACATCGTGCAGTTGGCAGCATCTTCGTATCTTGCTTAGGACGAACGTTGGGTTGGTGAGGGGTGAACGTCGAATTGATACCCCTTGCGTTCTGCGACGATACGAAGTCTTCTGTACCGCGAGGGTTAACGAGGGTTAGTGTATCTGAGCACTCCGTAAGATACATGTGTGACGCGGGGGACATCGGGGAAACATAATTGATTTTTCAGCGTACTGGCGAGCTGTGTATGATTTCTGAAATGAGAATCAAATACAGGAGAAGGGGGGTGTTATATTTTTTTCAGGAATCATTCTTGATGTAGCCAAAATGCGGTTCAATGAGGATTTCTATATTTATAGGCCTATTCATGCACAATTCATGGAATCACCAGGGATGTATTAGGAGCAACACAAGAATGCGATCCTGAAATAATGTCGCTGAAAAATCCTGTGTAAATCCGGTGTAAAAGGGAATGACCGCCATGGCAGCCGATATAATGCAAATGTGCGGTGAAGGTAAGGCGTAGTCTAGTCTAGTTATCACACTAACAACGTGACCACACTTGGTAGGTATACATGGTTCTTCAGATTTTGACAGAAGGGAAACAATTTCGTGGAACTAAATTTGTAGCTACAAAAAAAAAGTCTGATACTAAATTTATAGGAAGCGCTAAGAAGTATTTTCACAACGTCGTAAGCCTGAATGAAGATATGAATGTGAAACATATAAACCGTACACGAGGAATTCCCTTCAGAATATGCCCATGAACTATAGTTCCCCTAAATCCTATCGAAGTATTACGGTTGAACTAAACAAGTGGAAAACCCACCGGGAAGCCCTCGCCGTTCTCTGACATCGCCTGTATCACAACAGCCCAGACTGAGACTGTGCAGAAGTGCTGGGACAGCAGCACGCGCACGTGCTCTGCACTCGGCAGGAGTCTCGGCTGATAGACCGACCCCACGCTGGCTCGATCACGCGCTGTGCAAACACGGCTCTCCTCTGTCAGGGAGAGCGCCACAAATCACGACCAATTAGCAGCGGGCCGAGCCGAGGCGGCCACAGATGGCGACAGATCTGGGCTAAACGGTGCGTAGCCGCCGCGGTCGGCCGAGCGCACGCGACACACGCACACCCGTCCGGTAAATCGCCGCCGACGGGCCGATCGACGGCCGCGTCGACGGCCGACACCTTTTGGCGTCGCGCCCGATCGTCGGTCATGGCGCGAGATGAATCGGCCGAGGTCCCCATGACGGTGCGCCGACGGGGCATTGTTCTCCGTCGCGGCCGCGCCAGAACTTGCCACGCCGGCGCCCCGGAAGAATGGGCGCACCGGCGCCGCGCCGGGTCTGTCCACTTCAAAAGGTGTACGACACGCGTGGACAAATGCTCTGCGTCAGCGACTCGAGACTGCGTCCAATTCGCGCTCGGGCGGCGAAAAATGTGACGTGGAATACCTGTGGCTTATGGGAAACGCGGCGGCGTGCACCAAGTACCAGTGCCCCGCCGACGCGGCGTCGCGATCGACGAGCGCGCGCGTCGCTTCAAAGCGCGCTGATGATCGTTGGCAGCTGCACTAACAGCCATGATACACGAAACCCGTGCGGACGCGTTAATTTTTTTATGAATCTCGGTCTAATTACAGGCGACTGCGGTCCGTGCAGGTATGCTCAGCGGTCGGCCGTTCAGCCAGCTCTGAGTCAGCCACGCCCCGGGGCATCAGTCGGCCAGCGGTCGCCTCCGGGCTCAGTTCTGGGAAGCGGCTCTCCGCCGCCGGCCGCAGTGGACGATGGTCAGAGCAGTCATGTGGCAGCCGACGGTGATGGTGGTGGCGACGGCGGCGGCGCTGGCGGCGGCGGCGCCTGCCGGCGACGGCGTGTTCTGCAGCCGCACGCAGGTGCAGGAGACGGCCGTGCGACAGCAGCTGCTGGACACCGGGCAGATGGTGGTCAGCACGCACGTGCTCACCTCACTGCGCGTGGGGGAGACGGTCTGCATCAGCGCCACCCTGCCCGAACCGCCGCCGCTGCCGCCGACCGAGCGGACCCCACCCGACGCCGACGATCCGAACGAAACGAGACTGATGAACCTGCTCGAGGACGAACCACCAGACGCCGCGTCCCCCGGCTCCTCAGAGCAGTCAGCTAGTTCCTCAGAAATTGGCGCCTCGGAGGACAGTCGGACACCTCTGGCGGAGAGCAGTGCGCCCTCTGAGGGCCTTGGGGCGGATGCAGGATCCGCCCCCAGTACCGAAGGGTCGCCGCTACGGAGCGACGGCGGGCGCGGAGAGCGAGCCGCCCGGCTGCCACACAGCGCGGCGAAGAGCGGCCTGAGTCGCCTCCTGCTGCCGGCCGCCCTGCCCCGCCGACGGCCGGCGCCGCCCCCACCGGCCGACCTGCCGCGACTCCGCATCCAGCTGACTCTCGAGTCGGTCCAGCACCGGCACGCCGTCACCTCGGCCTACGAGTTCTCCGAGCCGCAGCTGGACGTCACCTGCACGTGCGCGTGCGCCTCGTTCCACACGTGCTCGCCGTGCGGCGCGCTGTGCGTCTCCAAGGCGGTGACTGCGACGGTCGCCGACTGCGCCGGCTCGCTGCTGGGCTCGGCGCACACCTGCTGCCAGCTGCGGCTGCGGCCGGGCCGGCGCTTCTCGGCGGTGCGGCTGGGCGCGGCCGTCACCTTCCTGCGGCTGCGGGTGGCCGTCACCGAGCTGGGCGGCGCCGCCATGGCCACCACCGAGCGGCAGACGGTCGAGGTGCGCCTCGGCGACCAGCTGCAGCTCGACCTGAACTCGACGCGGCTGCGGCTGAGCGCCGGCTCGCGCGGCGACGCCGTCGCTCCGCCCGGCTGGTACGTCCTCGACCAGGGCGACGTGTACCGGCCGCAGCAGATCAACGAGCTCAACGAGTACAACCTGCAGAAGCTGGGCTGGCTGAAGCGCAGGGGAGACGAGCACCTGATGCCGAGTGCCGGCAGACTGGCGGCCGCCGTCGACATCGTCACGGACAGCTGCACCGAACAAAAGTTCCAGGTACGGCAGGAGAACTGTTGGGTGACTAGAGGGACAACTATGCCGAACGGAGGGTCCAGGTACGGTCAGGGGTGCTGTTGGGTGATCCGAGAAACATGTATGCAGAACGGAGGGTTCAGATACGGTCAGGGGTGTTGTCGGGTGATCCGAGGGTCAACTATGCAGGACGGAGGGTCCAAGTAGGGTCAGAGGCGCTGTCGAGTGATCAGAGGGACAACTGTGCCGAACAGGGAATCCAGGTACGGTTAGGGGCGCTATTGTGTGCTCAGAGGAAGGGAGAACTATGCCGAGCAAAGGTTCCAGGCACGGCCAAGATCCCTGTTGGGTGATCAGAGGGGAAACTATTCCGAATAGAGGGTCCGGATGCGATCCAGGGCGCTGTTGGGTGATGAAGGGGGTAGAAAATCACTCGGAAACCCATACTGAATTATAGTTTACGACTACGTTAGCCATACATTGCGTAATTTAATATGACAATCATCGCCAAATGCTATGTCTATGAGCTATCCGAAGTATATGATATGTCTACTCGTAGTCTACTGCAATATTGAAGTCCAATATTATCCAGAGGTTTGACACAAATGCGTGTGTAGGAACAAATGCGGCATTTCCTCTGGTACCTGTGTAGCAGGACCTACATTCGTAAGCCGACCTTGTACCGAATAATTGTACGCCATAGATATTATTACAGTAATGTGCGTAGAAATCACCGAAGATGGCACTGGTGTGGTTCGCATACTTAACAGTTAGCCCCAAATTAAAAATGTTAACGTTAGAACAATGCTATTCTAAGGAGGATTGCAACGATAGAAGCTGCTCAAAACTTTCAAAGACCTCGCCGAGACACACTTGCTGGGGTTCAAGGGCCCAAAGGAAAGCGAAACGTGCATCAAATGGTATGGCAAAATACCATTCGATGAAAGGTCGCTATGTCATCATCTTTTTACAAGCACAGATTAGCGAGCATACGGCAATGTAAACTTGGGTTAGGTCGGATTTGGATACATTTTATCGGATTTGGTTGGCTTCAGTCAGGTTCATTTGGGTTGGATCAAATTATGCGTTTTAGGGATGGATTTAGCTGGGCTGGGTTTTGTCGGATCGAGTTGAATTAGGTTAAGTTCGATTCTTGCATCGCTATTCTTTGACTTTGCCAATTATGACGAGCATTCAAATTCCCCATGAAATTTTGTTTCACACAAACTGGCTTTGACGATCTTTTGCATAACAATAGTTTGTTCTATTCCACAGATTGCGCTTATTGACCGTTTGCATCACGCTTGGGATAAAAATATATATGCGATTGGTATCCGGTGATATTTTTCTGCTTGGGGACTTAAAATTCCTAAAATTGTGCTTACCCTACAATAACCCTCATTGTATTTTTTCTAAAAATTATATGCCAATTTCGGTCCCGCAATCTACTTAGCTTTGTGCAGCTGAAAGCCACTTCGTGTATGCCTAGTGTAGTATTCGAAGTACTACAGCTGTGGTACCACATTCTGCAAATCGAACACAACATGCATCCGAAGTTCCACTACGTGCCCCGGTTTACAAAACCGACATTTTGTTTTGGCAATCATCACAGCATGCAGTAGCTATGTGTTTTGTTTGGTGATCTTCCACCAACGGCGAGGTTAAAAAGGCAGGCCTCGCCCATCTGTAGCCGACAGCGTGTGACAAGGAACAGTCGACGCGCCTCAACAGCGAGCCGACAGCCGATCTGCACCGTCTGTCGGCAGGTCCGCGGCGGCCACGTGCTGCTGGACAGCACCCTGCCGCAGCTGGGGCCGGCGCTGGCCGACCTGCGCGTGGCAGAGCGGTCTGCCACGCACCTGCGCCTGCTGCCGTCGGCTCCGGGCCGGCCCGTCTGGCTGGGCCTGCACCTGCGCCACCTGCAGCGGCTCCACTACCTGGTGCACCGCGCGCGGCTGGCCGACTTCGACGGCGCGCTGCACGTGGACGCGCGCGCCGCCGTGCTGGCCGAGCTGCGCCTCTGGAACGGCTCGGGCGTGCAGCACGGCTGGCTGACGGTCGGCCGGCCGCCGGCGCCCTACCGCTTCAGCCTGGTGGCGGCGCGCCGCCTGCGCCTGCGCCTGCCCGTGGCGCTGGACGGCGAGCAGCGCACGGCGCGCCTGTGTCTGCGGCCAGAGGGCAGCGACGCGGCGCCGCTGTGTCGGCACCTGCCCGTCACCAGACAGCCGGCCGAGACGCTGCGCCAAGACGCCACCTCCGAGGGGCACCTCACCGTGGACGGTCAGAGCAACCCGACCAACACTGTGGAGCGATTTCTCAGGTGGGTGCAATTGTTGGGTGGTTTAGGAGCGCATCAACTGCATCGGCTGCACAACGCCCAGACAGATAGATACATGCTGCGATCGTGGCACCAGTAGTTTTGCCAGGCGCACATAGAGGTCGCATGCGACCAGTAAGCCAACGGTCAACATGCAATGTCCTGCTCAAGTTGCATAGACAAAATTCAATTAGCATGATCGTCCCAACCTGGGCTGGTTTCACCTAAGACCTGAGGTGTGTGTCTTGGTTGCAAGCTCGGCCGAAAACGGATGGTGTTTTCATTTGGCGCGTAGGCAAAATGCTTCCAGGTCAGTTGGAATCAACGCGCGTACATATTTCGAAGCAAGCTGGGCATCATGATGAGATCTGATGCAATTTGTGTCTGCTCTGAGGTGCAGCCAGACGTTTCACCAGACGCATCGATCAAACATTCGTCGATCATCATCTAATGAATTTACTCTCGTTTGGGCAGGCTAATCATTAAGAAAATGTTCATAGCAGACGAATATTTGACTGTGCACATCAGCACCAGTCGTCATCCAATTTAATGTGCCGTAGGGATTTTCGTTGTCAACGTTTGGTAAAACGAAGAAAGTATATTCATGATCACCGGCTAATAGTGCTACTGGCCACCGTAAAGGTGTGACGTCATGCATGCAAATAAAATTAAACAGTTTTACAACAACATGAAATAAAAGTAAAGGGGCTGAAGCATCGCGATGAATCCACTGACATGTGAATCCAATTCCTTTTCAACGGTGCTGATCAACGGAATTTCCTGTTGTTGTTGTTATTGGGACGCAGGGCGCATCGACTGTATCGGTGCTGCGGTGCCCTGGAATTTCCTGTTCCCGATTGCCAACCAGGATTACGACAGGCACGAATCGGTCTTGGGCTGTGCGTCAATGGCGCTGCGCCAGCCTCCAGAAGCACGTCACTGCACGTGACGAAGGGTGCACGACACCCGTCATGTCCGCAGTCACCGGCATCGCATCACCTTCGCCACCGTTGAAGCCGACGCGGGCCGGGTGTCAAACAGGCGGGACCTAGGTGATGATTGACGATGATAGGTGTTAACGTGGTCGTGACTCGACATGCCTCGGGCAGACCAGTGCTGACAGTAACAGTTAATGGCTGCCTCATCGCCTGGCCTGCTCAGGACGCTCGCTCACTGGCGCAGCCGTAACAGTGCCAAAGTGATCCATCGCCACCCCTCAGCTGTAAAATTTAGCCTTCTCCTGTCTGCTGATCAAGTTGCCGATGTCGATTTGAACAAACTAAATGGTTGTCATTCCCCCTCCCCAGAAAACCCTTGTTGCGATCGCATTTGTCCTGACCAAGTGCAGCCAAGATTATATTCACAACGTCCTTGTCGTAGTCACCTCCCGGCTTATCCAGAACCCACACCCGTCCTCTGACCCACCGTCCCTCTGTTCCGACGGCCACGATGTCAGCGAACAGGCGCGTGACCTCAACGTCGCATGACCGACCAACCTGCGTGCGACAGAGCTCTGAACCCGGCCACGTGGCTCACGTCGGGCGGCTCGTGGACGTCGGCGCTGGGCGCCGTGGTGGACCTGGCGCTGGTCGCGCTGGTCGTCACGCTGGTGTGGAAGTGCGTCGCCTGCTGCCGCTCGTGCTGCTGCCGACGCGCCGCTGCCAAGAAGTAGACGACGCCGGACCGCCGTCGCCCCTGAGAGGGGGGGGGGGGGCGAGTCACGCCGGTGCCACTAGCAGGAGGCGGGCGTCGGTCGGAGGTGCCGTCATCGGCGGAGCTGTGGGCCGCTGCTGAGGGTGACACCCGGGGGGGAGGGCGTACCTCAATCACCGGTACCGTAATGACGTGGATGCAGGTCCCGGTCGTGTAACTGGCTGATGGGAGCATGGGTACCTCAGGCAACCAACAGTGGGACATCACCAGACGTGTGCATGTTTGAAAACAAAATCCCACCTGGCCACTGCCGCTGTACTACCGGCGAACAAACCACTGCTGGGGATATTTTATCGGTGGACACGTGGCGCGAATGCTATATTGCCCAGTTCCCGCCAGCCGGGAAGACATTGCGAAGCAAGCGAATCACCACGATCCTGCTGTTGATGGCGCTTCACCGGCCCAGATGTGACGACATTGTTCAGCACCCAAGTCAGATGACGTCATTACCAGCTGCACTGCTCTGGTGGCGGCGTGTGACCGCGGCGGCGCGGCGATGTTCAGGCCGCGGGCCGGGCGCAGTGACCTCATCTTCACGCCGCCTGCCGCCGGTGCTCGCGCACCGGTATTGGATGTCGTGTTACCGAAGTGTCAAGCGTGGCTGTGATTTGTCGGAGACTGAGACGGCGGCCGTCAGCGGTAGGGGTGACCGGGCGCCACGACTCATGCCGCAACTGCCCGCATCAATTGTTGTCCATTTATGGTTAGTCGATTATTATAATAGTTCGTCGTAAGATGGGAAGTGTGCGGACCATAAGATGGGAACGGGTGACACTGCGTTGATAGCTGTATATACCGTTGTTCGTTTTGTATATCGTGCGTGAAACGTCAATGGCTTTAATACAATTTATTTGATATGTGACGACACCAAACTTGTGACTACGAACCACAACCAATGTGACTAGAAACTGCAAATAATCCACGGAACCACACTTTGCAGCTGAAATGTGATGTAGTGCCTCGAACGAACTCGACAGCTGAAGGCACTCTCGAAGACGGTGAGTTCAAACCTGACGTGTGAAAGACATGACGACTGACAACCGCACATCATTCAAACCAGCCATAAATGCACGCAAGATGTGAACACATTTGACTCCCATCACGCCAACAGGTACTGAGTTTGGTCCCACGACATGGCCACGCATTGATTTTGCATACACTCACAGCTCCCTTCGAATACCAATGTCGCTCCACCGAGCGTTTTCGGGCTCAAAACTGACCACTTCAGAACACTGAACACATACACACACACACCGAAGGCTCACACGCAATCCCGACACGAACAAGATCGAACATCATGCGCAGCAGCATAAGAAGCTGTAGGACACGGTGACGATGCAACGATAAGAAGCTCCAACTACGAGCCGGGCGTCGACTGCCTGGCGACACAAACGGAGCAACGAAATACGACCAGGTGAACACGACGCGACTTCCTCAGTGTGGCAGCACTATATCAATGTGGCAGCACTACCTCAGAGTGGCAGGACAACACCAGCGTGGCAGGGCCACCGCAATGCAGCAGAACCACTTTAGCGTGGCAGGACCGCCTCATTGTGGCAGAAGCACCTCAGTGTGGCAGGACTGCATCAGTGTGGCAGGACTACCTCAGAGTGGCAGGGCTACCTCTGCTATAGTGTGGCAGAACCACCTCAGTGTGGCAGGACTACCTCAGTGTGGCAGGACCACCTCAGTGTGGCAGGACCACCTCAGTGTGGCAGGACCACCTCAGTGTGGCAGGACCACCTCAGTGTGGCAGGACCACCTCAGTGTGGCAGAACCACCTCAGTGTGGCAGGACCACCTCAGTGTGGCAGGACCACCTCAGTGTGGCAGGACCACCTCAGTGTGGCAGAGCCATCTCAGTGTGGCAGAGCCACCTCAGTGTGGCAGGACCACCTCAGTGTGGCAGAGCCACCTCATTGTGACAGAGCCACCTCAGTGTGGCAGGACCACCTCAGTGTGGCAGGAGCCACCTCAGTGTGGCAGGACTACCTCAGTGTGGCAGGGCCATCTCTGTATGGCCGGATCACCCCTATGTGGCAGGACTACACTTGTATGACAGGACTACATCAGTGGACATGAACACCTCTGTGTGGCAGGACTATATGAGTGCGATGTGACTACACTGTCCGCCACGCCACACTTCCCTAACCACGCCATGGCGGTGAGGTGAGATCAGCCTAACATGTCCTGGTCAGAGCGACACGATTGTACCCGAATGATATGACTAGATGAGAGTAACGCGACAGCACTAGTGTGACACACAAACATCAGTGTAACATTGCACCGCACCGGTGCAATGTTAACATCCTATCGATGTTGGAATCATACCTGCCACACTAGGCAGATATGTCCAGCGTGACATGACTAGATCAGGACAGACAACTTGACTAGATCAGGACGGATAACTTGGCTAGATCAAGACGACTTGACTGGATTCGTGAGACCAACTAGATTCGCGTGACATGACTAGATCAGAGTGGCGTCACAACACATCGCAGCGGCACTATACCAGCGTAGCATGAGCAAGCCAGCATGAAACAGCGGACTGCATAGCGGTAGGACGCATGGCTGATAACACCGCATTGAATTGGATCTCGCCGACGCAGATCGGACTGTATGGCCCAGCAGCACATCAGACGAGCGTCCAGGTCGGCAGATTCGACCTCGCCGGCACAACCGCTGACCAGGTGAGACCCGTGTCAGGGAACCTTCCGGGCACCGCACGCACAGCTACACTCCACCCTGCACTCCACGCTACACTTCGCGTTCCACTCCACTCTGTACTCCACGCTACGTTCCACGCTACACTCCGCACTCCACAAAGCGCCATCTATGGCTGCGCAATCTACCAAAGAACGCACACATCCGACTGGGTGAGCGCGACGGCTATGGTCTGAAGCGGCTCGAACCATCTCAGTCCATCTCAGGCCGGCACCGACGAAGCGGTAGGTTTCGAGCTGGCCGGAGTACCGGCTCGGGCGCACCACAGCTTCAGTGGTCACCGTGACGAGGATCACTCGACCGGTGGCATCAGCTTAAGACCCGGGCAGGCTTCTCCTGGGTGCCGCTGTGGTTCGGCATTATCTCCGTGGCGCGAAGTGAGCCAGCTTCGGCTGACGCTGCGGCTGACCCCGGTGTCAGAGACTGTACAGGCTCACCACGGTGGCCAGACAGTCTCGTCTCGACCGCTCGACAGCGTCATCGCTGCCGCGCGCCGTGCTGGCCGATCTCGAGGTCATCGATCCCGGAGAACCGACGCTGCCCCATTTGCGCCACTCTGAAAACGACAACGCATTCAACCAGGTCAAACACGTGATGGGTACAATCATGCCATCACATATCCAGCTATAAATTAAGGCCTATCTGATTCTTGGAACGCTGGACAATCCCAAAACATTATGAGCGAAATTGAGAGTCCATACCTCGATGATTACCAGGATATAAAAGTGGATTACATAATAGTCGACGCTAAAAGCCTGCAAACTAGCCTGATCATGCTGCAGAAATTGACATAGCTTCACGTTCGCTTAAATCGCCCCCAGCTAATAAATTATGAGCTGCTATGGGCCCCCGGTGACGATACTCGAATATCACCAAATCATCTTTACAGCACACTGCAAAACAACACCACCACGACACATCCCCAACAAGCGCAATGCGCACACACTCCTCCCAGTGCAGCCACACACAGCCGCCGGCTGACGCGGATGGCGAGACGAGACGGGCGTCACGGCGCCGCCCCACCTGACCGCCACGTACCGGGCTCGTCGGTCAGGTGCCGTCGGAGGCTCATGTCCAGCTCGTGTTTCAGCCGTCGCGACAGGGCCTCGGAGGTCGTGCGCGAGACCGGCGGACGGCTGGCCGACCCCGGGCGGCTGGCCGACCCCGGACGGGAGGCCGACCCCGGACGGCTGGCCGACCACGGGCGGCCGGCTCGCGAGCTGGCCATGGCGCGGAAGTCTGGCAGCGGCCCAATATCCCGCAGCTCCGGCAGCAGGGGAACCGCGCTGGTGGCGCCGACCATCGGTACAGTGAGCCGCTCGACGACGCGAAACGCCGTTGGCAACGCGAACGTCGCATTGGAAACTATTATATTTTTGTTGTTGATTGAAATAAATTGTTGCAAGTGGAGATGGTTACAATACTAGCAACGTCCTTTGGCATATACCCACAATGATTTCAAAGTTGCAATTCACAGTTTACAATTCACAATCTATCATCTTATGAACGTAGAATCCCGCACGTTCGCGACAGGATCATATATGTTCCACAGCATCCCATATGGCATTCTAGCGTGTCCCATGACAACATCTACATAGTGATCGACCAAAATCAGATGGAGCACCTAATCCTACTAAAATATCAAAAGAACACTGCTGACATTATACCATTCCAGCAAAGCATAACCAAAGAACGCCCTGAATCTTCTAACTTCTAACAAGAGTTACATACCGAGGAGGTGCAATGATCTCGACGCGAGGTGACGCTATAGGTCGTCCCTCAGGTGGTGTAGACAGAAGCTGAACCTGCTCACACTGTTGCAGGAACGTCTCCTCCTTTAAACTGCTGGCTGAAAATGAACCATCGTAACATAGATAACACAACAGGACAACATCTCGGCTATATTACCGGATGAAAACCGACCGCATTAGTATAGACAGCCGCAAAGAGAACGTTCCATTTTTTTTTACAAGTCGAAGAGCTTTTCACCAATCCAGAAAAGGTCATTTCAAAATCACTACATAAATGTCTGTCAAGTTTTTCGTTAACATACAGTATCAGTTCAACCACAGAGCTCATATTATTCAGCAAGTGATGCCAAACTTATTGCAAACAGCCATACTTTGTTGGGAAACCAGCCATAGCACGAATCAGAGGCACTCTGTGTCGCACAGTCACACAGCCAGAGGCACACACAAGCAGTCATCAGCCGGCTATCCAGGCAGGCAGACAGCCTGCGGGGCGGCGGTAACTGTACCCCACTCTCTGGACGCGCCCCACACCTCACATGTGACGTGAGTGACGTGCCTGGCACAGCTCCACTCGATCGCACCGTCCATCCGTCAGAAAATGGACGACACACGCACTGTTCGAAAGCTGAGCATGTGCTGATTACGCATCAGCAACTCCGATCAAATTCTCTCGATCGCTTTCTTCAATGTACTTTCCTTAGATTTTGCATTTGCTTCAACTGACCGGATCGGGCGCTTAAGCAATGCTTATACAGGTTTCTTATTTGTTTTATATCAACTCCTCAAATTGTGGGCAGCGATATCCAATGCAATGCACTGTTTTGGACCTCTTACTGTGTGTGCAATGATTCACAAAACCCTTGTCTTCAGTGCATTTTCGTTCCGTCTTACTTTCGGCAGCATAAGCGCATTACATCGTCCATACCAGGCTGAGAGTTCAACTCCAGGGATCTAGTCTACGGAGATGATGCATAAAATCGAAAGATCCTCGGAAAGCCAGAGCCTTTACAGATGGCTGCAATGCATATAGCATGCGCTTTGTTTGCATCTAGTTTGTGTAATCCAGCCCTTGCTGGGCCCTCATGATACACTTTACATGGGTTCCACTGCCGGAGAGTGTCCACTGACCGTGTACTGTAACCGTCATGACCCCAGTCTGTGAGGGCCACCAATGATGTGCGGAGAAGCAGCTAGGGACGAACTCCGCGCTTTATCAGTGTACATTCTCTGGCATGGAGACCTCTGCCAGATATTTTGCATAGTGACTAGATGTCATGAGCCTGGTTCAATAATGTGCAAAATATATAAATTAATTAGATGACGCTCAATGCATTTCTAAGACACGATAATGACCATCAGAAGGAAACATGCTGCATCCTCGCCGCCACCACCTTCGAGCGCCTTCCAACGATCCTGACGTTCTGAGAACCTTCAGGGAGAAAATATAATGGAAATTTACTCTTGAATGTGCTCATATATGGGATATTTTACCAAGCATCATCTCTGTAGACCAGGTCCTGGGCCGTGAACTCCAACCAGCATGTCACCACGGGTGATTTCATGCGCATATGCGGCCGAAAGTAAGAGGCATCAGACGCATATGCGGCCGAAAGTAAGACGCATCAGGCGCATACGCGGCCGAAAATGAGACGTATCAGCCGCATATGCGGCCGAAAACAACGTCAATATATGAAAAATCGAGCTATTATTAATTATTTTATCCACTTTGAGAACGCCGAACAGGTTCTATCTGTTGGATAGTGCTTCCTAAAAGTGCATAAGTTAATATATATATGAAATAGTATAGCTATACAGTCATAACCTAAACGGCCATGCGATCAGTGAAAGCAGGTGCAAACTCGAACTAAACTACTTCTTTTAAAGTGAAGAATATATATACAAGAATATATTTATATATGTATATATATATATACATATATATATATATATATATATATATATATATATATATATATATATATATATATATATATATATATATATATATTATAAACACATTCATTGTCAGCACATGCTCACTACTGAGCCCTATATGTGAAAACACATCCTCGTTGTCAGTACATGCTCACTACCGAGCCCTATAACGGCATGCGTCTCGTCTTTGAGTACCGATCCCTTCCAACGGATCGCAGGCAGTGGTGCCGTGGGTGACGTACCTGACACAGTAGCACCCAGACGCACCATCTGGTCCATCAGGAGGCGGCGGGTGTCGGCTAACTCGTCAGCCAGCTCCTCCCGTCGCCGGACCTCTCCTCCAAACTGTCGACAGCCAACACAGCACTGCTACAACAACGGACTTCATTGCTAGATTGACGCAGGAGTCTCGGTAAGCAGGAGCAGCACGACACAAATAGTGCACACCTGACATCAACAACCTCAATAGAAATTACACAAATCCAACGATGTAACGGATACATAACACGAGTAATACTGGAAAATGTGCTGCAGCATATTTCTGCTTTATCTTATACCATGTGTCTTGCATTGAGTAAACAGCACATTTCACCATCGACCGATAGCAGTTCTGCCCGTTCTGGCGCCAGTTCTGCACGATCACCAACCTCGTTCTCGATCATTCGTCTGACATCTGCTTCGGCCAGCTTCCCAGCAGATGCGTCGCCGTCGCTGGACCGGCAGCGCAACTCCGCCAGCACCAGCTCCACCTGCTGAGTCATCCTCTTGCTGGCGCTGTCTCGGCCAGCGCGCAGTCGCTCCAGCTCCAGCTCCAGCAGGACACGCCGCTCCCGCTCCTGTACCACGCTCTCCTCCAGACGCCGCAGCTGCTCCTGTGTTCGGCGGTCCAGGCTTCGCTCCAGGTCCGGCTCCTGACGCTCCGCGAGCGGCGCCGTCTCCCGGTGGCGTCGCGCCTGTCGGCATTTGATCTTCAACTCGGAGGTGCGCCTCTGCAGCCGCTCAGAGCGCACCGTCTCCTCCGCCAGCTGGCGCGCCGTGTCGGCGTACACGCGCTGCAGCGACCGCAGACGCGCCGACTCCAGTCCGACTCCGTCGCCACCGTCAGAGCACAGGTCCGAGGTGGCGACGTCACTGAGCGGCGGCTCCGAAGCTGAGACGGACCGCCGCCGCCGGCCGCCGCCCGCCAACGATGCATCGAACTGGCGCCGTTGCCAGTCGGGAGGCGTCGGCTCGCCCGGTCGAGACACTTCCTGCGGCAGCAGCTGGCGCGCGCAGCGAGGCTGCCGTCTGTCGCCACGCCGGTCCGCCGCCGGCGCATTCCGGCTCCGCCTTGCCTCGGACTGGGCGCGTCTTGGACGGACGACCGGTGACTCGGTGAGCCATCCGCGAGGCGTCGCGTTCCTCGAGCTCTCCTCGTCAGACGGTGGATGGCACTGGTCGGCTGGCGTGCCCGACACGGACTGGTCAGGAGCGTCGCCAGCCGCCTCCCTGCACCCAGCCAGCTGGCTCACCAGCTCAGCACGCGCCAACGAACCGGTCAGCTGCTTCACCCTGACCTGCAACTGCTGCTGCTGCTGATGCGCCTCCCGGGTGGCTGTAGCCAGAGCATCCTGCAGACGAACTGTCAGCGCCCTACTCTCGGACAGCTCGTCTTTTATCTCAGCCAGCTCCAGCGCATCGTCAGACTGCTTTTCCGACGACCGATGTTTCTTCCTGTTGCGATGAGCTGGCTTTTCACGCTCATCTTGCAGCGAGGGACAAGCAACATATTGTTGTTGCGAATCATGCACTGTTCTCGTCAACTCCTCAACAAGCTTGCAGCTCTCCGCAAGATCACCTTTCAGTTTGGCAGTTTCACCCCTTTCGCTTCTGAACTCCTCCAGAAGGCTCTTCATTTCCTGGCACGTTTTGCGACTACCTTCCAGTTCCGCTTGAAGGATGTCCACCCTCTGTCTGAGCCAGTCGTAATCCTCCTGGGTCTGAACACTTGCCCCGCACGGCACTGATCGGGCCATCGCCATAGCCGACTCGGCTACAGCTTCGCAGCCCTGTCCGTTTAGCTGGACACGACTTGACGGTGCTGAAGAGTCGGACGCACCTCCGCCGCGACACCTGCGGCAGACACTCCCCGCGTGTGGTGCAGACTGGCTGGCGGCGCCTCGCCGGGTCTGCAGCTGCACGGCAGAGTGATCCTCTGCATCGCAAAGCTGTCCCGACTCGGCAGCGCCGCCGGGGACCGCTGATCCGGCCGCCAGGTGCTCACAGAGCTGACAACTCGTCTCTGTCAGCCGGCCGGCACTCCTGCTCTGCACCGGCGGCTCGCCCCAGGCTGTGGGGCTGGACGTCACCAGACGGGGCCCGGCCATGCCAGGGCTGCACGGGGTCACTGGACGGGACCAGGCCACGGCATGACCGCACGGGACCGTGAGACGGGGTCGGACCGTGTCAGGGATACAGGGGACCGCCAGACAGGGCCCACTTCCGTCCGCGGGGTCCGCATCCAACCAGTCGGTCTGGACGGCCGAAGAGCGGCGCACGGGTGGCGGCGGAACCGAGGAATCCGTAGTCGGCTCCTGCTCCGCCTGACAGCATCTGCAACAGCCAACAATTCCTTACCTTAAAGCCGACGAACTACTGTAGTGCACGGCCGTACAGAAGTATGGCTATGACGACACTTATACAAGGGTATTTCAGTCAAGTCTGATTTCTCGACTTGACAAACACCATTGCATAAGTGTTGTTATAGCTCCTAAATGAGTTCCTAAGCTGAGCTCGCTTAGTGCGGTATGCAGCATGAGATCAGCATTGTTAGTAGGTAAAGTCACGAGCTCTAAAATGCAATATCTACCGCAGTGCGTCAGTTTCAATACATTTCCTAGTCATACAGAACCACTATAGGCCTTGGCGTAGCCAAGCTCACGCTGAGCCGCATTACCAGCATTGGAATAGTGGACATAACCACACACGCTACAGGACGCCCGATCATTCCACACCTCGCTCACCTATCCAGCTCCACACGAAGCTCAGTGAGAGCCTCCTCGGCGGCGGCCTGGCCTGATCTGGCCGAGTTCAACTGCGCATCCACCTCCGCCAGCCGCTCCGTCTCCTGCTGACATCGCGCCCGCGCCACGGCCAGGTCCGCCTCCTTCCCAACCAACTGACGCGCGTAACGCATCTGCAGCCACAGTCCGAGCTGAGGCTATTACGCCTAAAATCCGGCTCCGACCACATTAGACTTTGTTGCTTTCTAATCATTACTACCGAGCAAAAGCGCGCTACTTTCCCAGAGCGCGCCGCAAATGACTTTGTTAAGTAGCCTGGCGTCTTGATCGCTGAAACAGGATTAAAAACAGGTTCTGAGAATAGGTTTAGTTCAGAAAAATGACCCTGAGCATGCACTACATATAAATTAGGCTCACGTATGGTGCAATACCGCTTGGTACGATATAGAAAAGTAAAATAGATAAAGTAGTGATAAGAGGGGCTTCACATTGTCTATCGAATCACATCACATCGAATGTAGCTGTAAATGTTTTCGAAGGGAACCAAAGGGGAGGCCCAAGGCGTGAGTTCAGACAAGGTGAGATTAGAGAGGATGAGGTCAGAGATGATGATGTGAGAGAGGAGTGCAGAATGGGGTCAGGGAGTATTAGGTCATAGAGGATGCTCGTGGAGTGTCCTCAAAACGGAAAACAGAAGATGACGATCGAAAGGATGGAAAATGGACAACGGTGTGCAATAGAACAGACTATCCGTTGCGTTCCTGATGCGGACACGCCTCGCGATGCGTCTGATAGTGGCATAGCTTGTTCCGTTTCTCGCAGGAAAACGACAGCGTAACCGGAACTGCTTAGATATCATACTGTTTCTGCAAATGTTGGCAATGATACAGAAATGTGGAGGACTTGTCAGATGATTCACTTACCAATTGCGATTGCGCTAAAATTAACCTAAACTAACTGCAGCTGGAGCTAGGCCTTATGCACACCTGGACATGAACATGTTATTGCATATGTTCCAGGTACGATCGGTGCCATCCTCAAATTGCTGGTCGAAAAGTAAAGAGACAGCAATCCATTACCAGCGCGTTCACTCAGTCGGAAGAAGGATTTTAAGAGTTACTTACCCTTTCTTCCTCCGCCGTGCGTTTTTCTTGTTCGCAAATCATCTGTACTTTCAGCAAGTCCGCTCGTATCTCTGCAAGCTGAAGTTCGTATTCAGCGGGTATTTTTGTAACATCATGAGGAACAGTGGAGTTTTCTTTTCTGCCGAAGCATGCAGCCGTGTGAGATCGCAGGACATCCACTGCCTCTTTTTCAGCCTTTTCCGCACCGACACTCGCAACGTTGTCATTTTCGCATTCATTAGTGCTGGCCACTTTCATACTAGCATCTAGCTCTGCTTGAAGCCTTGCAAGATTAGCAGCAGCGCTCTGTTCCGCGTCCTGAACTCTGATATCGGCAAGTCGTCTAATTTCATCCTCAGTCACTCTACACTTCTCCAACACCTCGTTCAGCTTCGCCTCAGAGTCCCGCTTTATCCGCTGCACAGCCTCCTTCGACTCTGCCTCATGGTCGCGCAGCTTTGCCTCACGGTCCGTCACTTCCGCCTCGCGGTCGCGCAGTTTTAGGTCGCGTTTGCGCAGTTCCTCATCCGACTCCGTTCGCACCACTTCGCAATCACTTAGCTTCTTCTCACGGTTCATCAACTCGGCTTCATGATCGTCAAGTTTTGACTGACGATCCAATAATTCCGCCTCCAGGCGGCGGAGCTTCTCCTCAAACTCCGTCAGATTTGTATCGTCTTTGTTCAGTGTGCTCCTGGTGCGCGCATCCTGATCGTGCAGCTTCTTCTCGCGCACACACAGTTCCGCCTCACGCGCCGCGAGCTCCTCCTCACGGTGAAGCAGCTGTCGCTGGGTGGCGTCAGCTCGCGAGTCAGCCTCGGCACGCAGCTTAGCTGACTCGGCTGTGGCCCTTTGTCGACACTCCCGCTCGATGTTTTCCCTCAGCTCGTTAAGTGTCGCCTCTGCCTTGTCCATGGTCAGTGATATCTTGACGTCCACCTCCTTGCGCACCTGCGCAATGCGGTCATCGGTTCGCTTCTGGTGTTCCGCATCCAGCTGAGCCTTAGTTGCGGCTAAGCGAGCTTCGGCCTCGGCTCGAACCTCAGCAACCTGGCTCTGGCACTTCTCCTCAGATTTCTCCTCTATCTCTCTTCGTTGCACTGCCATCCGCTCTTCCGCTACAGCCAACTGATCTTCGTATTTCTTCTGAAGTTCTTCTCTTAGCACTTCTTGCGCAGAGAACAAACTTTCTTTGATCTCTATGGACTTGCTCTCGAGCCGTTTGTTGTATTCTTCCTCTATTTCTGTTCGCATCGCAGACACTCGTCCACCAAAGTCCACCTCATATTTCGCTTTAAATTCATGTTCTAGCTCATTCCGTGCCGAAGTCATACGCTCTTCCATCTCAGTTGATTGTTGTTGCATCTTGACTCGGCTCTCCTCCTGAATCTCATTTCGTGACATCGCTATCCGCTCTTCCATCTCTTCTGATTGCTTCCGGATTTTTTCTTCGCATTCTCGCTCCACCTCTTCGCGCACAACTTGTACTCTAGTGTCACTCTCAGTTCGTTGCAGCTCGAACTTCTTCTGGAACTCGTCTTCCACCTTCTTCTTTTGTTCAGTTGTTCTCTCTTCCTCTTTCTTAGCAAATTCATTTTCCAGTTTTTGCCTGAGTTCGCCTTCCAATGTTTCCCGTAATTGTACCACGCTCGCCTCAGTCTCTGCGATCTTCGTCGCCATCGTCTGGTGATGCTCTTTTTCCAGCTCAATTTTCATCACAGCTATGTTCGACTCAGCTTCCGTTCTCATCTTGCTCAGCTGTGTTTCATACTCTTTCTGGCATTCCTGTTCTACCTGCCTTCGAGTTGCCAGCAGCTGCGCATCTGCTTCAGCTTGCGCCTCAGTCAGCTTCCTTTCAGCCTCCTTGTGGCATTCTTCCTCTACCTTCCTACGCATCGCCGCCAATCGTTCCTCTCCATCGGCTCTCTCCTCACTCAACCTCCTATCAGTGTCTACCCGACACTCCTCAACTATTTGTATCCGGACCTCGGCCAATCGTGCCTCTGCCTCGGCCCTCGCCTCGACTAGCTTCCTCTCTGCTTCAGCCCGACACTCCTCTGCCTGCCTCTGCGTCGCAGCCAGTTGTTCTTTCGCCTCGGCGCGAACCTGGATGATGCGAGCCTCAGCCTCCCTTGTCAGCTGTAGCAGCTCCTCCCGAGTCCAGGCCGCTTCGTCGTGCTGCAGCTGGTCCGGTGCAGTTCCCAGCTGCCGACGAACAATCCCAATCAGGATGAGGGGTCAATCAGCTGAGAACAACCGTCTGGATTTCACTCCCACAAACGCAAGCATCGGCGTAAGTACAATATTCGATGTACGATCTAGGAATATGAAAGATGAAGTGAACAGCTTACATACTTGAAATATTATTAGCACGCTTCAAAAACGCGTGCACAACGATCGTTCCTCATCAGGATTGCTCCACGCCGGGCTATTATACTTTGCTTTAATAAGATGCAACTATGCTATCGATAGCATATATACAAATGTGTACAAGAAGAATTGCTCCCTACGTACATCAACACCACCATTCCCGAATATCTTGCACACACCCACGCCCTCACGTGAAAGTTTCATCTCACCCGCTGATCCGCTTCCACACATACCTCAGGTCGGATGGAGAGGCTCCTTGACGCTCTGTTTTTGCAGCGTTCTCGCGAGAGCGCCAGTCGAAGAGCACGCACCAACTTCTGGAGCTGCTCAACGGTGACAGGACCTATGGGAAGCGCGGAAGGACGTAGTCACTCCTGCCGCCGCCTTAGGTATGCCTGAACAGGGACGCTAAGAACTAGGCATTGAAGTTATCCGGCATGGTTTCCTGCGGCAAACGAACTGCCACCCATGCCATCACACACAAATTTGGAACCCTTTTTATTTGGATATAACTTTGTATCGTTTTAATTGTCAATGGACAATGAATAATAAAACAGTTTTCTTCATGCCTTTCAATTTGCAGATAGAAAGTCGAACTGTGATATCAGGTCAAGAAATCTAGTGCTGGTAGCGCAAGGAGCTGTTGCTCAATCGCTTACGACTCGGTAATGTTGTCAAGAGCAATGTGGTGATCGCAGCACGAACTCGAGATAGGCAAGCATCAAAAGTTGGACACAAATGGCGCGGTGAACGAGGCGTGTCACCAACAATTGTTTTCCCTTATCATTGGTGTGTTTCCAAAAAGATCTTATTTTTGATAGATCAGTATTGCTAAACAAAAGTATTTCAATGCTTTCCGAACGAAATCCGTACCTGAAATTAGAAGTCAATCCTATAAAATATATATATAATATCGACACATTAAGATGAATACAAACATGTTCTCACATGGTGTCGCCAGCCACTTCACAAACATGTCCACACGTGATATCACTAACCACTTCGCAAACATGTTCATGCATGGTAGCATCAGTCACTTCGCAAACATGTCTGCACATGGCATCACCAGCCACTTCACAGACATTTTACCCTTTCCCACCATATTAGTCGGATAAGGATAACAGTTCGTAAATATTCGGTTTCTTCTGCCGGGACCGAGCTCGCCCGACAACATCTTGACCTCCCTTGACGACAGTCTGCGTGCGCCACTGCCTCTGACACCCGCTCAGGTAGACGGTGCGGGGCTCGCCCGACATCTTGACCTCCCCTGACGACAGTCTGCGTGCGCCACTACCTCTGACACCCGCTCAGGTAGACGGTGCGGGACTCGCCCGACATCTTGACCTCCTCTGACGACAGTCTGCGTGCGCCACTGCCTCTGACACCCGCTCAGGTAGACGGTGCGGGACTCGCCCGACAACATCTTGACCTCATCTGACGACAGTCTGCGTGCGCCACTGCCTCTGACACCCGCTCAGGTGAATGGTGCTCGATCAACGAAATTAAGAGAGCAGGTGGTGCCTGGGGGAACTCTGATGTGCATAAGGTTTCACTGTTTAGGTCATGGCCTGCAATGTACTTTTAATACACCCTCGGAAACCAATGGAGCTGAACTTTACGGCTAGGCGAGGTGAAACACCCCTAGTTCGCGAGTTTTGATGCGTCTCGATTCATTCTTTGCTACTTATGCGAAATATATTGAAGATGGCGATAGTTTGTAGACATAGGCCTTGTAGATATTGAAATTCTGCCAATATCGACATATTTATATTAATAATTGAAAACCAGCTTACGCTTATTTCGTCTCCCAATTTCACCATGGGTTGCCGTAAGATATGTTCCTGAAGTTTTGTGTGGTGTGAATTACTTATTATGCGCTTAGGGATAAATTTGGACGCTGGATTCGACTGAAATAAAATAGCAGCAGGATTAGTATAATTGCGAACATCATCCAAGGTCATTCGAGGTCATCCAGGTCAGCTGCCTTAGATGACCCTGAACACGTCAGAACTATGGCAACATGTAGCTGGTCATGTAAAAGCATCATATTGCACCATTTGGGAAGGAAGAAATGTAATCAATAATGCTAATCTAAATCGTATATCATTCTGATCCATACGGATCCGGTACGCCGGCACGCCTTTTGGACCATATCTCCATGACTTGACTTTGCAGTTACCTGAAATATTGTACACTGGTAAATCTATGAGACATTTTTTTTGGCCCACAACAAATATGTGAGGAATTTGGGACACAAATGCAAAATTGAAGCTTTGACCTTGATCTAGCCTTGACTTAACCTCAGGTTGCAAACATATACTTCATTTTCGTCAATACAAATACAAGCGCCTGGTGCGTCGAGTACATCCATAAAGCTATATTTTTGGCGGTACTTTGAATATTGACCTAAACACGGTGCATCTCTGAAACATGACCTGATTTTCACATTGTCCATCTCGGTTGGACAAGGTGGGTGGACTATTGACGTCGTCGAAACAAAATCCCACGCAGATGATACGCTTATTAATTCGCTACAGCCACGGCGATTTTTGACGCGCTACGCGCCGAGGTTTTTCCGTATCTTCGTAAAACCTGATGAGAGAGGGCAGGGGACTTGCTTCTACATCAGAGCGAGTGCTAACCAGTCGCGTAACTTTCCTGATCACAAAGCATAACAGTATGGCATCCCTGTCTAACGAACGATGGCAACAGATTGTAGCTGATACTGGATTGGTGAAAAGCGGAAATGTTCCCACCCATTGAAAGATGGGGCTCGGACCCACAAATTGCTGGTGCGGTGCATTCTGACATCACATAATCTGAATCAGAAGTAGAGTTTATCGGCACCGTTGTGTGTGAGTCGTCAGCATTTGGACCAACACTCCGACACAGGCGGCCGGCACTGCCCTCCCGCCTTTACCAGACCAGTTGTCAGCTGATCTTCGCTGCCTGGTGCTAAATGTGAGAGCAAACAGCGACTCGAGTTCTATCATATTCTGGGTAGAGATCATGGTCTTAGGAGCGACCACAAGTCAGGGGATGTAGCCGATTGGTAGGTCAATTGTTTCCAGTCAACGGCATATGGTTTGGGGCTAAAACGGGAGAGAATTGAGGTATGTCCCCCAAACTCCAGACATTACACCAATGGAAGAGACCAGTTATGGTCAGAGCTCCATCACTTGGGCTATCAGGGCACACAAACATTCCCATTGCATTCCAAAACGCGCTTCTATCACGCCTGGTTCAGGAACTCAATGCTTCGGACGGTGCTGAAACTGGCGTGCGCCAAAGTGCGTGACGGGGAGACGCAGGCATGGTGCGCTTCTTCATTTCACTTGACGCTCATTCGACAAGCGCGAAAATCATAGATCATATCAGCGAACAGCTAACGATTGTTGCTCAAAGAATCCTTACCTTTTGGTGTCGATAACTGGTCAATGCCTTCCTTCGAGAGATAAAAAACATGTTCTTTCTCATCATCGCTTGATATGTCATCCAGATGCCTGAAACAAATTACACTTAGGACGAGATACATAAATTATGTCTCATGAAATTTACATTAATGAGGAGTAGCAATTGAGGCTTATATGCCAGCATCCATATTCGAGTGGTAAGAATCGGCGATATCACGCAAATTCGTGGAGTGTGAAGTGTGGAATGTGAAGTGTGGAGCATGGAGTATGGAGTATGGAGTGTGGAGTGTGGAGTGTAGAGTGTGGAGTTTTGAATGTGTGGTATGGAGTGTGGAGTTGTGGGTGCGGGAAGGAGGTTTTTATGTGGATTCGACGCAGCGGTGTTACATTCCATGAAGATTGGTGGGCCACTGCTCCACTGCTGTAGCGACGCCCATGACAACATGTGAAACATGTGGGTTACCATAACAAGTAATATCTTCATTATACCCAAAAAAGGAGAAAATCTGACGCATCAGCTCTGATCAAGGTGGTGAACAGGGTAGGTTTCGTGATTTGTAGACAGCACATTATCTCAAAGGAGCCAGCTATTGCTACCATGACTGCCACAGAGTTAAGTGTGTGTCTGCTGAGGTATAATTTATGAGACATACAATGACACGCGGTATGTCTCACGGTACAATTCCTTAAAATGACGCCGATCTCGCGCCCACGCTCGTACACTTGTCTTGTGGTAATTGTAAGATTGTTCTTGTAACCTTCTTGTTATCTTGAACTGTTTTGTTACATATGTAACAGACATTTGTCATGTGTTGTGACTGGTGATTTTGTAACATCAATGTCGATTTGAGAACCTTGCACCCTTATGAAAACAACAGCCGAAACGTAAGAAATATACCGAACAGTTTTAAAGCAGGCATCAATTTACGTCTCATTGCCATGGATCACCCAGATGTATAGGAACAGGGCAATCAAAGTGCTGAGGAGCATTAATAGAAGTGGGAGGTATAAGAGCAAGGAAGTCATGCAACGATTCATTTAGTCTACGTGCTTTACTTAGTAACTTGTAATATTATGTACACGCATGCAGTCCTTACCTAGAAAGATATATTGATATGCTAAAGAGTGCATGGCAAAGCCGCTAAGCTCATCAGTGGACTGGGCAACTTAGAATATAAAGGCTTATGACACCAGATATGTATTCACCCACGTACAGGAGATTAAGGGTTATATGACTGAAATGCATCAAATCGCTAAAGGGTACGGTCAATCTGAATGAAGCTCTTCTATGTAGATTATCACATAGGGCCATTCATTCAGGTTAGACAAGTCAAGGTGTAGGACAGTTAAGCAAACGACAGACTTTCAGTCAAGGGGTGGTTGATGGTTGAATGGTTGGTGGTTGAATAAGCTGCCTGTTTATGTTGTGGTGAGTCCCTCACTGGATGCATTTGCAAATACGGTTGCTAACTTTTAGGTTGGATAACCTTGTTTTTTAGTTTTAATTTGTGATGGATAGGGTGATATTCGTGGCAGTAGTTGTACACGGTGCAGGTCCCTGTAAGCTGACATGGAAGGCGTTTGAAAATTATTGACGGGGCACTCGATCGACGCGTATGCTACGTGGGATCGAGTCGATAGGGTTGTAGGTAGATAATTATCGGTAGGTGTGCAGGATGTTGACGGATAGTTTATCTGAAATTTTGGATGTGGCATTGGTTGGGGTGTTTAGTATTTTGTTCCGTAACTATAGTATCCTTCCTTTACAGGCTTAACCCAGAAGACCCCTATTGTTCATATTAAGTCTATACTTTATGACTATACTTTGTTGTTGTTTGTTTATTGGGTGGTTCACGACGCACTTTTTTCACATTCACGGCTAATAGCTCCGCCCACACTGTTTCGCCGGTGGGCTGCGGGATTTGGAAATGTCCCAAGTGGTGTGAGTGTCGAACCCGGGGCCTTTGGTACCCAGAGCCCAACACCTTAACCACTCGGCCATCCCCGCACCTTATGACTGTACTTCTGGGAAATAGGTCGAGGCTGAATGACCGGATGCTTTTTAATGGAATTGGTGCTACTTCATTCACCATTTCATATATTTCGATATCTTGAAAACCAAAAACCTGACAATGGACACGGTGTCGGTTCCGACAACGGAAATGTCGGTTCAACAAATCAATCTCGTGCCTAATGCCCTCCCGTGATTGGCTGTATTCCCATAGCCGTTTTACTAATATGCGTTTTCTCAATGATTGAACATCAGCGGGCTGAGGTGGGGGTATCAGTACCTCCCCTTCTACCGGGTTGGTGGTGGTGGTGGTAGTTTATGGTTTAAGGGCACATCAACTACCAGAGTCACCAAGTGCCCAACCAATTTGCTTGGGACAACGAGTAGGTAAAAGGTGCATAGCTTTGGAGCCGCTACTATCAAATTCCATAATGTGCATGCGGTTTAAATTGATGAGTATCATAATGTCCAGAAAGATGAGAGCCAGCATTACATGTATTAGCTACTAGTCTTTTGGTTTATGGAATTTCCAAAATATCTTAATCTTGGTCCATCCCAAAGATTAAATCATCAGGTCACGACGCCAAAGGCAGCGAGAACGCCAAAATATTCGACAATATCGCGAGCATGAAATGTTAACATGTGAAAATGACACTCATACGTAAAAAAGAACCACGGCGCAACACAAGTAGTTGATATAGCACAACACAAGGAATATGACAACACTGGTGGCATTTAATTAGGATGAATGCTGTTAATATCATGAGTCTCCTCACGAACACGAAACTGTCCACAGGAGATCAAAGTACGTACCGATTAGGTGTTAATTACACTAACATTGGTCAATTTCATGGAAATCAGGTTTTCGAAAGATACAGTCCTGATTGTCTGGCCTTATGTTTCAATCGGACAACAATGGAAACTGCTAGGCATGCTGAATTAAACAAGATTGTCATACGCATCACGCGTTCTTCACCACAACCGCTGCAATTTGTATTTCCACTAAAGATGTATCATCGACCACTACTATAAACGGCCTCGTCAAACTACTGGCCACCTAAGTCTGATTTCCCTACACTGCAATTACCGCGCCTAAGTAAAAAACATCCAGTTCCCGCTGTTCATGTTATATTACAATATTATTCAGTCATCGTGTCCACACAGTGACAACGAAAAGGCAATAACATGTACAATATTCTTCGGAACGTATTCCCCTGAAGTTAATTAATCATACAAGCAATACATTGACTGATGCATTTACTACTGCATAATTACTTTATCAAGGGAGCTACGCGTAAATTACGCACGAGGGAAAATCATTGTCCTCAGAGTTGTCAAAATGCTAAAAGGCAAAAATTGTGTTGGTAAGATCGTGTAGAAACGTTTAACTTACAAAGAATATATTGCATTCAAAATTATAAGCGCTTAGCCTTTAGCGTTTACACACTTCAAATGTAGCACAGGAAGCATAATTAAATCATGAAGCCATGTGGAGAAGATGGCATAAAAGCTACGAATGTGAAATGTGGCATGCTGTATGAAGTGCTAAAGCCGTTTTGTCAGGAATACCCATGGGCTTTTTTCCAAACTTGTTTCAAAGTTCGCAAGCACACCTCAAGGGGAAGAAGTGGACAAAAAGACAGGAAATTAGTCGGTACGATCGCTACCGCAATAGAGTAAGTTTTTTCCGCAATCAACGAATATTGATTGACCCCAAACGAGGTGTGGCACCATACAACAGAACAACCGATATCATAGCCTAATGGGACCGTACAGTGTACATTGCAATGCATCCGAACAGATACGGATATATAACTGATACAAATATATCGTGAAATATGCATTGTAGTGCTACTAGCGATGCACCTAAATTTGAAGCTATGTCATGCACATAATTACCAATCTCGAGCAATGCAAGAACTGGTGGTGGAGAGGGGGCATTGGACCAACCACACTCGCACACTTTGGACGAGCTTAATATTAACCATATGGGTGTCACTTTGAAAGAATCGACTTCAAGATGGCTCTTGTTGCCCTCCCCACACTTTGAGACAGCTCTCGTACACTGGTCTCAATGCTTCAAGGCAGAAAATGCATTCCTTGTAGCTAATTGTACCAATTATACCTGGCTTTCTCTTCAATAGTTTCAACCCTTATGAATGCTGGTTACCTTCATGCTCACTCGATGTATTTCTTGTGACTCATCAGTGTAAAGCTGAAAACACTGAGTATTGAGACTCTATTAGACTCATTATTTTCAGTTAACGGTACAATTTTGCTCGGGATTCTACTATATGCATTCTACTATATGCATCGTTGTGCTCAAGTTAGGGCAGGCATATCCTTAGTGCATGGTCAGCACGCAATGAAAACCCGATTGTTCTGAAATGTATAAAATACACATCTTATGCCATCTGTGGATCCAAAACTAGTTTTGAAGCTATTGGCTGAGGACATTTTATTGAACATTGTATATGTTTATCTCTCCCCATCCATTAGGAACTTCGATATATCACCGGGGCCCTGTTTTCGTCCACGTCTGTCTGCACAATGCACTTATTTACCTTGCACTTATTTACCATCGATAAACAAATTAAATGCATTGGTGGGACAACATGCGCCTAGTCAAACGAGTGAAAATTACCACTGCCTCGCCTGGAATGCTACACACACAGCACACGCATACAACTGTTTTGCAGTTATCGCCGGTTTAAGACATATTTCATACAGCGCATATCTCAGCACGGGCGTTGATTTATGAAAACTATTACGAGGGGGGATGACGATGAATTGTGGTTTAGGGGCGTGTCGACTGCAAGGGTCATTTTGCGCTCATCTTGCGAGGGGAGACACAATGCATGATGGCAACAGACATATTGAAATGGATTGGGGGCACACACCATAGGGTCAGATGCTGGAAGTATAAATTATTTGGGGACCAACATGGGGGGGGGGCACTTGACCTTCGGAAGAATATAAAACAAGACCACTGAAATACATGGTTCAGACCACATCGCCTGCATGGCAGCCATCGGAAGTCTTCTTCAGCACATATTTTGGAGGATGGAAACTATAAACAATCCTGATCTTAGCCGGCGAATCGGTGGAGCACGTGCACAATGCACCATGCCGTTTTCCTCGTCCACAGCTACTCAACGTAAGGCCGGTGGTCGACACAGACCCGCCGAAAGCGTACCACATTCTTACCAAGAGGCTGCTGCAAAAACGAATTCAGTCGTTCAGAATGGGATTCGAATCACCGACTCACAAGCATTCATTTCCTGCACCTCCGGTAAGCTTCTGCCAACAGACGCACGTTTGCGAACGGGTGGAAGTGCGAGCTAATCTACTCTTGCGTACATACGACAAAGCTTCATCTCAGCGACCCAGCCCGACCTGGGTCGATCGTCTCACCTTTGAAATCCTTTTTTGGAGAGGGATAGGGTGGTGGTTACAGCTTTGGAAGTTTTGACATCTGCCTTTAAAACACAACCTGGCCTACTTTGAACTGCCTAATTGAACTGTAGCATTCACCGCATCATTATTTTAGAAGTAAGAGCATTTTATGTTCAAATTTGATTCAAATCAAATTTCAAGTTTGAATTGTAGTATTCACCGCATTATTTTAGAAGTAAGAGCATTTTGTGTTCAAAGAAAATGTTTTACGGCGGAAGTCAACTGGGTGAGACTATCCGTTACCAACTAGGCGCAAGTTAGTCAACTTGCGGTGACGTTGTTATGTTGTCATGAAACAAGATCTGCATAGCCACCGCCGAGGAAGTAAGAGGCTGATGTCATTCTAATGGAAGGTGCCACTCTGAACGGTTGTATGAAGCATAGACTGAGCGGGAAGGGACTGTAGCCGAGCGTGGGAATTGTGCTACCTGGACAGCTTCGGCATTGTGCATTCAAGTTTTCAATACGTACGCAATATTCGGCAGATTAATCCGATTTCGGCAAGATGGCAGCCAACCACAGCTGAAGCAGATTTGTTTCCTCATATGTTCACATATGTCTAAACTGAGGCCACTATTTCCGCAATCGGCTTCGCCTGCTGAATGTCACGCGATCATCGCAAATTTAGATGCACTGTGCCGCATTGTTGACACAAATTTTACTTATTGATCAAACTCCTACGCGTCCGCCAAAACTGGACATAATAAGATGCATGTCTTGTCATTCAACACGCATCTGTGAAACATTCCCCAACATATTATGACTAGAAAAATAAACCTAGCATAACAACTTCAACCACTGTGTGACCATAGGAACATTGGTTAGGACCAAAAGTTTCTTGCTGAGCTGAAGGAGAGCCAAAAGTATGTAATCACCTTCAGCTAGTAAGCCTTTGCTTTTATATCCCACCTTATGGAACATCTGTGATAAACGTAACTGTACTCGCGGCGAGCACAGCTTTTCTAGTTAAAATACATGCCCGAGTGTGCCAATGTGAGTGATGCCTTGTCAGCACCAGTATCTAAAATTCGTTACACGATATGAATGCCAACTATCCAGCTGCGTAGTTATGAATCAAGTCAGTCAGTGAAGCAAGTTTGACTTCAGGACAAGATGGACAATAAGGATAGGACAGGACAGTCAACTATCCAGCTGCGCATTCTTAAAATTAAGTCAGCAAAAGAAGCCGAAGTCCCATTTTAGGACAAGTGCTATGCAAAAACTAATCCGTGAAGTTTTAAATTACAACTTCATGACATGAACATACGATATTACTACTGTAACGCTTACCATCACGTGACGCTCCATCACGTAATCTGATCTCTATCTGGAAACAACTGTCCGGCTCCTGGGTTCACCATCTGGCCACCACCAACCATACGCGGTTGGAGAGGAAGCGCAAACATAGCATAACCCCTATCTAAGCATAAATATTGAATGTGCTATTGTGTTAAAAGCACTACGCATGCAGCAACGCACACATGTCAACATACTTGTCATTAGGGACATTGATGGATGGCAGAGGACCAGCCAAGGGAGTCCGGCGCCCGCCCCATTAGCAACCAAAAATGTACTAGATCAAACAAGAAATGTTGAGATGATCATTACACAAAACCCAAAAAAACTGCCGTGCTTCGCGCACCGAAAGCGGTTTGTTTTATTTTGTTTAAATATGCTCGAGTTCCCATTAAGAAGATCCTAGCTGCGCTACTGATGGATAAAGCAGTTTCCAAGAATCCCAAAGACAGGATTCAGGTGCATCTTCTGTCTAATTGGAGATTGTGCTCCATCTGCTTTATCTTCAAGAATGCAATTTTAACCAAAACATGGTGAGTGCACATAATATGATTGGCAATGGCGTATGACTTCCAAGGAATTGAGAGGTGCAAAATAACTAATAAAAATGTGGAGAGTCCGCTCCGCATTTCCATCAATGTTTTGCGGGTGCACAAGCAATCCTGTTGGGGCACAAATTCGATTGATGGTGCATGTGTATGGACACAGACATAAAGTTGCATCCCACATATTTTTGTATTTCCATGCCTGCAATATTAGATTCTTCCGTACCTGAAGTACAGCTTCCCGTGCTCCAACACAGAAAATACAGAGAATAAAGACTTGAGCTAAAACAATGCACATGATCATGTAATCCTGTAAATTATAATTGTAATATGAACAGATGTTTAAACCTTGACAACTTGGCGAAAACGAGATTGCTGTCCATGAAACACAGCAATAGTGCGTTCTCTATACCTTTCAGGATACAGAAAGCATCAAAGACTGGAAGGCGTGCAGACAGCAGCACCAGGAACACTCGGCCGCCAACCTCAAGCGTCTCATCTCGGCCGAACAGCTGAACCAAGTACTAGCTGAACTAGAGCGATCGGCCAGCAGGGCGCTGAGCAAGCCTGCCGAGCAGAAGCCGGCCGACCAGCCAACCCTCTCCAGCTCCCAGCTGGTGGAGCAGGTCCAGGAGCTGGAGCGCTCCTTCACGGACCTGGCGGCGCAGGAGCGCACTGTGGAGGATCCGTACAAGCGGTGGACGATGGTGCGCCCGGCCGAGCCGCGCCAAGACGGTGGCGGTCAGCCGCCGGAGGCGACTCGGCCTGCCGAGTCGGCGCCTCCGGCCGACCGAGACGTCGGCGTCGGGTCTGGGGCGGTCGGCGGCGCCGTGCCGCAGCTCTGTCTGACCAGGCCGTCAGAGGCCGCCGGCGACTTCTGGGTCACCACCAGGGAGTCCAGGAGCCCGCTGCGTCACGGCACGCCCTACGTGACCATCAACAACGAGAAGGTACCGATAGTCATCAACCAGTTCAAGGTGCTGTCACGACAGAAGGTCGAACAAGATGCGCCACGGTGGAACGGCGCGCTCAAAGAGGATGAGCACAAGCTTGTCAATTCGAGCAAGGGTGGCGAAACTGAGTTTGAGTCGAGCGCATCGAAAAAGCAAGGGATAAACAAGAAAATTGTGTGCAAGGAATCGGATTTGCCAACAAAGGCGGCAGCCCTTGCACCAAAAATTGCGACCAGCGAAGCAGCGAATTCGAATATCACACACGGGAATGCAGATGTAAACGGGAAGGGGCAAGAAAGAATGCAAGCAGTCAACCCAGATGATCGCTTATCTACTGAAGTTCAAACAGTTCTGAAAAAGCCCCCCAAAAGGTTTGACAAAGGCAATGATGCCAAAACAGATAGCATTAAAACAGAACCTGAAACAAAACCTTCCTTGAAGCAGAATAGGGTGACTGAGAATAATGAAACATCGAAGCAACAAGATGAAAGCAGCAAGGGAACGAAGACAAGGAAACGGAATGTTAAAAATCCACGTTCTGATATATCGAGAGATCATCATTCTGACACAGATGTAGAAACATTAGAACGAAAGAAAAAACTTCAGACGCTAGCTGATCCTCACGAGAAGAGGACAGCTGGCTCAGAAAACAGTCAGGCAGTCAAGGTATTCTTCAAGAAAAAGCCAAAGGATGACAACAATGATTTCATCCAGCTAGCGGAAAGAAGCACGCAGACGATCCAGCACACACAGAGCGAGACAGTAGCCTCACATGCTGCCCGCAAGTCCGCCTCTCACAATGTACGAGCCAGCAGCGAAATAGTTCACGCAGACGGGTCACACGGCCGCTCCAGGAGCGAGCACCAAATCAGCCGGGAAGGTCGGCCAGCCAACCAGAAGGTGGCCAGACTGAGCTGTCCGCAGACCAACGGAGCCACCAGCTCTGACCCGACACTCGCTCGCGCAACACAACGACCGGCCTGTGCGCGGTCGAAGCCGGTCAAGAGCGAGACCCGGGTGATGTCCATCAGGAACCGCACGCGCTCGCCATCGCCGGTCGTGTGTGTCACAAACGAAACACTGCGCCGCAAAGCATCGCCGGCCAGAAACGGCGCCCCAAACCACAACGCATCGCCGAAGCGTAGCCCGTCTCCGAAACGCCAGGCGTCGCCGCAGCGCAGGGCGTCGCCGCAGCGCATTGCGCCGCCGGCGCGGAGCAGCCCATCGTCTCCCAAGCGCGACAAGGCGCCGTCGCGCCGCCAGTCGGTGACGCCGCGCACGACGGTCTCGCGCCGCTCGGCGCCGATCTCGGCGCGCAGTCGGCGGTCGTCGGCCGACAACCGGAAAGTGACCATCTCGACGCCGGTGGTGCTGCCGCCGGGCCGGCCGAGCAAGCCCACGGCTCGGCTGCAGCGGTCGGCGACCGAGCCGCAGCGGCGTCGGCTGCCGCGCATCACCAAGAACCGCGTCACGGAGCCGGCCGGCCACCTGACGCGCGGAAACGCGGCCAACATCGTCACCACGCCCGGCAGCAGCTCGTCGCCGAAGCGCACCGCCCAGACCAGCTGTGCGATGTGCACGGCCGACCGGCCGCCCGCCAGTCGGACCGACCGCGTGCGGCGCGTCATACACCGCGTGACGGCCGCCATCGACACGAGTCCCGACTCGTCGCCGGCCGTCAGTCCGGGCAGGGACAGCGACTCGCCGGCGGCGCGGGCCGCCAACACCGCGCTCCGCCACCGCCACTTGCTCACCCGCATCGAGGCGTTGGCCACACCACGACGCCGCTACATGGAGCAGCCCGACAATCAGGTGCGGCACGCCTGCTGCTCGGCGGGCAGTCAGTGGCGCATGGGTATTGGGCGGCATCCATCCTCCAATCAGCCAAATGATTACCGCCGATGTATTATCACACGGAGGCATCACGGGGTGGTCTCATGCTAGCCACAAGTATTCCTGGTGCTGGATCCTGATGGTTGATCCTCTGTGGCCGCTCAGGTGCGACCGGTGCGTGCTGCAAGACCCGCCGCCTGGCGACAAGAGACGGGCGAGCTGTACCAGCGGGCCATGAGAAGCGCCGCCTGCCGCAGCTGCAACATCGTCCGCACACCGTCGCCGCTCACCGCCAACCCGTTGTGAGTTGACCACGTGACCAACTGGTGACGCGCGCGCAGCTCTCGCCTACCTCTCAGCAGTGCATTGTGCTCAGCTGACCATTCACTCCTGCAGCTCTGACTCAGTCCCTCAGCAGTTGCCTGTGCTCAGCTGGTGATTCACACACCCAAATCCTCAGCAGTTGGCTGTGTTCAGCTGGTGATTCACACACCCAGATCCTCAGTAGTTGGCTGTGTTCAGCTGGTGATTCACACACCCAGATCCTCAGCAGTTGGCTGTGTTCAGCTGGTGATTCGCACACCCAAATCCTCTCGCAGTTGGCTGTGTTCAGCTGGTGATTCACACACCCAGATCCTCAGCAGTTGGCTGTGTTCAGCTCATGATTCACGAGCGCAACTCTTGCCCAGTAGTTGTTTGTTCAGCTGGTGACGCAGGGCAACAATGACTAGCTCAGTTCTGATGTTCGCTGGTCTGCATGAGTGGACCAAACGGTTATGAAGATGCTGTAAGCACATATAGACATGGAATTTAAATTACAGCGAATTTACCACTATTACACTACATTACAGTGCCAACCTGTTAAGCACCTTCGAAGCACATGGGGGTGGTTCTGCATCCCCTTCTATTTTTTGCTCCGTGAAATTCGACCGTCTGGGAAAGCATGTTTCAGTTTGGTGGCTCCAACAAAAATTTGCCATGACATTTCTCCCAGCGCAGTAATACTTCCAGTGCACTGGTCCAGTCGAATTCTGGTCAACCACGCATGGTTAACGTTCAAATGTGTTACCTTCGTAGTGCCACGCTCGTAACGTCACATCACGGTTTTCAACATGTAGTGTCATGCTATTGGTGTCACGTCCGTGGTGTCACGTCCGTGGTGTCACGTCCGTGGTGTCACGTCCGTGGTATCACGTCCGTGGTGTCACGTCCGTGGTGTCACGTCCGTGGTATCACGTCCGTGGTGTCACGTTCGTGGTGTCACGTCCGTGGTGTCACGTCCGTGGTGTCACGTCCGTGGTGTCGTCCGTGGTGTACGTCCGTGGTGTCACGTCCGTGGTGTCACGTCCGTGGTGTCACGTCCGTGGTGTCACGTCCGTGGTGTCACGTCCGTGGTATCACGTCCGTGGTGTCACGTCCGTGGTGTCACGTCCGTGGTGTCACGTCCGTGGTGTCACGTCCGTGGTGTCACGTCCGTGGTGTCACGTCCGTGGTGTCAGGTCCGTGGTGTCACGTCCGTGGTGTCACGTCCGTGGTGTCACGTCCGTGGTGTCACGTCCGTGGTGTCACGTCCGTGGTGTCACGTCCGTGGTGTACGTCCGTGGTGTCACGTCCGTGGTGTCACGTCCGTGGTGTCACGTCCGTGGTGTCACGTCCGTGGTGTCACGTCCGTGGTGTCACGTCCGTGGTGTCACGTCCGTGGTGTCACGTCCGTGGTGTCACGTCCGTGGTGTCACGTTCGTGGTGTCACGTCCGTGGTGTCACGTCCGTGGTGTCACGTCCGTGGTGTCACGTCCGTGGTGTCACGTCCGTGGTGTCACGTCCGTGGTGTCACGTCCGTGGTGTCACGTCCGTGGTGTCACGTCCGTGGTGTCACGTCCGTGGTGTCACGTCCGTGGTATCACGTCCGTGGTGTCACGTCCGTGGTGTACGTCCGTGGTGTCACGTCCGTGGTGTCACGTCCGTGGTGTCACGTCCGTGGTGTCACGTCCGTGGTGTCACGTCCGTGGTGTCACGTCCGTGGTGTCACGTCCGTGGTGTCACGTCCGTGGTGTCACGTCCGTGTTCGTCGTGGTGTCGTTGGTGTCTCGTGGTGTCACGTCCGTGGTGTCACGTCCGTGGTGTCACGTCCGTGGTGTCACGTCCGTGGTGTCACGTCCGTGGTGTCACGTTCGTGGTGTCACGTCCGTGGTATCACGTCCGTGGTGTCACGTCCGTGGTATCACGTCCGTGGTGTCACGTCCGTGGTATCACGTCCGTGGTGTCACGTCCGTGGTGTCACGTCCGTGGTGTCACGTCCGTGGTATCACGTCCGTGGTGTCACGTCCGTGGTATCACGTCCGTGGTATCACGTCCGTGGTATCACGTCCGTGGTGTCACGTCTGTGGTGTCACGTCAGTGGTATCACGTTCGTGGTGTCACGTCCGTGGTGTCACGTCCGTGGTGTCACGTCCGTGGTATCACGTCCGTGGTGTCACGTCCGTGGTATCACGTCCGTGGTGTCACGTCCGTGGTGTCACGTCCGTGGTGTCACGTCCGTGGTGTCACGTCCGTGGTGTCACGTCCGTGGTGTCACGTCCGTGGTGTCACGTCCGTGGTGTCACGTCCGTGGTATCACGTCCGTGGTGTCACGTCCGTGGTGTCACGTCCGTGGTGTCACGTCCGTGGTGTCACGTCCGTGGTGTCACGTCCGTGGTGTCACGTCCGTGGTGTCACGTTCGTGGTGTCACGTTCGTGGTGTCACGTCCGTGGTGTCACGTCCGTGGTGTCACGTCCGTGGTGTCACGTCCGTGGTGTCACGTCCGTGGTGTCACGTCCGTGGTGTCACGTCCGTGGTGTCACGTCCGTGGTGTCACGTCCGTGGTGTCACGTTCGTGGTGTCACGTCCGTGGTGTCACGTCCGTGGTGTCACGTCCGTGGTGTCACGTCCGTGGTGTCACGTCCGTGGTGTCACGTCCGTGGTGTCACGTCCGTGGTGTCACGTCCGTGGTGTCACGTCCGTGGTGTCACGTCCGTGGTGTCACGTCCGTGGTGTCACGTCCGTGGTATACGTCCGTGGTGTCCGTCGTGGTGTCACGTCCGTGGTGTCACGTCCGTGGTGTCACGTCCGTGGTGTCACGTCCGTGGTGTCGTTCGTGGTGTCACGTCCGTGGTGTACGTCGTCGTGGTGTCGTTCGTGGTGTCACGTCCGTGGTGTCACGTCCGTGGTGTCACGTTCGTGGTGTCACGTCCGTGGTATCACGTCCGTGGTGTCGGTTTTGATAACCATGTCGGTGGCGACAGCGCGTTCATGGACATTGAGGCAGACGGCCGGCCGCTGGGTCGGCTGACCATCCTGCTGCGAGCCGACCTGGCGCCACGCACTGTCGAGAACTTCCGCTCCCTCTGCACCGGAGAATACGGCTTCGGATACAAGGTCTGGTAACCGACGGATATTGCTTCAGTTACAAGGTACGGTAAATGACGGGCATAGCTCCTGCTATAAGACGAGCCAGACCGGTGGTGCGAGTCTGGATGCGGCTCAGGTACGGTACGGCTACTAACTCAGTGCAACTACTAATGCTGAGCATTTGTCTGAAAGCATCAATATGTAGCTGGTAAGCGACGTGATTTACAACGAAACACAAGTTGTCACGGGCGTATTCTTGGTTCAAAATTGTTCGGCATCAAATGAACTTTAGGGGCATGTTTTCCGGGCGTTTTTCTTCAAAAGAGTCGGGCTAATGACAGCTGACACCTTTCGCAACGCCCACGCTAGAACACAACAGTTTGCTTTACTAAAGGTCCATGAATCGAGGCGCACCGTTTATAGCACGGTGACGTCCCACCTGCGGCTGATCAGCCAGACCAGTCGACGACGATAAAGTTCTAACAGAGCAGTGCGTCGCAAACTCGACATATTCCCCTAAGAGTGGTCACAACTGACGGGGAGATGTTTGCAGGGCACGCTGTTCCACCGCGTGATCCCGCGCTTTGTCTGTCAAGGCGGTGACGTCACGTTCGGCGGCCGCAACAAGCAGGCGCCGCTCTCCATCTACGATCGGCTGTTCGAGGACGAGAGCTACGAGATGAACCACAGCGAGCCAGGTAACATGTCCGGCCCGTGCTCTCACACCAGCCAGGTGACACACCCCAGTCCGGGCTGATACACCCGAGCCAGGTGACACACCCCAGTCCGGGCTGATACACCCGAGCCAGGTGACACACCCCAGTCCGGGCTGATACACCCGAGCCAGGTGACACACCCCAGTCCGGGCTGATACACCCGAGTCAGGTGACACACCCCAGTCCGGGCTGATACACCCGAGCCAGGTGACACACCCCAGTCCGGGCTGATACACCCGAGCCAGGTGACACACCCCAGTCCGGGCTGATACACCCGAGCCAGGTGACACACCCCAGTCCGGGCTGATACACCCCGAGCCAGGTGACACACACCCAGGTCCGTGCTCTCACACGTCACGTGAACGCAGAAGATCTGGCTGATACACCCGAGCCAGGTGACACCCCCCGGCCCGTGCTATAACATCAGCTAGGTGACACGCTCCAGTCCATGCTGTCATACAAGTCACATGATAACCACAGACCGGTATCACACACCCGAGTTAGGTGACACACCCCGGTCTGTGCCATCACGGCACCGCTGTCCATCTACGATCGGCTGTTCGAGAACGAGCCACGAAGTGAGGCACAGCGAGTCTCGTAACATACCCGGTCCGGACTCTCGTACGAGCTAGGAGACACCCCGGTCCGGGCATGTGATACAATACACGTGCGAGCTGTCGGCGACTGTAACAGCCTGGCCATTGATGACTGTCGGGGCAGCTTGGCTGGACTTTCTGTACGCCGCTTGTTTTCTAGATGCATACAGCAAACATTGACGTTTATGCGTGAGGAGTTGATATACTTGGCTTAAATGATAAAGATTGAAGCTAATCTGCTGATCACTGTAATAACGTTAACTACCAGGCTCCAGCGCCACAGGCACTCCGTTAAACCTCAGCAAGGTTTTCACACCCATGCAATGTACATGTTCTGGCTGCGCCGGATTCACCGAGTGTGTATGTACAAATGATTGCCTATCTGGCTGCCCGCTGCGTCCTCAGGAGTGGTATCGATGGTCAACAACGGTCCCAACACCAACGGCACCCAGTTCTTCATCTGCGCCGCCAAAATCACCTGGCTGGACGGCAAAAACGTGGCGTTCGGTCTCGTGACCGAAGGACTTCAGGTGCTCAGAAAGGTCAGTGTTATGAGCTAAAGCATGTATTGTTGGATTCCAAGTGCTTGGCAGATGGATGTTCCAGGCTAGAGGTATCCAGGTGTGTAATTAATTTACGTTCGCTAACGAATAAGGTTGTCCGAACAGGCTGATATCGCATCAGGTGGCCCACGGTTGAACATAAAAGTGGCGTCGTGCGGGTTGTAGAGGGCACAGTTCGGTGTCGGTCGGCCCGATTAGGATGTAGCCATTCAGTTCATAATTGACTCAGCCTGCCTCGCTCACCACATTTCCCCGCCCCACACTTACGGGTGCCGTGTGTTGTATTTGATTATTGTCGTGATGAGGCATGTGTCAGGGGTGTGCAGGATTACCGATTGCGGACAGAGTTGATGTCGCAGGGAAAACCCAAGGGTACCGTGGGCACAACAAAGGCTCAAATGTCTCTGCGTGGTTCACGGTTATATCCTGTCTTGCTATGCCACGATCGCTGTTGGAAGAAGTGCAAATGCTACGATCGCGGCGTGTACCTCATTGTACCACGACGGGAGGCTGCACACGTACGGCAGAGCTTGGTGGTCATGTGAAAAATGCAGTCTGTACGTGGACCACAAAAATGCAAACAATTCCGTTTCGTCCTTGTGTGTCATTTTTGACAACCAGACCCAATAGTTAAAAATGGTAAAGAAGACCATTTTATACCCATTCTAATGTCAAGTCAATTGCACCGAAGCCTTGCAGAGCGGGTGACCAACACGGAGGGGTTTCATGTGGTACCAACCTTGGCTCAATGGCGCTTCCGGCAGCATAGCCGCATTTCAACACGTGCAACACGCGCGTTTCGTCGAACATCTTCAAACCCCATTCTAAGCCAATGGATGTGTTAGTTCGTTCACAGCGCGCGCCAAGCGTTGGCCACTAGCACGGGTCACTGGACCGGCCTGTCACCAGTCTATCCCAGAAACAATCACCATCGTATCTCTCACCAGTCGATCCAAGAAACAACTACCGTCGTATCTGTAACCAGCCGATCCCAGACACAACCAACGTCGTATCTGTAACCAGCCGAACCCAGACACAATCGCCGTCGTATCTGTAACCAGTCGACTCCAGACACAACCACCGTCATATATGGCACCGTTCGAGCCGTCGTGACACAAACAAGATATCTTGCAACGTCCTTCGAGCAATTATACATAGGTAATATATCATAATTGGCTATCGGGCGGAGCAATGCGGTTAGCGAGGCAGGCTGTTAGGCCAATTGTGAGCTGAATAGTTACATCCCTGATTAGGTCGACACCCAACTAAGTGGGGGACGAGTAGCCTAGGGGAAGTTGCTCGTCTTACAATCGAAAAGTTGTGGGTTCGAATCTCACCTGTCGCTACTCTCCGCCCGCGGCCAATCGGCGTGGGAGATTGGCGACTCTGCATGGCTAAACGGTCGATGTGTCGTAAAAACCAATAACCAACCAACACCCAACTAAGTGAATTTGGGAACACTGCCTCACTGATACACTGCAACTCAAAGTTCCAACAACGATTTTTCCATGCAGTTATTGTCTCCTACGGACCTTGACATTTGTTGTTAGCTTTTTACTGCCGGCCAAGTAGGCCACATTGAATATCCCCCCCCGATGTAGCATTTGACTTCACAAAGCTCCCAATAGCATCATGCGTCTGCATCCAGCACGCTAAGGTTGTGAGCGGCGTTGTGTGTGCTTCCAGATCGAGGCGCTGGGAACATCACAGGGTGTGCCTCTGAAGCGAATCGTGGTACACCGGTGCGGCCAGATTTGCATGGATTGAATGATCTACCATCAACGACTGGAAATACACCACTGATCAGCGTCCCGTCCAGACGACGAACTAACTTCTGTCCGTGTCCTGTCCACTGTGGATACGTGAAAATAAATTGAATGCGAATTATATGTGCTTAGCTGATCACAATACGTATTACGTGAGCCTTTATACTTCACTTAATGGAATCATCGGCTTTATTCACAGCTCGCCCGTGACGTCAATACGCTATAATTACCGTCGACTGGTGATTTTGGCTTAGAGGCGCAACGACTGAGTTGGTCACACAGCGCCCAATGTTATTACCGTTACTTGACGTGCAAAAGGTGTGGTGTACTCAATGGAAACGCCAAAGCAAAGCATATAACGAAAAATGTTCCGTTCTGAATCGGGTACAAAACAGAAATAATACTAATGAAATTGACGGCTTAGCATCACGGAATCAACTTTGCCGAACCTTTGAAAATGCTATTTCCACCACACACTGTCTTAAGTTCATGTTGGCCTGCAAGATTCCCATGAAAACAATGCCGGTCGTAATCCGGTAATGTGTGCTTAGCGAGTCCTCGCGCAAAACATTATGAAGAGGAAAAGAAATACTACGTATGCACCTGTTTATGTTCCACAACCAATAGTAGTTCCTAAAGTCCGAATAGCACATTTCTACTGTAATAAGTTGCATGGTGAGTATTCACGGTTAGGTGTGTGGAACAAGTGCGGTACGGCATTGCACAGCATATCATGGTGAACACATATTACTCATCATGGTGGGAAATTATATCATGCAAACGAGCCTAAATTGCATAAAGTGTATCCGTCAAAAGCATAATTGCAACTGGCCGTGCTGGAGGAGGAAGTATCGACACACCACAACACACTACACCTGGCACGACCAACTGACCCGACGAGAGCCTGATGGTCCTCACTGAAGGCGAGCGACAGGTGTCGACACACCACCGCACACTACACCGGACAACGCCGACAGGAGATCCTGATGGTCCTCACTGAAGGTGAGGGATAGGTGTCGACACAGCACTGCACACTGCACCGGACAACGCCGACTGACCTGAGGAGATCCTGATGGTCCTCACTGAAGGCGACGGATAGGTGTCGACACAGCACAGCACACTGCACCGGATACGGCCGACTGACCTGAGGAGATCCTGGTGCTCCCCGTCCGAAGCATCGGAGACCTGGTGCAGGTCGGTGTGCCAGCTGGCGACCAGGCGGAGCGCGTCTTCGTCCAGAGAGCGGCGCCTGCCGGCGACGTCTGTCGACAGGCCACGGCGAGCCGGGCCGGCCGCGGCACTGCGGCGCCGTCTGCCGGCCGCCTCCTCCTCGGCGCCGTCAGCCTCGGCGATGTCCGTCAGGGCGCCGGCGGCCGCACGCGGCAGGCGCCACTCGACGGCGACAGGCGGCTGCTCCGCCGACCGAGACCGGTGACGGGCCGGCCGCTCGGGCGGCCCGGCATCCGACGTCTGCCGCAGCGCCGGGTCCGGCGCGCCGTCACCACCACTTCCGGCCGCCTCCGCCCGGTACATGTCCTCCGGCTCGTCGTCGGCGTTGAGGTCGCCGCAGCCGACGTCCGGACTGCGGCGCTCGTCCAGGAAGGACGCGATGGAGATGGAGTGTCGGCGGCGTTCCGGCGAGCCGTGCGACGTGGAGCGGCGCCGCATCGACCTGAGCGGCGCCAGCACCGCCCTCTTGAGGCTGTGCAGTCGCCGACCGGTGCTGCCCAGCAGTTCGGAGCGCCGGCTTGCCGACGACATGGATCCAGACGAGCTCCGGCGTGCGCTGCTCGGAGGCGGGCTAGTCCACGGCTCCGTCTCGGCGTCCGACAGAGGCAGACCCACCGAGATCCGCCGTTTGCCCAGCAGTGACATGCGGCGGCGGCGACGCCGACGGTCACGGCCAGGTGGAACTGCCGTGTCGTTACGCGCCCACAACTCCTCGCAGCCCTGCAGTGTACCCTCACGACCCAGGGTGCCGGAGAGACTACCGGAGCACTGCAAGCCAATGACAGACATTGTCGTCAGTACAACCAACTTGGATGACACTTCATGTCGTTATAAAGTCCTAGTTATCGCAATATGTTTCGATTGGGTAGGCCCTTCGGCCCAAATTGGACGACGGGGGTGGATGTGGGATTCATTTGAGAAATGGTTCAGAAAGGGTCTTAAATTCAATTATATTGGTACTAAATGGTACCGTTGAAACAAAAATACATGAAAATAAACAGTATACTTCATCCGTGAGGCTTAACTAGCAGTTACTACGACAGTATACCAGCAAGTTGCCATGGCAATGACTATTTTCCTAAGCAATTTCCATGTAAGCACAAATCCATGCGTTTCGTAAGTACTTGGGAACGAACTATAAGAGCATCCAGAATCAGAAAACAAGCATCGGGTAGATCATAAAACACAACTCAATTCAGCACAAAATAAATTCTGACTAATTCAAACAGCGCTGATTGCTAATGTTGCGGAGAGATGCACTGATCATCGTTATATTGAAAACGATTAGTAGGAACACCTAACGAAATGGTCATAGCGACTTGAAAATGTTCACAACCTGGTCTAACATATTTCGGCTTGGCCCTTCTTCAGAAACCCAAATCTCCGGATGATTGTCAAGCCAAAATACATCAGACCAGTTTTTTGGACCATTTACACAGTTAAGATGAGCTTTCGGTGAAATTTTTGAATGGCCTTTAGGTAATTATTCAATCAGCCTCACATATACCTGGCTCTAGAATCACAACATATCTTGTTCCTGGACTCCATCTTTGTCTGCGAAGAATAACCCCACTTAATCCTGAATAATTTTAGGTCACACGCTTAATGTTAGGCTCCTGAACCCTCAGTAGTGCTTGGTACCCGCATTCTTCCCGTATCAGGGCTTCTAGAATCTCACCTGCCCTCTGCGCCTGGACTCCTGGCCGCTCTCAGAGACGGACGAATGCACCGGCGACATGATGCACACCGTCTTCCTGCGGGTCGGTCTGACGGGCGCGCCTGCGGCGTCCATCACCGCCTCCTCGGCTGCCCGGCCGCGGTCAGCTCCGTCCGGCGAGGCGGTGCGACTGTGTGCCGAGTCCCGGCGGCCACCGCCCGGCTCCGAGTCGCCCAGGTCCCCGGCCGAGGACGAATCGCTCCAGCTGTCTCGACGGTCGGGCGGCGGCGCTGGCTGCGCTGCAGCCGCCGGCTCAGAGTCGGCTCCGTCGTCGGCCGCCGAAGAGCTGTCCCAGACACCCTCCGACGCAGCTTCGGCGGCGACTGCGCATCCACCGTCAGGGCCTGCGGCGGGCGGCCCCGGCGTCCACAGACAGACTGGACCTTGGCCGTCCTCAGGCAGACTGTGGAGGTCGGTCGGCTGCGGCGGAGTCGCGACAATCGGGTGAGCCATCGGCTCCGTCAGAGTCGCCGGCTCAGCGAGGAGCGCTGCCGATACAGAAATTACCTCGACATCCCTACCATTAGCCGCCTGTGCGAACTTCACTGATTCAGACTGGTGCGCATCTTCGGATTTCACGGGCGACGTCTTGGCTGACTCAGTTAGGCGACGTTGGTCCACAAATTCACGGTTATCGTTCAAGTGTCCAGTCGGCTCGGTGAACGATTCCGGCAGATGGACGCTATCACCCCATGTATCTTCATCATCAGACTCCTGGGCTGGCTGGTTAGTACTCACGCCTTTCTCTAAATCGCGAGTACCGGGGGCAGCGGCTAAAAGAGTTGCGGCCAGCTCAGTAGTTCCACTCCTCGTACTGCTCCGAGACGGGCTGCGCATCTCGTGCGTCACTTTAGTCTCGATGAGAGATTCAATCTTGTCGTTTCCATTTGCACTATGTCTCTCGCCAGACAGTACAATTTTATCTTTCGACATGCTGCACGTGACATTGTTGTTAATGCTATGCAAAGAATCACTCCAACTATCCTTATCTCCTGCATTTCGCGGTTCACCAACTGTTTCCTCCGCCCGTAGACGTGGCGCTTTTTCTGCCATTCTATCTCTTTCAAAATACTTCAGCTGGCTGCCCACTTCGTGTTTATCCAACGGTTCACTAGGACGAGGATCATCTTCGATGATCGCTTCAATTTGTGTCACCGCCTGCCGGCCGCGCTGGCGCCGATCCGAGTTCAGTGACACCAGAACGCCCTCGTCTTCCGAAAAGTCCACCGATCCTGAATCCGTCTGACTACCCCCGGGCCGACCAGGTGATACAGACACACCACCTGGTGCAGCCAACCCTGTCTCGTCTGCCAATTGGTCGCGAGTGACTCTGGTTGCGTCGTGTTCGCCGTGCTTCTCACGCTCGGTGACATGCTGATCAGAGTGATCATCATCTCCACAGCTGTCCTTCGCTTCACTCCCTCGAACTGGACTGCTGATCGATGAGTGAAGTGCACCCGGATCGGCACATTCTGCCGAGTCGTCTGGCTTGGGATCTTCTGATCGAGTTACGTCAGCTGACCTTGGCAGAACAGAGCTGATGTCTCCCCAGGTGTCTTCATCGGATGAGTATTGTTTATCTCCTCCAGCTTCTCGCTGCTTTTCGGGCGACCGTTCGATGACGACCGAACCTCTGTGGCGATCCGATTCAACGGGCTTCTGAGTCATGATTGGGCTGACATCGCCCCAGCTGTCTTTCTCGACCCCCTGCTCAAGGCTGCTAAGGGTACCGGAGTCGAATGGAGCAGATCTCGTTTCGAGTTTTGTGTTCCTGGTATCCACTGACTTCGATATGACCGGCCCAGGGAAGTCTCCGAGTAAAACATGGGCGTCATCATCGCCCCAACTGTCTTCACGCTTCCCAACCATGCTATCAACAGTAGTAAGAACAGCAGTCTCCGACGCAATCAGAAGTGGATCTGCGGTCGCTTCCTTTTTCTCAGAATTGACAGCGACAGACCGAGGGCCAGCGACGGCAGAGCTTCTCCATATACCACCCTTTTTCATGCGTGTCCCTTGCGCAAACTCAGTGGGCGACTTGGGTAAAATAGGACTTAACTCATTGCCTCGGCTGTTTTGCTCGTCGGCAGCTTCAGACTTGATGGACTCGACAGTTGCTACTGACGGCTCTCCTTGAGCCGGGAGACCGGCTGGCCGACGTGGCACCGGACTCTCCGTCCAGCTGTCATCTGCACCGTCCACATCACTGCGGTCAGATCCAGATCCGGCTGCGTTGCGGGGTCTGAGTCTGCCCGAGCCGGGCCCAGCTGCCGGCGCCGGTCGGCCAGATGGAAGCACCGGACTGACGTCACCCCA